>CAWUFW010000048.1:915000-927500 GCA_963921515.1 Calotriton arnoldi | reverse complement strand
GCCAGGCTTAAGGGGTACACTTCAGGCTGTGGGCAAAGAGGGGCGAAGGCCCAGTAGATCATGCCTGGTGTATGAAATGGGGACTGACCTAGAGACCGGGTGGGGGGTACTGGCCCCTGGTGCCAACCATGCACGAATGGGTGCAGACGGGCCTGCTTGCATTTGGCATGCCATCTACACAACCGCCCTCGCTTATGTAGCCCATTCTCATTGAGACTAGACCGCTAACCCAATATTGCGGCCTGACCGTGGTTTGAACACACCACTGCTGACAGATACCCAATATCACAGAAACCCCCCAGTAATACTTAAAACATTTAGAATTGCCCCCCCAAAAAACAGTAACATTTTTAAATGTGGCGATGATTATTGAATCTGGATTAGGAGTAGCACTAGAGCGGCCTCACAACAATTAAAAAGTGCTTAAAATGCAGGTAGCAGCAATAAAGGATATTGAAGGATAGCAGCAGAGGAGGTACAATGCAATAATAAAAGTGCTAGGTGCAACACATTTTTACTGACTGCCAGCAATCCCACTGCAGGTGTTTTGCAGTTCCCTACGAGATCTGGACCATGTCGAAGAGATTCCCCTGATGCTGCACCGACTGGAACTTCAGGTCCCACTGCAGAGTCTGCATATGCCAATGGGCATGCGTCACCAGCAGGAGGCCACGAGGCCCACCAGCCTCTGAGTCAGTCTCACTGAATTCCAGGATAGAGGCTGAAACATCAGTATGAATGTCCTGAATATCCTGTACTCACCGTTCGGGAGGATAGGCCCAAAACTGCACCATGTCCAGAACAGCTCAGATGAAAGGGAGCTTCTGAGAGGGAGTTTGGTGTGACTTTGGCACGTTGATAGTGAACCCCAGCGAATGCATGAGGTCGGCCGTAGTCTGTAGGTGGGAGACGACAGCCTGGGGCGAGCCCGCCTTCAACAGCTAGTCATCGAGATAGGGGGAAGACTAACACTCCTTGTGAGAAGCTGGCCTGGTATATGATGTCCACTAATGTAAGTGGGCACCTTGCACCAGTCTAGACAACCCTTATGGTGATTTAGGAGGTCTCAGACAACCTTAGAAAGCTATCCAAGTGGTAGCTGTGGAGAGCAGCCTTCAAGCTTAGTCTTGAAAAAGTGTAAAGCAGCTTGTTTTACCAGAATGCAATCTTATAGTATAGATTAAATGAAAAAGAATCACACAAAGTATTTATAAAAATATGTATTTATTATATAACACTATCTAGTACGACACAATCTCCCACACGGGGATAGACACAAAGCACACAATACCTTCGCAAAGAAATCACAGTAAATAGCACTAATACACAGTGGACCCCAGGGGGGGACCAAACCATATACTAAGAAAGTGGTATAAGAACCACGACTCGAGTCAACACAATGTCGAGAGGACGTAGAATTGCTGGCGACCCACAGAACCATCCAAGGTAAGTAGATAGGGAGCCTACGGAGAGCGTGTGCAGTGTGTGAACACCACCGTGTGCTCCGTACAAGTCGCGGTTGGAATTTTAAAGAATAGGGACCCTTCCTAGTGGACCCTGAAGAAACCCCGTGGAAGACAGAAGGTTGGAGAGCCACCCCACCCGTGGATACCATGGTACCCAAGTTACCTATCCCAGGGTAATCGGGTGCATAGGTGTGACGTGGCATCGGAAACCGCCGTCGAACCCAATGGAGGACTTCAGGAAAGTGCAGCTGCTGGAAGAGGAGAAAGTGTCCGAATGTGGATTCTTGACGAGGAGTACCTGAAAGCAGAGGGGACAGAGTCTAAATCACTCAGGGGTGACCAGGAGACTTGGTAGACAAATGCCCTCTGATGTCGGGTGCTTCAGGAAGGATCACGGTGACCTTGACTCTGCAGCTGCGAGGACCAGGTGACGCTGAGGACGACCAGGACCTGGATACGAGCTGTCCCACGAAGGATGTCGAGTGCTGAGGGGTCGTTGTCCGGTGGGAGGGCCAACAAGCCTTGGCAAATGCAACCCACGCAGGAAGTCAAGAAGGTGCACGGTTGGGACCAGCAAAGTCCAGGAGACTCACCACAAGCAGGGGAGTCAGGGCAGGCCCGAGCAATCAGGGGAGCCCAAAAGAAACAAGTGTGACCCTCAAGTGGACCCACAGGCCGGAGGCACTGGAGTCACGAGAGGACCTCCAGCAGCTCACCAAAAGATGCAGGCCACGATGCACACGATGCGGTGTGGCTGAAGATTCTGGTCACTGGAGGTGCTCGAGGTTGGGGCTACTTGGAGCCTGAAGATCTTCTTGCAAAGATGTCAACAAGCCTTTGCAACTGCAAAGGGACGTGGTACACAGGGGTTCGGTTATTACAACCCCCACAAGGACTACTGGCCTTAAACTTGGTGAGAGGGTAGAGCAGGCCTCGGGAGAGGAGGAAAACCACCACCTGTGTTGCAGAGCGCACGGAGTACAGAGGAGCTCGGGATCTGCAGACCGGTCGTCTTCGTTGTGGTGCCTGTGAATGCAGGGAAGTGACTCCTTCACTCCAAGGGAGATTACTTCGGTTGTCCTTGATGCTTCACAGGTCTCAGTAGTTTCATGTATGATGCATAGGCGAAGCAGCAGACTGGAAGGGAGACAAAGTCAGTCCCAAACAAAGTCCAGAGTGCCCAGATGGTAGAAGTGCATTGGTTTCAGTTCAGAATCTTATCCCATGACGAATCTCGAGACCTACACCCAGGTAAGCCCTTAAGTACTCTAAGGAAAGGGTTGGGAAGATTCAGGGGACCCTCCCAGGGGAGGGTCTGGACAGG
The DNA here is from genome assembly GCA_963921515.1 of Calotriton arnoldi. Lineage (NCBI taxonomy): Eukaryota > Metazoa > Chordata > Amphibia > Caudata > Salamandridae > Calotriton > Calotriton arnoldi. The sequence goes on along the minus strand of CAWUFW010000048.1, from coordinate 924,710 downwards.
GGGAGGTTACTCCCATGTCCTTTGTCCAGTTTAACGCCAGAGCGGGAGCCAATGGCCCACAGGACTGGTTTGAACTGGACTATGCACAGGGACACCAAATGTGCCCCTCATGCAGACTTTCAGGCGCCGACAAGCGCACCCAACCAGCCCTAATACACTAACGCCTGTCTGGGAGGTGGTTACACCTCCCTGTGACAGGATGCCTATTGTTCTGCCCTCTCCTGCTCGAGCTTGGCTCAGCAGCAGGAGGGCAGAAATGTGTCTCTGGGCGGCAGCAACCATTTTGTGCTGTCCAGGACTAGAAGGCTGGTACCGGGAACACTGAGAACCTAACGGAGGGCTCTCCCAGTGCTTGGAATCATACCTCCCACACCGTTTACGGTGTGGGGGTATGATTCCAACAACATGATAGGATTCTTTGCAGCCGTTTTCGAGATGGTCATCGCGCGATTACGCGATGCCCCTCTATATAGTATATGGCTGTTTCACTGACAACCCGGGAGAATGGACTCCGTAGGCTGTAGGGGTGTCCTGCTCATGCAGGGGCACCCTCTAACTTAGAACCAAGCACCCTGCCCTCAGGATTGTAAAGGCCTGCTACAGGGGTGACTTATAGGTTTTAAGTGCAGTGACCTTTAGATATAGTAAACCTATATCTTTAGTAAGTGGTGCATGCACCAACTTTCACAGGCTGCAGTGGCAGGCCTGTAGTTCCATTTTGAATGGCCTCTCATGGGTGGCATAAAGCATGCTTCAGCCCATGGGAGACCTCTGGGGTACAAATGCCCTGGGTACATGGGTACCATATACTAGGGACTGACAAGGGTACCCCAGTATCCAATCTGGGATGTACCCAGGTACTGAACACAACAGTTTAGGGAGAAAGCAGATAGACTGGGGTCCTGATTAGGAGGATCCCAGTCAGACTAGTCAAAAACAGCATCACATCAAGCAAAAAGTGAGGGTAACCATAAGAAGGAGATCCTACTTTCCTACACCCCTGATCTCTGTAGATGAGCTACAACCACCGCCATCACCTTGGTGAACACCTGAGGGGTTCTGTGAGGCCAAAGGGGAGCACAGCGAACTGAAAGTGCTTGTGGCCTATGGGCAGGCAGGAGGGGAATGTGGAAACATGCATCCTGCAAATCCAGCGCTACCATCAAGTCTCCTGGGTCCAGGGCAGACAGGTCCTGAGCACAGGTCAGGACCTGAGCAAGATCGAGCATTTTGAACTTCTCCTTCTTGAGGAAGAAATTGAGCGAGCGCAGGTCGAGGATAGGACAAAGGTCTCCATCCTTCTCGAGTACCAGAAAGTAGTAGGAATAGCAACCATGACCCACTTCTCGTGTTGGCACTCTCTTTATGGCTCCTTTAGCTACAAGGGATAGGTCGTCCTCAGTCAGCCTGTTGAAAGTAGGTGATATAAAGGGAGGGGTAGTCTCAAAGGGGAGAGAGTAGCTCCTTCGGACAATCAGCAAAACCCACCTGTCCGATATTATGGACTACCAGGGGGGCAGGTATTGCGAATCCTGCTGCCCATTGGGTGTACTTGATGTCCAGACTAGAAGGTTTGGAAGGCTGCAGCAGCTTGGGGGAGGGGAGGTGGTTGACTGTCCCGACCGCTGGCTAATTGACCCACGGGGTCGGTAGGTATAGCGTCCATGGCCACGCAGAGGCTGGTAAGCTTGCACGCCGCGGTGGCTGGGCAGGTAAGGACAAGGCTAGAAAGCCCCTTCTGTGGCAGCAAAAGACAGATTGAGAATGATAAGGGGCAATAGAAAGGCCCAAGGACCTGGCTGTAGCCCTGTTGTCCTTAAAGCACTCCAGTGTCGAATCCACCATGTCTCTGAAGAGACAGGAGCCATCAAAGGGCATGTCCATAAGTGATGTCTGGATATCCCCAGAAAAGCCAGTCAGCCTCAACCAGGCATGGCGCCACAAGGCCACAGTTGACAAAATCGCTCTGCTTAGTGAGCCAGTGGTGTCTAGTCCATATCTAATGGTGAACTTAGCTTCATACCTCCTGTCTGCAACAGTCAGGAAGCATGGCTTGAGCCTCTCCCGGGACCACTGGCAGCACAACCATATCCCACAGAGCATGGGAATAGTGCCCCAAAAGGCATGCAGTGTTCACCGACCACAATGCCAGGCTGGTGGAAGAATACATTTTCTTGCCTAAGTTGTCCAGCCTCTTGGATTCCAGATACAGTTGGAAATGCGCCAGGATTTACGTGTGAAGTGGAGGCTTGGACCACCAAACTCTCCGGGGTAGGAGTCCCCTGGAGCAGGGTGGGGGTGGCAGATAATTGTCCTATTCACAGGAGCTCCTGTGTTGGGCTTGGACCAAGTTTGAAGTAGGACAACAGTAAGTGCTTCGTTAAATGCGAGAAGCGGTTCTGAAGGGGACACTCCTGGCAGCACTTCCGTCAAGATATTAGTCTTGACTGCCAACGAAGGCAAGCTATGGTCCAGGACCTCAACCACTCTCTGCACCACCATTGCAAATTAAGCTCCCTCCTCCATTGCCACGGTTGAGGGAGAAAGCATGCCAGCATCTGGAGAAGCACTCAGTCCACTGGCTTTACCCAGATCCTCACATCAGTCCAAGGTGTCATAAGGCTGGTATTCTAGAGGGTCCAGCGACCCTTTCTGAGTCCTGGAAGGCATGGCTCCAATCAGCGCCGGAGTCGGGCAACGCTCCTCCGGCTACGTGTTGGAGTCAGGGATGTAAATGGGGATGGCGCCAGCCTTGGGACCAGTGCAGGGGAAGATCGACATGGCACGACTGGCACCGAGCCAGATGAATCTGTGGATTCCTGGGCCCGACTGGCACCAGAGCCATGGTGTCCGGGGGTGCCGAGAGGTGTACCAGAGGGAACCGGCTGCTCAAATATGAGGTGTATAGCCTCACAAAATTCTCACAATTAAGTGGGGGTCACTCCGCCTCCCGGAAACTCAGGGATGCGCGGAGTCGGCCCAGACGCTGGCTCAACCGTGGAGGGAGGCCTTGAGTGACGCTCCCTCGTCTCATCGGCCGATGGATGAGGTTATGTTATAACAATTTATACAGCGCACAGCTACTCAGAAGAGTGTCCCGGCGCTAAAGACTTATGGCAACAGCTTATAAACCTAATCAGATTGTGTGAAAAGCCAAGTTTTCCGTTTGTTTTTGAAAACGGAGAGATCACTGGTAAGACGTAGGTCCCTCGAGAGTTTGTTCCAATCGAGGGGCCCCAAATAAGAAAAGGATCTGCTGCCAATTCTAAGTCGGTGGATCTGAGGGACCTTTGCAAGATGCGCAGAAGAAAAGCGCAGAGTGCGAGCCGGAATTTGTTCATGAATCATCTCTCTGAGGTAGCCTCCTCTTGAATCATGCAAGGCCTTATGCACTAGGACCATGGCCTTAAATTGTACCCTCTTTTTCACGGGGAGCCAGTGAAGGGCCTTTAGATGAGTGGTCATGTGGGACCTTGGGGGGAGTATGAGTAAAAGTCCGGCCGCCGAGTTTTGCACCACCTGAAGTCTGCTCAGAAGGTACTATGGGAGGCCAAGGTAAAGGACGATCCCATAATCCAGTCTTGTGGTGATCAAAGCCTGGATGACCTTTTTCCTGGCCGACTCAGGAAAGAGAGGTAGGAATCTTTTCAGCATCCAGAGTATGTCGAAACAGGAACTGATCAGCGCTTGGATCTGAGGTTGAAAGGAGTGTACTGTCAAATTTGATACCTAGATTCCTTACAGAACTCTGTTGAGGGCCTGGCTGTGGCACATCCTTAGGCAAGCAAGATTTCAAGAGGTATGGGGAAGTGGCCCCAAAAATCATGATCTCAGTCTTGTCTGGGTTGCATTTCAGTTGGTACCAGGCGAACCACTGAAACACCTTAGAGCGGCATTGTGTGATGAGCCACCCTTCTAGCTCCTCTCAACCTTCCACAGGAAAAGAGAAGCGGAGTATCGTCAGCATAAGAGATTACTTTAGCGCCCATCGACTCTGCCAATGTCGCCAAAGGCGTAGCACGCTTTGACTTCTTCCTCTTCTTGTGGCGGGACTTATCCGAATGGCCTGACAACTTCGAGTGCGACGAGCTTCTCAGACTCCGCAACCGCTCTCAGGACCTTCCTCTTGACCAGGATCTGGATCATCGCGGCATCGAGCTGCCAGGAGCTTGAGGGATCGCTCCCTCAAGGCCATTGGGTGCCTGGCGCGGCAATCTGAGCAGGTCATGGTCATGCCCAAGGCACCAGAGGCATACAAGGTGAAGATCCGTCACCGACAGCGAGCGGTGACAGGTGCCACAGGGCTTGAAGCCAGCCTTTTTAGATGGCATACCTGCCACACCAGGAGAAAAAAAAGCTGAAAACATTGACAAAACGGCAAAAAAAAGTTTGTAAAAAATTGACTAGCGGATCTGCGCTGACTGACGCGGGAAGAAAAGAACTGACGTCAGCACGCTGGGGTGGGACTTATATAGACACTGCGTATGTCACATCTGCGCCGACGACGCCATGCGGAGCCAAACGACACCACGTACCAGCACGCAGCGGTACTGCTCAAGAAAAGTTTCCAGATCCAGTCTGAAGCCTGGGAATAATTCTATGGTAAGGAATCTGTGGCTGGAAGATATATATTTTTATATATATATATATTATATGTATATATACCCATATATTTATATATATATATACACACACACATATATATATATATATATACATAAAAAAAAGAGAAGCAGAGAACTCTGGGTAGTTCTCAAGTTTAGGTGGAAAGCAGCTCCAGTATAGAGCAGTCTCAACACCAGCGACACTCTAAATTTGCTCACCTCAAATGTCTGCTTTTCTATCACAGTCTTTAAGCGTAGGATTAGCACAGTGTCATCAACGCCGAGATAGAAAGGGACAAAGTCTTTAACCAGTTTCAGCCGGGTCACGCTTTAGGTCGGTTTCCAACCTTGGAACATAGAGAAAATACCGGCTTAACGGAATCACATACCAGCACGATGGACAAACTGCATGCTGGGTATTGCAGTCTCAAAATAATGTATTGCTTGAAGTGATTCCGCATAACGTGACCCAGGTGCGCTCCATACTACTTCAGGCATTGGGGCGATATAAAGAGACTCACTCAGGAACTGTCAGCACCAGAGGCACTTTTAAAACATATGGCATTTGAGAAAGGTTTAATACCGAAACGCGTCATGCCTGTTTAAATAAATGGTCTTCACAAGCCCCGCTGTGTCTCCTCATCGACTTCGATGGAAGGAGGTGGTTTTTGGATATATATATATATATATATATATATATATATATATATATATATATATATATATATATATATATATATATAATATGGGAGCTAGTAGTCAGAGTGGGCCGTGATCTGCAAAGATTGAGGGGGTATGCTTTATGACTGATGGATGTTCTTCTAAACCCCTAGTTTCACTGGAGAGTAACATGCAATGAAGGCACCAAAAGGATTAACATTCAGTCTTTGGAAAATTCTTCGAGATAATGATGCAAATAATTAACACCCATCTCTTTAACACTTGTTGTTTAGACCTAGCTTACTCTGAAACACCATCATGCAAAAAGGATTATGTTACTTACCCTGTAAGCATCTGTTCTTGGCATGTTGAGCTGTAGATTCACATGCTTTGCATACTCCTGCCATCTAGTGTTGGGTCCCGATGTTTGGAAAAGACTTCTTCGAAGAAAAACAACTTGCAGTCACGAGGCAAGGTGACTACTTTTGGTAATAATACGCATGGGCATCGACTCCATTGTTAGGTTGTTTTCCCGCAAGAGGGTATGAATGGAGTAATTAAGTAATACAGAAATGTCCATGCATGTATAATGTAAATAATAAGAACTGCAACAACCATAGGTGTCCGGGGAGGAGGGAGGGCGCATGTGAATCTACAGCTCCACATGCCAAGAACAGATGCTTACAGGGTAAGTAACTTAATCCGTTCGAGGCATGTGTGCTGTAGATACACATGCTTGGCATAGACCAGTTGGCATAGACTGTATAGCAGTACTCTCCCAAAGCGGTGGCTAAGTGTTTTTAGCACTGCTTGTCCTACATTAGCCTGTTGACGTGCTAATACATCAACACAATAATGTTTGGTAAATGTGTGTGGTGTAGACAATGTAGCTGCTTTACAAAGTTCAGCTATAGGAATGTTACCTAAAAAGGCCATAGATGCTCCTATTTTACGAGTAGAATGTGCTCTAGGAGGTGTGGATAAAGTTCTTTTGATTTAATGTAGCTTGTTTGAACACATTTAACAACCCACCGAGAAATATCAGATTTAGAGATAGGTTTTCCTTTATGAGGGGGAGCAAAGGCAACAAAAAGTTGTTTTGTGAAAATCTTTTGTTCTATCAATATAATATAATAATGCTCTTTTGACATCTGATGTATGTAGCGCTATATCTGCCACCGAATCAGGTTGAGGGAAGAAAACAGGTAACTCAACTGATTGGTTAATATGAAAAGCAGAGACTACTTTTGGAAGAAACTTTGGGTTAGTTTGAAGAACCACTCTGTCTTTATGAAGTTGGAAGAATGGTTCTTCTAAGGTTAGTGCCTGAAGCTCACTGACACGTCTTAGTGAAATGATAGCAATCAAGAAAGTAACCTCCCAAGATAGGAATTGCAGTGGACAATTGTGCAATGGTTCAAAAAGTGGACCCATACGTCTTGTAAGAGCAATATTAATGTTCCATGCAGGTGCAGGTGGAACTTTTGATAATATTACTCTTTTAAGGCCTTCCATAAAAGCTTTAATGGATGGTACTTTGAACAGAGATAAGTGTTATCTGTTTTGAAGATATGTCGCTGCAAGGTGTAGGTGAATGAATTTGTAGTCTAGGCCTGCACGTTGTAGATGCTATAGATAACAAATTATTTGTTGTATAGAAGCATCTAATTGGTCAATGGTTTGGTTATTTGAATATATAACAAACCTTTTCCATTTTGCTGCATAGCATGCTCTACTGGTAGGGTTTCTTGCTTCCTTTAAGAATTGTCATGCAATCTGGTGGTATTCAAACTCTAGGACTTCAGGAGCCAAATCGCTAGGTTGAGCTCCTTGGGGTTTGGACGTCTGATTTATCCATGGTTCTGAGTAAAAAGTTTTGAGGTGAGGTGAAGCTTCTGATGTAGAACTACTGAGAGTCCTAGAAGTGTGGTGAACCACGGTCTACGAGCCATGTGGGAGCCACTAGAATAAGAGTGAGGGATGTTTGTCTGAGACTCCGAACCAGAAATGGAAGAAGAGGGAGAGGCGAAAAAGAGTAAGCAAATATCCCTGACCAATTCATCCACAGGGCATTGCCTTTGGATTGAGGGTGTGGGAATCTGGAGGCGAAGTATGGACACTTTGAGTTGTCTGCTGTTGCAAAGAGATCTATTTGTGGAAACCCCCATTTGTGGAAGTATGGGAGGAGAACTTGGGGGTGGAGTTCCCACTTGTGGACTTGTTGCTGCATCCTGCTGTGGTCGGGAAAATTTGTTGTCCGTCCCTGGAAGGTGTTCTGCTAGCAGTTGGATTTTGTGATGTATTGCCCAACGCTAAATATTCTGAGAGAGGTTTGATAACTGTAGAGAGTGTGTGTCCTCCCCCCCCTATTTTTTACACAGTACATAGCTGTCATATTGTCCGTCCAGACCAGGACAACTTTCCCTATCAGGTGAGGTAGAAATGCTTTTAGCGCTAGATGAACAGCTAGAAGCTCTAGGCCACGGGTACTCATAGTACGGCCCGCGGGCCGCCAGCGGCCCGGCAAGCCTTCCTTGGCGGCCCGCGGACCTTGCAGACATCGTACCTGTGTTTGCAGCGTGGACTCCGAGAGACTCTGCTCTATGGGGGCCGGGCGATTCCAGGATAGTCAGAGTGGAGATGCAGGGGCGCTAAGAAGAGGCGAAATACAACAAAGCCTCATTAACAAGTAAATGGTCTTTTAAAGACCTGTGAAGTACTCGGGTGCGGCTGTGTGTGTGCCCGGGAAGCTGTCTCAGCCCGGGCTGACACACACGAGGGGGGGGGGGAGGCTGAAGCCCTTTGAGCCCAATGGGCGTTGCGCGCCTGGTGTCCAGTGCTACTTATCATTGGTTCACCAGACGGATGTGACTGAATCTAAACCAACCCACCCCCAGCCTTTTATTGTCACACCTGTCACACGACTCACACTTGCCACGCGATAGTGGTCTTTTCCAGGAGAAAACGAGCTGGCTTTTACATTACACAGGGAGAGGGGGGAGTGGGGGGGGCTGTCTCTGGGCTGGTGACGGGGACGTGTAGACACAGTACGTGTGCACTGCCCGAGGCACAGAGACAGACAGAGACAGAAACAGACAGAGAGAGATAGAGATAGAGACAGATAGAGACAGACAGGGACAGACTGACAGATAGAGGCAGAGACAGATAGAGGCAGAGACATATAGAGACAGAGCCAGATAGAGGCAGAGCCAGATAGAGACAGGGGCAGACAGAGCTAGATAGAGGCAGAGACAGGGACAGACTGACAGAGGCAGAGACAGATGGAGGCAGAGACAGACAGCGATAGAGACAGAGAGAGAGACAGAGGCAGGGACAGATAGAGGCAGAGACAGATAGAGGCAGAGACAGGGACAGACAGAGACAGATAGAGGCAGAGACAGGGACAGACAGATAGAGGCAGAGACAGACAGAGGCAGGGAGATGGAGGGAGAGAGAGACAGAGAGAGAGACAGAGGGAGGGAGACAGAGACAGGGACATACAGAGACAGACAGAGGCAGAGACAGAGACAGATGGAGGGAGATGGAGGGAGACGGAGGGAGACAGAGGGAGACGGAGGGAGACGGAGGGAGACGGAGGGAGACAGAGGGAGACGGAGGGAGACGGAGGGAGACAGAGGGAGACAGAGGGAGACAGAGGGAGACAGAGGGAGACAGAGGGAGACAGAGGGAGACAGAGGGAGACAGAGGGAGACAGAGGGAGACAGAGGGAGACAGAGGGAGCGAGACAGAGGGAAGGAGGGAGACAGAGGGAAGGAGGGAGACAGAGGGAAGGAGGGAGACAGAGGGAGGGAGACAGAGGGAGGGAGACAGAGGGAGGGAGACAGAGGGAGGGAGACGGAGGGAGGGAGACGGAGGGAGACACAGAGGGAGGGAGACACAGAGGGAGGGAGACACAGAGGGAGGGAGACACAGAGGGAGGGAGAGACAGAGGGAGGGAGAGACAGAGGGAGGGAGACAGAGGGAGGGAGACAGAGGGAGGGAGACGGAGGGAAGGAGACGGAGGGAGGGAGACGGAGGGAGACAGAGGGAGGGAGACAGAGGGAGGGAGACAGGGGGAGAGGGAGACAGACAGAGGGAGACAGAGGTAGAGAGACAGAGGGAGGGAGACAGAGGGAGAGAGACAGACAGACAGAGGGAGACAGAGGGAGAGAGAGAGAGAGGGAGACAGAGAGAGGGAGACAGACGGAGGGCGACAGACGGAGGGAGACAGACGGAGGGAGACAGACGGAGGGAGACAGACGGAGGGAGACAGACGGAGGGAGACAGAAGGAGGGAGACAGAAGGAGGGAGACAGAAGGAGGGAGACAGAAGGAGGGAGACAGAAGGAGGGAGACAGAAGGAGGGAGACAGAAGGAGGGAAACAGAAGGAGGGAAACAGAAGGAGGGAGACAGAAGGAGGGAGACAGAAGGAGGGAGACAGAAGGA
>CAWUFW010000048.1:600000-905000 GCA_963921515.1 Calotriton arnoldi | reverse complement strand
ACAAACCACACTGTAAATTTGGCCCCCGGGAGAAAGTTTGTGAGTACCCATGCTCTAGGTAGTTGATGTGGAGACTCTTGTGTTTGGTGTTCCAGAGACCATGCACTGTTAGATGTTTTAGATGGGCACCCCATCTTGTAAGGGATGAGTCTGCTGTAAGCACAACATGTGGAACAGGGTCGATAAAAGGCTGCCCTTTTGATAAGTTTTGGGTGTTCCACCACTACAGAGAGCGATGGGTGCGGCTGTCAACCAACACTTTATCTTTTTGTTGACCCTGTGATTGATTCCATTGATGTGCTAAGCATTCCTGTAGAGGACGCATGTTTAATCTTGCATGAGATATTATGGCAATGCATGATGCCATCATCCCTAAAAGTTGCATGAAAGTTCTCATTGTTAGATATTGGTTTCTTTGAAATTGTAGTAGCAGTGTTTAAAAATTGTGACTTCTGGCTGCATTGGGATAGCCTAAACCTGTTTGAGTGTTTAGGATAGCTCCCAGAAAGGGTTGCAGTTGTGTGGGTTGAAGATGGGATTTTTGCACATTGATTGTGAATCCCAATTGATGAAGGAAATTTATTGTAATTTGAGTGTGTTGTAAACACTTGAGATGTGTGTTGGCTTAGATAAGCCAATCGTCTAGATATGGAAAGACATGAATTTGTGGTCTTCTTAGATGAGCTGATACTACTGCTAGACAATTGGTGAATACTCTGGGTGCAGTAGTTGCTCCAAATGGGAGCACTTTGAATTGATAGTGTTTTCCTGCTAGACAAATCTGAGGTATTTGCGATGTGCTGGGTGAATAGGGATGTAAAAGTACGCATCCTTTAAGTCTAGTGCTGACAAAGTTGCCTTGCCGTAAGAGGGGAAGCACTTGTTGGAGTGCGACCATATGGAAGTGTTCTGACAGTATGTATGAATTCAGAGGTCTGCGATCTAATATTGGGCGAAGAGAACCATCCTTTTTTGGGATTAGGAAGTAAAGTGAGTGAACCTTTGACCCTTGGTGTTGTATTGGAACTGGTTCTATAGCTCCTTTAGTTAGAAGAGCTTGTACTTATTGTTTGAGCAGTTGTTGGTGCTCTAGAGAGAGTTTGTGAATGCGAGGTAGAATATTGGGAGGATTGCTGGTGAGCTCCAGGCAATAACCATGTTGGATAATGTCCAACACCCATTTGTCTGATGTTATTGACTGCCAAATGGGAAGAAATTGATGACATTGTTCCCTCTGTAACCACTCTTGTAAAATCCTCAAGAGGTAGTGGATTGATTTTGTGGTGTATAGGAAGATGTGTTGGCATCTGTGAACGTACTTTTCGAGCATCCCCAATAAAATGAGCGGTGAAAGGAGCCTTCGTTAGAGGGTGACTGTAGTGCCCCCATAGATTTTGCTACTTCTGTGTCTTTCTTCATTTTTTCAAGTGATTCATCCACTTGAGGACCAAAAAGATGTTCTTTGTCGAATGGGGCATTTAGTATTGTTTGTTGTACTTCTGGTTTAAAACCAGAGATTCCTAACCATGTGTGTCTTCTGAGGAGAATACTAGTGTTGACTCCTCTGGCTGAAGTATCAGCATCATCTAACGCACACCTAATAGAGGAATTGGACATTTGTTTTCCTTCCTGTAGTAGTTCCAGCCCTCTTTTTCTGTGCTTCTCTGGGGGATATTGGAGTAAGTCTTTCATTTTGTCCCAGTGGGCCCTATCATATCTAGCCAAAAGATCTTGTGTATTGGTTATACGCCAATGGTTGGCTGATTGTGCAGCCAATCTTCTACCTGAGGTACCTATTAGCTTGGACTCTTTGTTTGGAGGGGGTGCATCCCCTGTAGTTTGTGATTTTGCTCTTTTACAAGCACTGGACACAACTAAGAAATCTAAAGGAAACTGGCCCTTAATAAAAATTGGGTCAGATGGCGGGGGTTTATATTTTTTATCCACCCTGTGTGTTATAATACGTGCCCTCACTGGATCTTTAAAAATGTACTCAGCATGCCTCATCATACCATTTAACATAGGTAATGACTGTGTTGTCCTATGTGTGGTCCCTAATATTTCAAACACGAAATCTTCTTCCAAAGATTCCTTGTGTAAAGTAACTCCATGGTATGTAGCTGCCCTGGCAATTAACTCCTGGTATGAGGTGTTGCCATCAGGAGGGGAAGGTTTAGCAGGGTATAGATCTGGGTCTGCACCTGTAGGAGGATCTATATTGTAATCATCCCATGGATCTGGTGGTGGTTGTTCATATCCTGTATCAGGATCTGTACCTGGAGAGCCCTGTGGTGTGATGTCTAAAGGGCCTGATGGTGGTATAATACGAACTGGTGAAGAGGGTGGAGGGGTATGAGAAATAGGGTGAAGAGGGCAGGTAGCCATGTCCTTCTTTTTAAGAGGGATTTTATATCCAGTGTCTAGCTTTCTTTTGGAGGATGGTATCACTGGTTTTGCAGTAATATGTCCAGTGCCTGGATTTATAAACAGTTTTTTCTGTTTTGGATCCAGCTTTTGTTGCATGGTTTCCAGAATTGGCTCCGGAGGCTTTTGGAGAGCATCTTTCTGTTCGGTGTCGAAATTTTTGGTACCGAGCTGGATTTGTCTTTTTTTGTCTTTCGGAACCAAAGCTTTAGGTGCCGAAGGTGTAGTATCTCGAATTGAGCCCAAGCCGGAAGGCTTGACGTGCGCTTTCGATGCTGAGCCAGAGGGCGGGGCATTCGAAGCAGAGTCTTGGTGCCTACCATGGCCGAATGGCAGTGGTGGTCCAGAAATCTTATGTTTGATGGAAGCGGGTGTTGTGGGTAAAGGGGCTTTGGTACTCATAGGCACCTTGACCAGCTGGAACATCCTTGGACTCAAGTTCTCTCTCCAGCTCGGAATCTGAATCTTTGACGGAGAAGGCAGACGCTTCCATTTCTTCCTGTTTGATATCTTCCCCGAAGATATCGGGGGTCTCTCCGATGTTTGTCGCTGCATTTCTGTCCGTCGGGCCCGGTGGTCTTGGAGGGTCTTTTTCGAGCGGAATGAGCGACAGGCGTTGCAGTCTTCTTCCTTGTGCTCCGGAGACAAGCACAAGTTACAGACTTTGTGAAGGACGGTGCGTGGATATTTGGAGTGGCAATGAGGGCAGAATTGGAACGGAGCCGGTTCCATTGGCAGATTACTTGATGTTGGTCTCTTGAGTGGAAGTGAAAGAAATGGGCTAGGCCCGAAGGCCGCCTTTAGAGTTTTGTCGATCAAACCGTGAAGTTTTCTGATTTTCAACAAGCGGAGGATGGGAAAATGCGTTAGAAACAATACCAACGCGGGTACAGTGGGTTGCAAACCGAAGGGATGGCGATGAACAGTCTTGAACCGGAGCACAGCAAACCACGTCCGAACCCGATGGCGGAAAGAAAATAATCTAACAATGGAGTTGATGCCCATGCGCAGTATCACCGAAAGGAGGAGTCCCCTCGCCTTGTGACTGGAAAAGACTTCTCCGAAGAAAAACAACTTGCAAACATCCGGACCCAACATTAGATGGCAGGAGTATGGAAAGCATGTGTATCTACAGCACATAAGTCGAACATGTATTTTCCAAGGTACTTCAGAATTATCACTGCTTTAAGTCAACTCATAACTTTAGTTCTAGAAATTCAAAAAGATCATTACAAAACGGAGGGAGATGAATAATAAGAAACAAACTTGTTTAATATCACATTGCACTGGGGCTTATAGTAGACTGTAGTACAATATGTAACACTCCCCACCCCCACCCAATATACATATAAATCTTTAAATCGACAATATGGAAATCCACCCCCCACCCCCAATATACATATAAATCTGTAAATTGACACTTGTTTAAAAAAAAACATTGAAAATAAAACCCAGTAACTGAGCACTCACAATATTAATACCTTAAGGCACAAATTCAAGTATTAGCGTAACAACATCCATGAAACACACAATTGTTTTTTTTTTGCGTCTGTTTAAAGTGTTTTATAAAATATTACCTCATAGCTGATAAATGTTATGGTATGTTCACAAAGGATCAGGGAAGCGTATAAGGAACTTAGATTTGAAATATACAAAACAATTCTTCATAGGATGCTTCTTCACAGGATTCATTTGTTTAGCACTACTAACAAACTTAGTAGCACATATCAAAATACTCCATTTACAGGCCTTGAAATACGCAGCTTAGCATAGAGATTATATTTTCGATTTAACTGCTGTAGCATTGATACCTTTTATCAGAGAACATGACATTAAATTATAATCTAAGTAGGGCGGCATGCCCTTCATCTTGAAGCAGGAGATAAAAATGTCAAAATGCAAATTCAGTTCTAGGAACAGTCAGGAAAAATAGCTCTGTTTCGCTCTTCAGCAGAGCAACATACCATCATTTGCACGTTATACAATCAAGAAACGAGTAGTAAAGGAGTTATGGTGACACTGTCTGCAACACTTTTCTATTAAATATCATAAATTAAAAACAAGAAGTTATTTGATTTACAGTTCAAAGGGGTAGTGAACAAATGGAATTTGCTAGATTGTACCACACAGCAACATTATGTCTCTAATATCAAACTAAAGGAGTATTGCCTTGTACTCAAGGGAGTGAACTCTGTATTTACGAACAGGAATTTCCCCAATCTATACCTTGAAAATTCAGACTAAGATCTTTTTGGCAGCCTGACTGCTGCTGAAGCAGTTTCAACTTGACGCTGTGGCCCTTCTGCTTCCAACAGTGCAGGACTACAGCCTACCGGGGGAAACCCACAGGACGGAAGAGGTAAGCCCGTGGGCTCCCTATATCAACTTTTTTTGGTATGGAAAGGTGGTCCCCGAAATGTTTTGTACCTCTTGACAAGATACATCCCTCTAGGTGCTTTTATGTGCCTTCAAAACTGATGAAATGGACTCTGGAATGTACTTTACTCCCAATCTTTAGTAGCAATGTAATGCGTATGTTCAACGAGTAGATCTGTGTTTGACCAGAGTGAATGACGAGAATAAATACTGGTGCCAAAGCAGTCAACTAAAAGCACCACAGAAAAGAATTCTGAGCTGGCAGCATCAATATGAATGAAACAAGCCCTGTGTAAGCTTTTTTCAACCTATCCTACCAACCAAGACAGTGAACTCACATACACGCACTTCACTGCAGAGTGAAGCGAGGGCTGTGGCTCGCAAGTATCTTACACACCCATTAATGCAGCTCTGCCTCATACAGGAAAACTACTGTGAGCTGATGCAGGCTAATGGTCCTTCTATGTACGTCTTAAGGGTTATAAATTGACCTACACTGTCAACAATAATGTATTCCCGGAATGCACATTAGAGTGTACATGGTGTTTTTGGATCTCCAACACTCAGAACTTGTTAGTTCAGCAAGTGGTACGATATGTTTATGCATCAGCTCTCAAGTGCAGTGTTCCATGTGAGACAGCAAGGCAACCAGTATCGACACCTCGCTTTAAGTAGAGAAGATTAGCAATGTAAGTCACCTGTGGCAGCGAGTAGTAGATTAGAGGTGCCGTGCCACCACCACTACTACTACCGCAGCAACGAGGAAATGTATTTTGGCATAGAAGAATTTTTAACATTTTCTTAAGACAAGGGAGCATTTGTGCTCCGTTTTCACCCCCTCTTCAGTTTTTCGGTCATTCTCGTTTGGCGTGTGTTGTGTTTAAAATTCACAATCCTACATCAAAATCAAGCTTCAATATTTACTGATATATTTTCTGCTATTTACAGACTGCAAACCCGGAGCACCCTGAGCTGCAATGTAAGCAGTGGCATACATGTCCATGCCTCCATGATCCATTCGAGGACGCCAAGTATTTACACCACAGAAGCAAATCCGAAAGATGACCAAATCCAACGTGTTTTTGTACTACACAATGTTACCAAATATAAAAGCAATTTGAGGATACACATCTTTATCAAGGGTCGTGACAGACCACAGTTTTCTGTAGGTTAGTTCCTGATTCTCCCTATTGCACACACACTCTCATACCTAATAGCATGTACCTAATCTCCTGGATGAAATATTTATTATACACTTGTGGAAATCAGCATTCCGTTTCTTTGCTGTCGACTCGACCTTGGCGTTGTAATCTGAAGGAGGAAGCCTTTTCACTCCGAGTGACAGGGTGGTCGGTCAGGTCCTCGAAGGATTTTGCTGCTGAGCTACTGTTGGGAAAGGGGTCCTCGTCGAACTCGTCGTCAATGTGCGAGTCAGTGCTGGGGTCTTCCTGAATGGTGTCCATTCGCTGATGATCCAGTTTGGGCCCTGCAGAAGGCATGGCACTCATAGGCTGCAGCGGCTGGAAGCGGCTTACAGGTTGTGAGGAGGGGAAGGGTTTGACTATCCGGACAGAGGCGGAATCCATGCTGCTCAGCATTTCAACATTCTGGAGAAAATATAAACAAAGTTATGTGTTTAAAAAAACATGTGAACAGCACAGGCTCAGAACTGCGTAATGGACATTCTCACGATGGGGCTGTGATTTTAAACGCTGAATGACACTTTTTTTGAATGCAGTCTACACTCAGCAGCATCCAGGATTAATGTTACAGTTGGCATGTAACAAACCAGCTGAACTGCTTGAAAAACAGACTGATCAGACTACCCTCACTGACTGCAGTACAAACCCATACAGGTTAATTTTTGAAGTGCACGGGATCAGGCATTTTAATCTGCAATATTTGCCAGAAACCAAATAGCCACACAGTCTGTGCCTCTTACCTGAGTGGTGATCCATCTCATTGCTGTTTAACATTGCATACATCCATACTGCCAGATATTATCACGTCATGCTCCTATGCATCTACCTGTGCATAAAGCTTATTAAACTTCAAACATGTAAGAAAGTGTTGATTTGAAGTAAGAAAAAATAACTTGTTTCCTGTTCACAAACTGTCGATACTCTGCCACTTAGTAGCAGAACAGAAAACTGTTTCTTGCAGCTGTTGTTTGCATATCTGGTTATCACGTGTGTCTGTATCTACGTACAGACATCCCCTTCCCTTGCACATGGACACTTTACTTTTATACACCTGCTTCCCTCACACGCAGAAATTTCATACTGAGGGAACCCAAACCCTATTCCTTATGCTTAGCTGGTGCTCTCACCTTCTTAACCCTAAGTAGCCTCTAGCAACATCACAAAATAAAATGATGGACAGTGTTGAAACTTTTCAAACACTCACGCCCAGTCACAGATCTGAGTTTAATCCATCGTTATTTTGCTCACCACGTCATGCCAGATCTGTGACTGGGCGTGTTTGAAAAGTTTCAACACCCCATCCATCATTTTATTTTGTGATGTTGCTATATGCGCCCCCAAGTGGCTAAGGGTATGCCCAGATGAGAGTCCCTTGCTCGCCGTGCCACTGGATTCAAGCTAGCCTGGCTGATGAGGGGTGATACCCCAAAACTGGTCCCAGGATGCCTCTTTCCGGTCCAGGGAGAACCTGGCCTGGCAGTTCGGGTTGGACTGTTTTCATGGAGAGCAGGGTCAAGACTGATTTACATATGGCTGGGTCCAAACTGGGGTGACGTGGTGAGCAAAATAACAATGGATTAAACCCAGATCTGTGACTGGGGATGAGTGTTTGAAAAGTTTCAACACTTCGTCCATCATTTTATTATGTGACGTTCCTAGGTAGCCTCTACCACAAAGTTCTAGGTGCCTCATGCTGTAAGAAGTTTGCAGAAGCGCACCTGCACTGTCTCTATATGCTGTCTGGCGAACGAACATCTGTGCATAGAGCACTCTGTGTCCAACTATCGCAATATTATCTCTGAAGAAAAGTCTTCATGCAGAAAAAGGTGACCACATCTCACAGTTAAAACATTCAATTTTTAAGAATAGAAGTCAAGGAGTAAGTTTAGTCCTAGAACCCAGTATCGGCTGAGGCCTTCTTCCAATAGTGAAGAAGTAAGTCTGTTGAGGTGGTGGCTGTCTCTGAAAGGAAAATACATGTCCGGCAATAGGAACAAAGAGGCGAAATAACTTGAGGTATACAGGAAAAAAAAATCTATTAATCTGATGGGCACGCTCAGACCGACCACCTACACCTTTGGTATGAATTTGGGAACATAGGCCCCTTGGTCGCCAAAAATGTACAGCAGACATATAATTTCTCAGTCAACCTTAGTAATGAAGCAACTCAGCAGAAGATGCTGATGTTCAGAGATTTCCTAGTTCCCCGGGAGCTAGTCTCTCTTGCTAGCATAGAAGGTTGAAGTCTCTGAATAAAAATCCTGAAGTAAAAAAAAATACATCAACTTGCCGTTGGAGGGGAAGAATGTTTTTGATCCATCAATGGATCAGGTACTGCAGTGGCACAAAACCTTCACAGTTCGATCCAGTTTGTAAGCTCCACAGAAGCAGTATTAGGCAGACCACAGCCCGATGTTTAACAGGCCAAGATATTTCACAGAATAAATCTCCTGAAGCCTCTGATCATCGTGACTGGGCCTGCCCTGCTGGGCCCCGACCCTGCGTTGCTGCGACGGTGAATGCCACCTACCCTCCACTGGATCACCGTGATGCTGCGACCTACGACCCCACCTGTTTGGCCTCGCTGCAGCCGGAGAGAACCTGCGTGGCCAGACTGTCCTATGGGGGCCGCTATTAACACCTGTGTGTTGCGGGTGCGACGGGTGACACCTCAATTTAACAGTTCAAGAGAGGAAAAGAAGACAATGCCTCTGAAGTCTAATGTAAAGGGGATTTGACCAGCTGCACTCTGGGGTGGATATAATCTGCTAGAAATCAGACTTTAAATGCTGGAGGATTATTATCCAAGGCACAAGAGCAATGAGAACAATATGTGCTGGTGGACAAAACAATACTCTTTGGGATTTGAATTCAGTTGGAAATCGTTTCCTTGTTGTGCAAGATTATAGGAAAAATATCTACATAATCAAAACTGATGTCTTTACAAATGCCATCCAATCAACAAACAGTCAGAGTGAAGGGTCGGGGAGGTACGGGATGCCAGCATGAACAAAGATGTTAGGGTGGACAGGGAGGAGCAAGAGTGGGGAGGTATCCAGGGTGGAAAAGGTAAGAATTTGCCCTGCGTGGGAGTAACTCATGTTTCAGTTGTAGCCAACAGGGAGGCTGGAAGTGCGATTGCCTAGATTTATGCCAGGATTCGCATGAACAGCCAAGCCACACTGATTGATTGCCCACCTCCCACACCGAATCGATACCCAACATTCTAGTATAGCCTGATGGGAGCAAACTGCTCTGTGCATACTCATATTCCTGTAGATGAAAAAGAACTGTACGTGTGATGTGCCAATAGTAAAAAGTTCACTTCACGTCTTATTGATACTGGTACTAGTACATCTGCTTTAATAAAATAAAATTAAAAAAACTCTGAATTTCCTATTTGTCCAATGTCGGGCTAAATGATTGACATTCCTAACACATATTCCTCATCCCATTACTGATCTTGTGTCCATTTCCTTAGGTCCAATTACTGACCACATGCTTTCCTTCCGAGTGCCATTTCCCCTAAGAACATGCTGGGGAGGGACCTCTTGCGTATATTATACTGCACTGTGTTATGTACTGGTGATGGTGTTTGAGTGTGCCAATAGAAAACAAAAGTGCCATTTGAGCAGTTTAGTGCAAAAACTATGGTTCAAGTGAAACAAAAGATTTAACCAAAGCTTCGCCCCATATTATGTCTGATATACTAGACCAAGTACCATCTTCTCTGTAATCTCAACATGATAATTTTAGGTGGGTGTGATCTAAGTCTTTAATGCATTAAGATTACATTGAATTCAATGAAAAACCTTCTTCACATACCACAGTACCCACTGCATTCCAAGACAGAAGCAGGGACCCATAGCAGTAGTGCTACTCTAATGAAACAAAACCTTTTGGAGGCGACTAGAAGTGTTTGTAGCACCCCTATTCCACCTATCAGTAGCCTGGTAAAGACACCTAATGGTTTGTGTCAGACTTAAGTGCTATCAATTCTGTTGTGTTACCTAGTTTTCCTTTCTGCCAAACCTTGTTACTGTTTGTCACGTATACTTGCAAAAGCCACATCCTTTACTGTTTTGCATTCATGTTCTGCATTCTTCTCTACTCCTACACACCCAGACAATTGATTCATTTTCGCTTTCACTTTCAGGGGTCCCAACTCATGTGGTCGAGGCTTCCTTAGGGGTACACAGTCACCTTCCATCTTTTCACGAGCACTTAAGAAAGATTTACACTCTCTGGGCTTTGCAGGAGAGTCCACAGTGGTTAAATATATTGATTATTGGTTGCTTCTTGCTCACTGGACCAATACAAGGTTGATTATCTGTATTTGCTCTCAGAATTAGATCAGAAAAGCACAAAGTGTCCAATGACAAACTGTAATTCGGTTTACCCCGTGATCTATATTTAGGTCGCAACATTTTAGCTAGAGAAAGATACCTGTCCACCGACTGCATCAAAGCGATCCGTAAGCTATTCCATCCTGTTATTGTCTCTTGGTATGCACACTTTAGGGGATGTCTGGATACTGTAGACAATGAATTTTGAGATACAGCAGTATTGTTAAACCTTTCCAATATTTCATCAAGCAAAACACCCCAAGCTCTTGCTTGGGTGCAAGGAAGCAGAACAAGCATTTGTATCTTTAAAGAAGCACTGTTTTAGGCTTCCATGATTACACTAAACCTTTCACACTATATTGTCACAAGAGGCAGGCCTTCACCCTCTGAGAGTTGGTTTAAGATCATGGTGACAAAAAGAAACTTAGTTCATATTATTTTTCTGCTCTTGATGCCAAAGTGGCACTGCTGCCTCTGTGCTTGTGCTCTGTCACAGCTTCAGCCCATTTGGTTGAAGTGTCCGAAAATATTGTAATTGGGTCACCCCTTACTGTTGCTGTACCTGATGATGTGACGGCACTGCAGCCAACTATGAAAAATCAGAACTTTTCCATGTCAAGGTTGTCAAGTTATGAAATACTGTTGATGTCAGCTTCTCATTTTTGATACAATGTACTGCGTTAAACTTCACTATTCCCGGTTGCTCAGCATGCTCCTTACAATTTCCTATTACCCTTGTTTGTACAGGTCACTCTACATTTATACCTTGCCTTTGACGCCCTAGCCGGTCCAGCTCCCCCATACCTCTGATTTTATCTTTCTTGGTAAGCACCTGCCTGCCCATCATTTGGCATCTATCTTAACCTCTTTTTTCCCCCCCTCACTACAGCTTTTCTATTTTTCCTCTTCAGGTTTTGGCTGCTCGCCATCTGTGCCTTCAGCTATATATTGGTTATTTTCCATGCGGGAATTGCCAACACATATGTGTCTCCCTATAATTGTTTATTCACGGCTAAGCTTACTAAAGGCGCGAACGCTCACTCTTCCCAGCTCACAGCGTAATCTCTCGCCTTTTTTTACCTCTTAGGCACGTTCACGCGGCCAAGCGTAGAACGGCTATGCATTTTTCTTCCTTTCATGTTTTTATCTCTACTCACACGGGCTCCCTTGCATTAGGGGCAAATGTTCAATTGTAATCTATATATGAGTTGCTCACAAACCTTGTTACATGAAACAGACTAGTCCGTATTTTATTCTAATGTTGGTACCTGAATCAGAGCTCCTTTTTAATTATTTGTACTTTCTTTTCCCCCCCCCTTTTTCTTCTCCCAATTGTACCTCAGTCATTACAGGCAATTACACACAGGCATGCTTATTCTAAATGTCCTGATGATGATCCATTTATTATTTATTTGGATCGAAACGCCGTCGACACCCGATACACCTTATACACTGCTCTAAATTGTTATTTAATGTGTAAAGGTGGTTCCTTGCGATTTGTTTGTTACATTGAGAAATTTTGTGTTTAACAAACCTATAGCTTTGCCTGAGCCTTCTGTGTTTTCTATTGTTTGTCCCTCTTGGTTTAGTAGGATGCAGGCTTGTGTCCCACTTACAAAATTGTTTTGTCTGTATTGTTCCTATCTGAATTTAAAATATTAAATATCTGACCTCTGTCCGGCTGGACAAGTTATACAAATATAGTACTGACTGGGTCTATATTCATTCCCCCCTCTTTATTGTCGTTTTCCTAGGGACCACTGTTCTTAAAAATAGCTCGATTCCCAAGGTCCCTGGCAGACCTTACTTGGATTCCCTTGTTTCTTTAAAATACATGGGAGGGTCTAAGCAGTGCCAAAGTTACACAGAAAAATGTAGACTGAGGGGGATAGCCACAAGGACTAATATGCATCTCTATGTAATGGGTACGGACAGCGTGTGGAAAAAAGTATTGTACTGAGAGTGGTTTTTGGCAGCTTTGGTGTTTAGTACTCCCGCAAGGGCTTATAAGAGAGCTAGTAAGGGCTCTGATTCCAGTCTTCCCGATCCCTAATGTTGAGAGGCAGAGACTATAGGCAAAAATAATTAGGATAACAGAGACCGTGCTACAAAGGCGATTGCTGTGGAGGTATCCCACAGAGAGTCCCATCTAATGGCTGCAATAAGGGACTCGCAGACTACTATGAGTTATTTGTAAGAAAATCCAACAAAGGTTGACCGCAAGCCGGTATGCTTGTAAGCACCTCTTGAAGTGAACAAATTCCAAGTCGGTGAGATGGTCTAGCTAGTGGGAGTTTTGCAGTTGCAATTGGCTCATTTTACCCATGTATTGTGCTCATCTGATGGAGCTCAAGGTTCAACCTCCATTGTGAGGCTGAATTCAGAAGTGGAGCGATTAGAGAATTTGTTGAGAACATCAAATCTGCATATTTTTAGAGACTTAAAACCTGAAGGAGGTGGGCAGATGTTCCTGATTGGCGAGATCCTTACTGGGTATATCGCTGATGGAGCTGGAGTTGTGAAGGCGATGAGGCTGTCCACAAGGTTCCCAGGTGGAATAACCAACAGGGAAGGAACAGTCTTGGAGGATCCTTCGCTGAGAACCCTGGTGTTGAGGGCAGAGATAAAGAGGAAGTCATGTTGGAAGGGAGCAGGGTGAAATTCTTTCCTGACTAGAGCCGAGGCACTCAGTCCAATTGACACTAACTACAATTGATTTGTCAAGAGTTTTGGTCTAAAGGCAACAGTCTGATATCTGGGCCAGGAATGAGGGGGATGCAGGAGAGGAATATGCACATGTTGGTATGCAGAGGCTGCACAGAGATTTCTGGGAGGCCTGAAGGAGGAGCCCACTTTAGAAGTTTGCACCAGCAACTCCATACTTCTGTTGGCCCTCTGCTACTGATCTGTGTAATGATACCCTGATGCCCACTCATTAACAGATGGGAGGGCAAGTGGGATATGATGCTCTGTGTGGAGACAACTCCTCTTTCTGAGCTCTTTGAATGTACTTTGCCCTTTATGTCTCTTATTCTCTTTCATCTTCTAAACCCAAAAGACCATGCAAAGGTCTCAGACCAGTAGCTGGTCAAAGGTACTTTGGAGTTCTGATTTCTGGACTTTGTGACTTTCCTAACTAAAAATATTATTGTGTGTTTTATGTGCCCTCTGGTGCTTGCTTTGTGTTCTGTGAAGGTTGTTTTCCCTGTCAGTGCGGGGATATAGCCATGTTGGTATGATGGATTTCTTGAATCAATAAAAAGATATTTAAAAAGTACACAAACTATAAACTTGTTGAGAAAAGAATCTGTGTATATTTGCTACTGTGTGTAGAAAAAGTCTGCAAACGGTAAACTTGCAGAGACAAATTCTGCATCCATTTTCCAGCTTGGTTTGATTCGATTAAAGTAAAAACAATCTTGCAATAAGGAAAAAGGATCTCACAATCCACAGAAAAACTTTGCATGAGCAAAGTTTGAAATTATACAAAAACTTCAAAAAAGGCAAAACTGATAACCTTGCCAGGAAATAAAATCTCTGTACATTCCTAACTGTATGCCAGGGTTTGCAATTGTGGTAATTGAACAGAAAAAGACAATACAGATAGCCATAGTCGGTTGTTGAGAGGTTCCAACGCCAATGGTTCAGTTTGGGAATGTTTACGGAAATTTAAGAGCTCCTACAACTAAGCTGCTGGCATGATCCTGGATTATCTGCAGTCACTCCATCAGGACGTTGGCCAGCCTCTAGTAAACAAAATTGCAGTGATCCTAGCATGGCTGACATTAATGTATGTCGTTATTCCTCAGAAATGTAGGGCAGATTGCAACAAAGTCTCTTACTGTGACATGCAAAATGTTGATGTATCTGTTGAAACCTGTTGTTTTATTTGTAGTTTGGCGTCTATCTTCACCCCGAAATTTTATACTACTGCACATGGGGAAGGACAAAACCTCATTTCAGTCGGCCTGCAATTAGAAGATCATAGGACTGCAATGCCCCACCAAACCAGTATTTTAGTTTCTCATAACTCAGCTTCAGCCACTTTTTACATGGTCAGTTAGTACAGTATCTATCTCAGTGAAAAATGCAGCAGACATAAGGAAGAGGAAGCCACCATCTTCTACCAGTCTCATGTGTTTTCCACAAGTTATATTAGAACTGTAAGTGATGAGCATGAAAAAAAGCAGTATAGCGTGGGATGGTAAGCAGAACACAACATTTTGACTTTGCCGTTAAAAGAATTACTTGTCATATAGAAAAATGGCTATTTAAAATTAGTTTCTTCATTACTTTCAGTATTATACTTACGCTTGGGAAAAATAAAGATTTTGTATTTTCTTCATACTGTTTATCCAACTTCTTGTCCTTTAAAATAGAAGAAAACAACAATTATTTCTGTCATTTATCGTCTGACAACTGAAATATCCTACAATTATCCCTAGAACATTCAGTTCCATTAATAAAAGTTCTGCCCCACATGCTCCTTTATGTTCAATAGAGAATGGTTAGGAAATAAGTGTATAGGTACTGCTGAGGCCTCCCCCTCCAGGATATTGCCTATCATCTCTAAAACTACTATTGATGCCTGCTTAATCAATTGTAGGTCCCTCCCTAAACATGCAGATGATATCTGGCTTACACTCGAATCTCATGACTGGGATCTTATATTTCTTACAGAAACCTGGTTGAGAGAAAGCTCCAACCCGGACATTAAGATGGCCATCCCTTTTGGCTACAAAATTACCACGGTAAATCGAGCTGGCAATAGATTGGGGGGTGGATTGGCAGTAATTACACGAGACAATTGGGAGATTTCACACAAGAAGACTGAACTTACAGGTCAGATAGAAGCAATGTCCTTTAGTATTAAAATCTCCCCCGTTCTGTCTATTGCAGGAGTATTAGTCTACAGACCCCCTGACTCTAAACCTCCTGAGTTATGGGAACTTTGCGATGTTATTGCAGATCTTTCATTGAAATATGCTAATTTTATAGTTTTGGGCGATTTTAATGTCTATATGGACAGCGAACAGTGTACTTTAGCCTTTCAATTAGCTGATATTCTTAAAGGACAAAATCTCATTCAAAAGGTCGCCATGCCTACACACGTAGCAGGCCATATGTTAGATCTCATTTTTACTAACATCCCTACTCTTACCACCAAGGACCCTATTCCTCTCACATGGTCAGACCATAGTCTGATACCATTCAACTTGTCCGTGACTAAGTGTAAGAACCTGGTGAAACCCGTCTATGAAAACAGAAGGAACTGGAGGATAGTTACACCTGATACTTTAGGTCTGGTTCTACATAATACTTCTATTGAACCGACCGGTGAACCCAACCGGGATGCTATCATATTCAATCACTGGGTCACATCCTCCCTAGAAACTATAGCCCCTTTAAAATCTATGAAACAGACTAGAAATAAACCCTACGGCCCCTTGGTTTACGCCAGAACTCCGTCTTGAAAAGAGTCTCTGTAAGAAGCTCGAGAGGATCTGGCGGAAAACCTATAATACTGAGTCTAAAAATGCTTACAGAATAGCATTAAAACATTTTCATAAATTAAAGCGCAAGTCCATTAGAGACTTCTTCGCAGCTCAAATTAAATCTGCAAATAACTCCGCAAAAGAAATTTTTAAGATTGTCCAAGATTTTACCAAACCTGATTCTACGCATAGTAAAATAGTCCCCTCTGCCACCCTCTGCGAAGATCTCTCAGTCTTCTTTCAAGACAAAATACAAGCCATCTACTCCTCATTTCCCACAAGGGAACTAACTACCTCACCTCTCTCTTCCTCTTCCCCTTCGTACACCTGGTCCGAATTTAGTCCTTTTAGCCTGGAGGCTTCTCTTAGTCAGCTGGAAAAAACGAAATCTGGATCTCCACTTGACCCTTGTCCAGCCAGGTTTTTTAAACTTCTGGCCCCTCTACTAAACCCTCACCTTAATCTTCTTTGGAATGCCTCTTTGAATACTGGTATCTATCCTTCAGTCTGGAAAACTGCAATTGTTCAACCTATTCTCAAGAAAGTAGATGCAGATCCGGCTGAATTGAAAAACTATAGGCCCATCTCTCTCTTGCCAGCACCGGCCAAAATTTTGGAACAGGAAGTACAAAAACAGCTTTCCGAATACCTAGAATCTAATAAACTCCTCCATGACTCCCAGTCGGGCTTCAGGTCAGGACATAGTACTGAGACAGAGTTGTTGGAAATAACTGAAAATGTCCGGGAGACCTTGGATAATGGCCATTGTGCTATGCTTGTGCTGCTCGATCTGTCGGCAGCGTTCGATACGGTGTCTCACACGATCCTGCTTGACAGACTTAGACAACTGGGAGTGACGGGGACCACTTTATCATGGTTTGGTTCCTTTCTGAAAGACCGGTCCCAGAAAATACTGCTGCATCCTCATATCTCATCATCACGCCCTACAGTCTGCGGAGTCCCTCAGGGCTCGGCCTTGAGCCCGACTCTTTTTAATGTTTACCTTTCCCCGTTAGCCCCGCTTATTGAACAACATGGGGTAAGTGTCATCTCGTATGCTGATGATACTCAGCTAGTGTTTTCCTTCAGGGATATATCCGAGGCTGCATTCTCGAACTTTAGACATTTTTTAGTCGACATCTCAGTATGGATGACTGAGAATTGTCTCAGATTGAATACCGATAAAACGGAGGTTCTATTTTTCAATCAACCTTCTCCACCCCATTCGGACATATGGTGGCCACCCGAGCTCAATCCCCCACCTCACCCTGTGCCCTCTGCCAGGAACCTGGGATTCAAGTTTGACGCCGCCCTATCCTGCAAGACTCAGATTAGTCATGTATCCTCTCTATGCTTTTGGAAGATGAAGTCCCTACGGAGATTTCTCCATCTATTACCCATGGACTGCAGAAAGACTGTAGTTCATGCACTCATCACGTCTCAGTTAGACTATGCCAACAGTCTGTACTTGGGTTTGCCTGACTACCTGATAAGAAAGTTACAGACTATACAAAATGCGGCCGCTAGGCTCATTAGAAATATCCCTACACGACACCACATCTCCCCCATCTACGGAGCCTACATTGGCTGCCAGTAAAAAGGAGGGTAGAATTCAAGGCGTTAACTCTCGCCTACAGGGTAATTAAAGAAACGGGTCCCCACTACCTGAGAAAATGACTCCGCAAATATCATCAGACGCGGATTCTGAGATCTAATCACCAAGTACTTCTTGCCATTCCCCATTTAAAAAAAGCCAGATTAGGTGGCCGGTCTTTCACGGTAAGAACTGCCCAGCTCTGGAACTCCTTACCCGAGTTCATAAGGAAGGCCAACTCAGAATCTGTCTTTCGCAAACTCCTAAAAACCTGGTTTTTCAGCCTTCCCTAACAGCCTTCATACCTAGTACCTGGATCTCGTGGCAGTCTGCTTCCGCCTTTTGCTTCCGCAATCAGCGCCGGGACACCTCCGTTGGAGGTAGCTGTGCGCTCTACAAACTTCAAAATAATAATAATAATAATATGAATACAAACAATTTCAGAGGCAAAAACCTAACTTCTCTGTGACCAATTTCACACAGAAGTAAAGAATTATCGACACCACAACTACCAACAGTGGTAGGGTTTTTAATGACCTCATTATTTGCTCAAATAGTGCAAGAGGCATCCTTGTAGTACAGAGCTGGATGAACTAAACAGCCTGTCTAGCCATTTGTGAATCTGCCAATTCATCAGCTGCCCCAATATCCGACATGCTAAAATACTTGAGCAGTGCAGCAAATTATTGGACTGGGGCATCACTCTAAAGGCTGTTGAACCCGAAAAACATCCTTACTTTCTAAGATCCAGCTGAAGCAAAACATGACTTGTACAAAGAATGTATTTTTAGACCAATTATCATCTTTCAAGGGGCCAGATAGGTTGATCTCTAATGAGGTCAAGCTGAACTTGTCATAGGGCATTACAACTCCGATGAAATCAGCATAGATTATTCTCTGACCAGTCATCAAAATTCCCTAACTAAACAAAGGGGTCTCCAATAATTCTCAAGGAGGCATCTACAAATTTA
Organism: Calotriton arnoldi; assembly: GCA_963921515.1. Classification (NCBI taxonomy): domain Eukaryota; kingdom Metazoa; phylum Chordata; class Amphibia; order Caudata; family Salamandridae; genus Calotriton; species Calotriton arnoldi. Next base: position 886,592 of record CAWUFW010000048.1, on the reverse strand, counting down.
CTAAAGCGTCTATAAGAAAACATACTCACGAGCATCTCTTGCAAAGGTCCCATTACACCTGTTAAGTATAGTTTCTCGCAATCCTTTGTGCTAATGAACTAATGTGCAATATGGTTCTTCTAGACTCACATTTCGTGACTTTCCAAAGTCTATGCTGCTATGAGAAGTTATTTTACATTTGTCAATGTGTTTCAATGTGTTAGATGCTTTCTAGCAAAAATGTACTAAAGAAATACGTGTTTACGCTTTTTACTGTGAAGTGTTCTGATACCCAAAGGGGTCAAGTTCGCGCTATATAAAACACTGAATAAATACTCAACCCAGAAGACCTTAATTGCTTTGTTTAATGTTTTCACTTCCACTGCAAATAATAAAGCAAATTCATTTCAACCATACCAAAGTAAAAGAAGAATAAATAAATTATGGAAACGGAATAAATAGTTAACTCAACAAAAAAAAAAGAAAACACTAGCACTACATCGTCCCTAAACATGCAGAAGTCCTATTCTATATTTGACAAACTTAAAACCAACAAAGCTCAACATATGGTGGAAAACGGGCTCACTGGTAAGATAACGGAGTAAGCTTATGTGCCGGTAATATTTGCCAATACCTATAATGGAACCTATAACTGAAATGAACTCTAAAACTCAATCAACTAACAGCCATGTTGCTATGAGTAGATCTTTAACTCTGAGATGGCTACACTTGAACTGATAAACTTGTGACTCTGGGAAATCCATGGGTTACATACCATCGGCACAATTACAAATGGACCTCTCTAAGCTAACAGTGACTCTGGAAAAACGTAAGTCAACACACAACCTGTACAAATACAAAAATACCTTTCTACAAGCATCAGTGACAGTTCAGTCCAGTCAGTGGCCTAAATCTAGGTGCAATGATCTCTCTTTGTACATTTTCAGACAGGCAAAGTACAAACAACGAATTACTACTGCAAATCTCAGATGGTATTGCTTCTATAAAAAGATCCGTAAATAAACCAATGAACGATAAACTAACTGAAGAGAGAACCAGAAGAATTAAAAGTCCCCTCAGAAGATTGTCTGAAAATCTATACAGCATCAAACCAAGCACCTTCAGTCCGAAAGCTCAACACACCAAGTTAATATGACACTGCATGACAGCTCCTAAAATCATCACTGTTCCTAAGACACTCACATACAAAATGGGATTGGACATCACCAATCACTCTTTGCAAATTGACTTTTTCCAACTTATGATTGGGAAGGTTCGCATGATATTCTGAACTGACATAACATAAAAAAATTGTACAACAACCTAAGGACCTTGATCAAGTAGATTCTTTGGATATAGCTAGCATCCAATTGGGTATAGATCGTACAACTGGTAAAAAGTTTTCTCGAACCAGCTGGAACTCTCAAAGTTCCTACACTAAAATACTTGAGCAGTGCAGCACATTATTGGACTGGGGCATCACTCGAAAGGCTGTTTAACCCGAAAAACATCCTTACTTCCTACAATCCAGACGAAGCAAAACATGACTTATACAAAGAATGTATTTGTAGGCCAATTATCATCTTTCAAGGGGCCAGATAGGTTAATCTCTAATGAGGTCAATGATTTAATTATTATTACAAGTGAGGAGCATAACACAGGAAGATATATTTACCTTCCAATTGACTTAAACAAAACAAACCAACAGATACAACTGTTTCAATATTCCAAATCAAAAGGTCACAACTAAGCATCCCTGACATTGGTAGAGATGATTTTTCCACAGATTAACTAGAGATTTCTTTCAGCAATATTCCAGGTTTGGAGCAACAATCAAGGAAAAATAACCTCAGCCTAAGGTGTATTAAAAATTCTTTCCACATTATTTGCTTGCAGAAAACGTGGCAAACCGATTAAATCAAATTACAGAACTTCCTAGGCTTTGACTCACCGGCAATCAAAAGTTGAATAGGCAGACCAAATGGCAGCATGCCAATTCTCATAAGAAAGACCCTTGAATTGATTAAACATGGCATAAAATTTATCGCCAATAAAATTATTGCAGTCTGGTAGAAGTGCTGGAGTAACCTATCTAAACATCTTATCAACGTATATACTTTCCCATACCTAGCAAAACGCAGACTACATCTTTCGTCAATAGTAGATCAAATTGAAATTATATTTACTTCAATAACAAATACAACAGTTGTGACAAAAGGGGGTTTTAACAACTATACTTTTTCTGCAAATACCATGGACGACGATAATGACACAGCTGACTGCTCTATTCAATCCTCAAACCTATTTTTAATATAAAAAAGCAAACTCTGCATGGTAAAATGATTAATACAGCACTCCATGACTTAGTTTTCCGTCATCTAAACCAGAGACATGCAAGTGATTGACCTGCAAAATGTACTTTTGCTGCAACAGGTAAAATGTCCATCATTGATTACACCTATTTACACAACTGAATTTGATAAACAGCTAGATTTCAAAATTGTAAACGGAGCAGAAAGTGATCACTTTACACAACAGATAATATTGCGTCATAAGATCCACATACTCTATGGGACAAATAATTCATCATAAAATGTATCCAATTGACTGACTGTGGGTCTATTGAGCCTCATTGAACATTATCCAGTGTACTCTACTCTTTGAACAGATATATGATTTCCTTGCCTGCAAACCTAACTCCACCTGTGCCAACTTGAAAAGACAAAAAACTGTAATGTAATAAAATTAAAAAGCTAAAAAAAAATAGGAAAAAAAACATAACTACTAAACGAAAGGCAGACTCCAATAAGAGATCAGCACATAAAAGAATTGAAAAACTTGTTAAAAAGGAATATTGCCAAAATGAAAGCTATACATCAGGACTACATGTTCAGACTTCATGTATCTATGATTACAAGAAATTCTCGTAAAGTTTGGTCTATAATCAGCTCTGGTATAAACTCACATTAAATAAATCTGCGACTACCATACACCATTTAGAACCTGGAATGACTACATATCCAATTCCTAGGGGTGTACCAAAACAGCCTCATTAACTTCAATTACTGAACGTGATACAGCGAGCTATGTAATAACAGAACAAGCATCTAAAAGTCTTATTACAGGAATCAATACTGCTCGTGCCCCTGATCCAAATGGTTTGTCAAAAGCTTAAGGCTTAATGCAGAGCCCTGGAGCCACAACTTCACCCCCCTCTTTAAGTTAGTAATACAACATTGCCAGGTTTTAGCATGATGCAAAGGCTCCATTTTGCAGCAGATATTTAAAAGAAGGCGTAAATACACACCAGGCATCGGTTGATTCCCTTACTTGACACAGATGGAAATATTTTCGCTAAACATCTCCTTTCTCATTTGGTAAACTGGGTAGAAGACACTAACATCTTAACTTTTCATCAGTCAAACTACATCAAAATGCTCTCAACCTTTGATAATATTGTTGCTCTATCCATTCTGGCTCAGAAGACTATTTCATTCAAATCAGACAATCTTTTCACCGCTGTATTCAGTGAGGTTGACGGGCATCAACTTTGGTCAAAACTGCAAAACTGGGGCCTGGAACCAAGGCTAATACATCTGATTTATTTACATAGTGACTCATAGGTCAAGGTAAAACTGTACGAGGATAAGGGGCTGACGCGAAAGATTTTCACCCACAGCAGCTTGAAACAGGGATGCATTCCTGCACCACTGCAGTTCTCTAGCTGCAATACTTCACCAGAGCAATGGAAATGCACCTAAACTAGCAAATTAGCTGATACCTTTGCTGGCCTCTGCAGATGATCTTGTCATCCCTTCAACCACATTGATGAGCCTACAATGACATCTGACACAACTTCACAAACACAACTCTGCCAACAAGGAAGACAAAGGTTATGTAGTTCAGTAGCAAAAGTCCAAATTTCAATTGGACTATACGTACCACGAGGATTAAGCATACCCTGCAATAGAACTACTAGAGATCATTGTTGATAAAAAGCTTAATTGGAACTTACAAATCGAACATCTTTGTTCCAAAACTCAATTAATACAAGAGCAATAAAAAGATTTGCATAAAAATATGGGTGTGGTTGAGGGACTCCTACACTAACCATAATAAAGGCTAAATTAATTCCATTTCTTAATTATGGTTATCTATTGTGGAATTGCAACGTTATAGGAAACATTTAATATGTTATGTTATGTTAATTTAATTTGTAGCGCGCACAGATACTCGAGAGTGTCCCGGCGCGGAGCAAACATCTGAGATTTATGCAAAGAGATATGTTTTCAAGTTCTTTTTGAAAATCAGCGGGTCCTGAATATTCCGGAGGGCGAAAGGGAGAGCGTTCCAAGCAGCAGCAGCTTTCTGAGCTAGAGAGCTGCCTCCAAGCCTCTGACATTTAAAGCGGGGGACCTGGGCGAGGCGCTGGGACATGGAATGCAAATGTCGCGCTGGAGTGTAGAAGGAGAAGCGTTTTTGCAGCTAGATGGGGCCACGCCCATGAAGAGCGCGATGGGCCATAACTAGAGATTTAAACTTCGGCTACGGGAAGCCAGTGCAGAGAGCGCAGGTGGGGTCTCATGCTAGTCCTAGCGGGAATCTCAAGAAGAAGTCTGGCTGCCGCATTTTGGACTACCTGGAGTTTTTTTTAACAGATAGCCCGGGATGCCCACATAAAGGGCGTTGGCGTAGTCCAGCCGAGACAGAATAAGGGCACAGGTGACAGTTTCTTTCGCCGCCCTAGGCAGGAGAGGGAGAAACTTCCTCAGAGATTTCAAAAGGCCAAAGGAGGTCCCGGCAAGTTTCCTAATCTGTGTAGAAAAGGAAAGATTCTCCTCAAACCACACTCCCAGGTTCTTGGCGGGCTTCCCTGTAGAAGTGGGGATAGGGAACTCAGGGGGCCAAAGAGCTTCTCTAAAATTGGAAGGAAACTTTCCATATAGGAGAATCTCCGATTTATCTTCGTTGCACTTAAGTTGTGCGGCAGCTAGCCAATTAAAAATGGAAGACAGACAGTACTGAGCAAAGGAAACAGAGTCCACATTCTTATCCCAAGTGAAGAGAAGCTGGGTGTCATCCGCATAGGCCATGACCTTAGCCCCAAGGTCCTCTGCCAGGTACACCAAAGGTGTGACATAAATGTTGAAAAGAAGGGGGCTAAGGGAGGACCCCTGTGGGACTCCTGTGGTCACTGCCTGGGAAGAAGAAGAGGACGGTGGAAGCCATATCTGCTGAGCTCGTCCTTCCAAGAAGGACCTGAGCCAGCCCCAAACAGCGCCCGACACACCGATCTCGGTTAGACGCGAGAGGAGGAGAGAGTGGGGGACAGTGTCGAATGCCGCCAACAGGTCGAGCAAAATTAATGCTGCCTTCCTGCCGGCGTCCAGACACTCCCTAATTGCCTCCGAAACCTCCACCAGGGCAGACTCGGTACTGTGGGAGGCTCTGAACCCTGACTGGGCCGGATGCAGCAGGCCCTCTCTCTCAACAAACTCCGTGAGTTGTTTGTTCACTACCTTCTCGCACTCCTTGGCCAAGCCAGGTAGAAGGGAGATGGGGCGGTAATTCACTGTGATAAGTGGGTCGAGCGACGGCTTTTTTAAAAGAGTCAGAATCTTGGCCTGCTTCCAGGCCTCTGGAACGCAGGCAACCTGAAGAGACAAATTGATGATACCATTCACCTCATTATTAATGGTCTCAGCAACTGCTGCCAACATTCTGGCCGAACAGGGGTCCGAAGGAGAGCCGGACTTCAGGCCTGTAAGAATTTTAAGGGACTCAGAGATGTCCACAGGCCGAAAGGCATGCAGAGAATGATCGGGATCAGTAGGTGATGACATCAAAGCTGCCCCAATGCCCTTGTCGCAGGAGGAAAAGGCCGCCTGAATGGAAAGGATTTTATCCCTGAAGAAATTGGAGAGGCTCTCGCACCAGGTGTCTGTGGATGGAGACTCCCTAGATAGAGCAGCAGGGGACGTAAAACTCTGTACAATTGAAAACATTTCTTTGGCATTGTTATTGGCCGAGTCAATGCGAGTTGCGTAGAATTGCCTTTTGGCCTGCGTTATAGCCCCATAATAGATTTTTTGTTTGAGTCGGAGCTTCTGCTTGGCCGCAGGGCAATATTTGCTGCAACGCCAAGCACGCTCGAGGATCTTGCATTCATGTTTGATTGCTTTGAGGTCGGGAGTAAACCAGGGTTTAGATGGAGAATCCCTAGACAACCTTGGACATGGTGGCGAGGCAAGCGAATCCACTGCACTGGAGACCCAGTTAGTAAAATCAACAAGCCGGCCCTCAAGATCCCCCGAGAGGGTGGGCCTGGAAGCTTCCAAGGCCTGGCTAAGCGCAAGAGGGTTAATTTTGCCAAAGGCTGGTTTGCCATACGATTGCGCTGATGGCTCGCCATTGATAACTTCCCAGGAAAAATACGTTAAAAAGTGGTCAGACCATGAGACCGGACGTGGATCCTCCAACAAAATGGGAAAATTAGTGCAAATAGGGTCTAGTATATGGCCTGCCTGGTGGGTGGGAAGATTGATCCACTGGGAAAGTTGAGCCAGGTGCAAAGTGTCCAGACAGTCAAGCGAATCCTTGTTATCTGCCTGATCAAAGTGAATATTAAGGTCTCCTAACACAATGTAATGGGAGAATTGCAAGGCCCGAGAAATAACAGCATCACCCCACGCTTCCAGAAAGGGGCCCACAGGGCCTGTAAATCAGGGAGTCTCCCAAAGTGAAGTGAGCTGAAAAGCGAATACTAAAATCAAGGGCCTCACAGTCTCCCCAGGAAGTAACATCGCCCCTGCGAAGGTCCCACTTATTCTTATAAATAATGGCCACTCCGCCCCCCCTCCCCTCTGGGCGATCGGTTCTGGAGATCTTATAGCCCTCGGGCGTAGCCAGGGTGACAATGGGATCAGATGTAGAGTCAAGCCAAGTCTCCGTCATAAACAGAAGGTGTACCGGACGGTGGACAAGGAGCTCAAAGACATCTACATGATGTTTCCTGAGTGAGCGAACGTTGAGTAGCGCAGCGGAGATGGGTGGGGCACTGCGCAAAGAAGTGCTGGGTTGGGCAGAAGAGACAGAACCCACACCCAGCTTAAAGCCGCAGGTCGGGCATATGATGTTAATGCAGTCCGCCACATCCCAGTTACCTTGATGGGGGCAGGACCGGGGACAGAGAGCCCACAGATGATCCCTGGTATAGCACAATCTTCCCTCCAATCCTGGAGTTCGGCGCTGGCCGCATTTGGGATGCTGACGGGCGCAGATGGGCTTGCCTTAGGCGCGTCCGCGCAGCACGCATTTAAATACGGCCCGGATGCCACAAGGTGCAAAGATATCTTTTTCGTTTCCCTTTAAAAGTTAATAAAAGTTTTTAAAAAGAGAATGAAATCCTATGTGCAAGCCGCAGTTCTGTGCAAAGTAGCAGGGTATGGGAAAACGGGATCAACAGACAGGGAACCCCTCAAGGCGTCCGCGCAGCGCACATTTAAATAGGGCCCGGCCGCCACAAGACTAGAGAGCACACTGCCTAAAGATGGCGACTCTCAGTGGCAATCCGGAAGTGAGTTGCGCAAGCACAGTCAAATTCATACAGTGAACACGTTAAAACAAGTAAGGTGCAAAGATATCTTTTTTGTTTCCCTTTAAAAGTTAATAAAAGTTTTTAAAAAGAGAATGAAATGCTATGTGCAAGCCGCAGTTCTGTGCAAAGTAGCAGGGTAGGGGAAAACGGGATCAACAGACAGGGAACCCCTCAATATCTATGTGAATTCCCTTGGGTAACTATTTAATTCACGAAGATCAATTCCTCAAGGCCGCCTACGACTAAACCTTGGACCCCCTTCTCCCCCTGAAAGCAATAACTTTCATCAGTCAGCTAAATTATTATATCAATCAACAATCAAATATGCTTTATTCGATCACTAGTATCATAAAAGCAATGTACAACAAACATATGGAAGCAATAAGATAATACAATGATTCACATCAAGTTAAAACATGATTAAACTGGATTTTTAAGTTACTAAATTCATAAGAGATTGTATATAAAACAAAAGATACTAGTAAAAAGGAGATAGGTCCTAAGTGAATTTTATGAATTATAAAAATAGGGATATATAAAACAGTGGAGGTAGAAGCATTAAAACACCACCAAGCAGTGTTATGTAAAATATGGGTATATAAAGACTTTACAGAGAACACTCACATACAATGAGAATGTATCTCAAGGTAGGAGAGGAACTGCCATTATTCCTTGTCACACGGCATATGAGAGCCCTTCAAAGCTTTGAATCTAATAATCCAGGCGCGACTCAAAAACTTAGCCACCCCACAAGTAAAAAAAACATACTTGGATCAGTTTTGAGAATACGCACGCCGACCCTATGGTCACGTGTACCCATGGATTTGCAAATTGGTTTTATCCATTTAGACCTGGCAATGGTATAAGCAGGGCAGGCAAACAAAACATGGGACACGCTCTCCAATGGAGCTCTGCAACAGGGACAGCCTTCGTTTTGATGTTTGTGCGGGCGCCATTTGGATGTTGTGGTATGAACTGGGAGTGTGCCTAACCTAAATTGGGTATATAGCAGCCTATCACGTGGGACCTGGATAATATCCAGGTAAGGCTCTAAGGCTCTGGACTGCTTATGACTGAAAAATTCATCTGTTAATCTGCCCAAATTTGGTTTGCTCAGCTAATTAGAGTCAACCCAGTTCCAATAAATATACTTAAGCTCTGACTTGCTGGGTGGGACTTGAATGTCCCGAGTTTCCGAAAGACCCAGCTGTGCCAGCGTCTTTCTAACATTAGATATCCACTTGACCCTATGCGCCACATCCAGATTAATCACCTCGGTCAGGGCAGCGGCATAATTTGCAAGCTCAGGGGTACGCATTAAGCATGCCCAAAAAAGCAATGGGCGCAGCTTAGCAATATCCCTGAGCGGCCGTCTACCCATATCAAACATTAAGGGGGTTAGTGGGGTGTTACGAGGGAGCATCACCAGATCCCTCAAGAACTTGTGCTCGGATCTGCAAATATCATCAATATTGTCAAAACCCCATAGCTCCGCCCCGTACAGTGCGGAGCTAACTGCTTTGGCTTCATAGATTGCGAGAGCTGGAGCAACCGGCCTGCTGTACGAGGACCGGTGTTCTTTGCTTAATGCCCCAACTACACGCTTGTGGTTCATGAGCATCTTAGCTAAATGGGCTTCCAATGCATTTTGTCAGAAAGCCGGATGCCCAGATAGTCAAACATGCTTACTCTCTCTTTATTTTTATTTTTTTACAGAACGGTGCCATTTAAAATTAAGTTATTTTTAAAAGACTTGTGAGGATTAAAAACCATGAGTTTTGTTTTAGTGGTATTTATAACTAATCCCCGAGAGTCACAAAATAGTTGACATCTATTTAGCAGTTTTTGCAACCCAGATGGAGTTTTTGACACCAGCAAGGTGTCATCAGCAAACAGAAGGGTTGGAACTTTATTGCCCGCCAGAATTGGCGCGTCAGCCGAGTCTTCCTGGAGAAATCTTACCACCCCATTGACATATAAGAAAAACAGGGTGGGGGCCAAGACGCAGCCCTGGCGGACTCCTCTGCTAAATTATTATATAGATTATCACTCATCTGGCATCAGCACTTCAAAATCAATCATCAAGAACGAACTGGTTAAACAAAACTCTGATTTGGCACTCTCCAAACAAAACAGAAGTAATCTTTTATCAACTTTCAATACTTGAGCTCTCAAGGATTTAACAAAGGTGACTAGAATGGCTCATAAACTGCTCTTAAACAAGAAGTAAAAATATACTTTTTTTAAAAGTGATTACGAGAAAGCAATAACATAAAAACAGTAATTCTACATCAGAAATTTATAATATGCAATGTCAACAATATTTGGAGTTTAATACCACCACATAAGCCAAGAATGACTTTTTGTGGTTTAGACTGTTTTGCCTTCCTTTTAGTCAATTTGACGGTTTTGGAATTCTCTGAGTCAAGATAATCCATCTTGTTGTCTGTGCACCACCGCCTTGGAGTCAACTGAACACATTTATTTATTTATTTTAAAGGTTTTTATAGCGCTGGCTGGACCCGGGGGTATCAGAGCGCTTTACATGAGTGAAGATAGAACAGGCATAATACAGTTGTACATAACGTAGAGATCATATAGATAAGAATTATAAAGAACAAGTAGCATAATACAAATTAGCATATGTCAAACCAAAAGAGAAATGAAACATAAATAAAATGGATACATGTAGTCGAATTATATATAGTAGCCTGAGATGGAGGGAGGCTAGGTGGTAGGAGGGTGGAGGGAGGGGAGGCGTGAATGGGGGTAGAGAAAAATTAGACGAAGGAGGAGGGGGGTAGTAATTAAGGGGAGGGAGTATGGAAGGAAGAGGGTAAGAAAAGGGGAAGGCGGGGAGGGAAAAGGAGGGGAAGGGAGAGAGAAGGGAAAAGTATGGAAAGGAAAGGATTATGGACCCCAATATTTCTTGAGCAAGTGCAGTTTGAGGTCTTTTTTAAAGCTGATGTAGGAGGGGTTACAGCGCAGGTCTTTAGGGAGGGCGTTCCAGATGCTTGGGGCATATTCGGAGAAAGAGCGAGACTGTGTGGATTTCTTTTTTGTCAGGGGTGGGACAAGGAGGAGGGCGTTGGTGCTTCTCAACGGTCAGGCGCAGCCTGCTTTGTTAAGTTTTATCAGTGAGATACAGCGGCGCCTTTTTGGTGAAGGGCTTTGTGAGTAATGCATGCTATCTTGTGGGTGGATCTGCCTTCGATGGGCAGCCATTTAAGGGCCTTAAGGGCTGGGTAGATGTGGTCAAAGCGTTTGCAGTCGGTGATTAGCCTGGCCGCCAGGTTTAGCACAGATTTGAGTAGGGCTAAGTGGACTTTTGGGGTTCCGGAGAGGGTAGCGTTACCATAGTCAATTTTCGAGAGGACAAGTGATTGGACGACCGATTTAAAGTCGTCAGCTGGGATGAAGGGTTTGATTTTCTTGAGATGGCGTAGAGTGAAGAGCGCTCTTTTGGCCGAGTTTTTTATGTGGGCCTGGAGGGTTAGGCTATTGTCAATGGTGATGCCAAGTGATTTTACTGAGTTTGATAAGATGAGCGTACAGTTGAGGGCATTAAGGTCAGTGATCCATGTTTGGATAGGAAGAGGGTTGTTTTTTGGAGAGAAGAGAATGATTTCCGTTTTTTTTAGGGTTGAGTTTGAGATGGTTGGAGTGGAACCAGGATTGGATTTTAGACAGGGTGTCGTTAAGGTGTAGAACATCGGAGTGGGATCTGATCTTATAGTAAAGTTGGGTGTCGTCAGCGTAGATGTGGTAGTTGATTCCAGCTTGTTTTAGAATGAGGGTAAGGGGTTCCATAAAGAGGTCGAAGAGAGAGGGGGAGAGAATAGAACCCTGGGGGACGCCGAGGGAGATGGGAGTGGGGTTAGAGAGGCAGTTGTGGATTTTGATTTGTTGTGTTCTGTGTTGGAGGAAGGAGGTGAACCATTTAAGTACCGGGCCATTAAGGCCAAATCGAACTTTGAGCGCATTAAGTAAGGCAGGGTGGTTAACAGTATCAAATGCAGCAGAGAGGTCGAGGAGAATGAGTAGGCAGGTCTCGCCATTATCTAGAGAGTGATGGATGTCGTCTACAATATTTAGTATGGCAGTTTCTGTACTGCAGCCTTTTCGGAAGCCGGATTGTAAGGAGTCGAGTAAGTTAAAGGTGTCAATATGTTTGTCCAGTTGAAGAAGGGCACATTTTTACCGTGCTTTGGAAAGGAGGGGGGAGGTTGGAGATGGGGCGGAGATTATTAAGGTCATTAGGGTCAGCATTGGGATTTTTAAGAATGGGAGTTCACGCCCAGTACTCCTTGATATACACAATTTCAGATTCTATTCGATTCTGTTGAAGGGGTAGATCACCCAAAAACGTTGGACATACAACAACATTTTAAGTTTTGTGTTTAATTGGTGAGACTACTTTATCACCGTCCCCGGGCACAGGTCCTCGTTAACGGAGCTCTATCCCGCCCCTTCCCCGTTGGACGGGGTACGAGGCAGGGCTGCCCCCTCTCCCCGATTCTTTTTGCTCTGGCAATGGAACCGCTCGCTTGCCTTATCCGCAGTGATCACTCCCTGACTGGATGGAGGTGGCCCGGCCTAGCGGAGGATAAAATCGCGTTATACGCGGATGATGTACTGCTGTTCCTGGCTGACCCGGCCCGATCGGGACCTCGATGCCTTCGGGCACTGGCCATTTTTGAACGTGTCTCCGGCCTGCGGCTTAACCCGGCCAAGTATGTCCTTGTCCCCTTGCACTTATCGCGCGAGTGCTTTGACTGGCAGTCGTCGATTCCCCTTCGGCGGCTGTCTTTCAGGTACTTGGGGATTTGGGTTTCCCTTCTCCCCGACTTCGCATGGGAGCTCAATGTCACCCCGCTGGATTGGCGGGTCCGCGCCGACCTCCTTAAATGGCGCACGCTGCCCCTGAACCCTCTGGGCAGGATAGCCCTATATAAAATGATATTACCCCGTTTCTTGTACATGCTCCAGAACACACATCTCTCCTTTGCTAGATCTTGGTTCCGGGACATGGACGGTTTGGCCACTAGGTTCCTCTGGGGAGGTCGGAGGTCCAGGCTGGCCCTGGCCCACTGCCGAATCCCACCTTTTGACGGAGGTCTCGGAATGACGAACCTCTATCTCTACTATCTAGCGACTCGTCTCCTCACGACCCACGACTGGTTTAATGGCGGCTGGTCCGACCTGGCGTATCGCTTGGAACTTCACACCATGGGCTTCTCCTCTATCCAGAGGATGCTTTACGGAGCCGTAGTCCCTCGAGCTCTCCCCGAGATCACGCGCAGAGTATTCCTGGCTTGGCGTGCATCACTACGCCATACTCAATGGGCAGGGAGGCTGACTCAACACACTCCTTTGTGGTGTGGCACCAGGCTCCGTGAAGTTGCCTCCCTGTCTGGGTTCCGGCAATGGGACCTCATCGGGGTAACCTTGTTGGGCGACGTCTGGAGCGGTCCTCATATTCGATCCTTTCAAGATTTACAGGCTAGACACTCCCTCCATCCCTCTCAATTCTTCCGATATCTGCAGCTGCGTCACGCCCTTCACTCTCATATTCCAGATGGCACGTCCCTGCCCGAATATAGCCCACCCGAAGCACAAGTTCTGACCGGTGATTTGGGGAAGGGTAGGATCTCTCGGATCTACCGCTCACTCACCAACAACACCCCTAACTCCCTTTCCCTACTCCGAGACAAATGGGAGGGATGGCTTGGGGCTCTGGAGGATGAGGATTGGAGGGACGCCCTGATGGCCCCTAGAACGATTGCGGTATCAGCGAGGCTCCGTCTGGTCCAAGTCTATTTCTTGCATGCCGCCTATCTTACACCCCTGCGTCTTCCCCGCGCTGGGCTTCGGCCTGACACCCACTGCCCCCACTGCTCCCACCCTCATGCCGACTTTTACCATATGGTGTGGTTGTGCACCGTGATACAGGGGTATTGGGAATCTCTAACACAAGACCTGACAGGGGTCCTGGGCTGGGAGGTGCCTCTTGATCCCATACGTGTTCTGCTAGGTATCACCGACGGATTGGACGGCTCTAGGGCTGAGAAGCTCTTCCTTAATACAGCGTTGGTAGTTGCCAAAAGGGACATTGCCGCTCAGTGGCTGGACACTACCCCACCCACTCTAGGGCGCTGGCGCAGGGGGGTGGATTGGTGCGCTGCACAGGAACGGCCTCTATATGTAGCCAGGGGATGTCCTGAGAAATTTCGCCGCATGTGGGGTAAATGGGTCGGGGTAATAGACGACTGAGATTGAGTGGTACGCACGCTCTCCAGATATACGTGGATACGTCATTATTGATTTACTTGTGTTGCCTTGATGTCATTGTGATGTGTTCTTCTCCCTACTCTGACAATATACACTGTAGCTCTGAACGGTGCTGTTTGTTGTTACATTCAAAACTCAATAAAATTGATTGTCAAAAAAAGTTTTGTGTTTAAAGCTTTATGAGCGCAAAAGAAGCAAATCATTTTGAGTGTACTGAAGTTATACTGCTTAAGTAATCTCTTTTTAACAAACTATGTTTTATGTACTTTTTCTCTTATTCGTGGTATATGGTTTTAATGAAAACATACACAATAAAAATGTAATTCAAAATTCATGTCTGCTTCAAATAACTAATATAAAGGCTGGCCGTAAGAGAGCTGTTTTTTCTTCACATATTTCTTCTTCTAGTAATTTCTGTGCCTTCGTCTGGGGTGATGTTCATCTGTGGGGTGAGCAGTGCGCAGCACGCGCTGGTGGGGTCCTTGAAGGCATTTGTGGTGTAGGTAGCCTCGGGGTGGGGCTATTAGCAGCACTGATAGCAGAGGCAGCGCCACAAACCACTAAAATGGAGAAAACAGATGAGGTGGAGAGGTGTCGGAGAGTGCTGGATTGGGGCCAAATAACACAGGCACTGGCAGAAAAGGCATGAACATGAGCATTCCACATGGCCCCACAGGGAGCCGAAGGTGCACCAGAGAGGTTCCCTGCACTGGAAAAGATCTCAAACATGGTGTTGAGAAATGCCACCAGGTTTGAGCCTGGAGCTGGGAAATTGGGGATGGTCTCCATCGGCGCTTAAGGCCTCTCACGTTAGGCCACTTCAGCCACTGGCTCCGGGGGTGGCACCAGAAAGAATCTGCCAGTGGCTGAGAATGCTAAAGACACACCAACTCTAGCTCCAAGGATGAAGGTCCTGTGGGAGTCGTGTTAGATCGAGGTAACTTACCTTTCAAGGAGTGTTTCTTGTGCTTTATCGAGGAATGGGAAGTCCCATCCTCTGTATTAACACTGGGCCCATTTGTCGTAACGGGCCTGTGCCATAAAACATGTGGCTTCGCACTTTTGAATTGCCTTTGGGGTGCATACTGTTGTAGGATTTAAATAACTTGGACTTGTGATGTGACCCCAGGAACCACAGGCAAATGGGGTGGGAGTTCGTAATGGACATCTGTCCCTCACGGTCCCTACTGGTCTCAGCCTGATTGCTTTAGGGGAGACATTCATAGCACTGCACACAATGGAAAAAAAATTGAGGCACTGATGCACCAAAAAAATGAAATAGATCGAGACAGGGATCTGCGTTGAAGGTGCGAAAGTGCGAAAGAAAGGGAACCAACGTTGATACACTGTGGTGACATCACCGGACATCAATTCCAGCGTGGATGCGGAGCCAGTGCCTCCTCTACCTGCATCGAGAGCTTTGGAGTTTCTGGATCTGACCTGACGCCTGTGATTATTTAGCAAGTGAGGTATCTGAAGGTAGAATACCAATAAAAAACAAGCCTTTTGCTTTCCTCATCGGTTTTTAATAAGTAGATCTCAGGTGATGGAAGAGAAGGAAACGTCTCACTATATCGCTCCGGAACAGTGGATCTTTGAGGCAGTAGCAGCATCGGGCTAGACATGAAACTCACTCACTGCAAGCCATTGGAGAGCAAATAAGCAAAGGAAATGTAGTCACTTTTCTATTTTCCATCAACAAATTAACTGCTTTACTTTAAAGAAGCTGGAGTTTCCCAATTGCAAAGAAAACATAGCATGGTACTAAATGTTTCAGTAGTCTAGAAAAAACGTCAGTGGTAGCTACTACGGTTTGTCTCGAATAAGGAAGAAAGAGTTCAAGAACTATATGACATTAAAAAAAAGTTGCTGGCCATAGCATTCTGCGTCAGAGCCAAAAGGAACGCAATACAGGGTTTAAAAACAACTTTTCTGGGGCTTGGGATTAGCCCATGGTGGAAGGTCAAAACCTAGAACACCAAAGCGAATCACTGCTGCCCTTAAGGATCCTCTGCCCTTAACGATCCGTCAGTCTTTTTAGAATGTAGTTTTAAAAGACAAGACTCCGTCCAGCTAGCCCCGGGAGACAAGCAGTTCTGTATTAGAGAGGAAATTTACACCTGATCCTTGTTACTTGCGACAAAGACTAGGGTACCAATGGCATACATACTGAGAAAATAATGAAAGAATCAAATGATTTGCAAACTTCCTACAGTCCAGGATCATAGCCTGGAAACTGGGACATAGTGATAAATATGGCTCATACATCAAATGGCACATGCACATAGATGCTGCTACCATGGACCTCTATATACTGTTTATCCAGAATGAGACAGAGCGAACTCAGTTCTACCCTCTTACCAAAATTCCATCTACAAAATATCTGTTGTGTTAGTAACTTCAATAAAAAGCCCTTAACCTGCAATATAAACCACTCCTTCTATGAGCTCTGGGCTCTGACAAACCGACTAATATCAAGCTGCTATGAAATGGATATAAAGAAGATATTTTCATTTGATGGTTGATTGGAATTTTTTTTGATTATCACAAGAAATATCTATTGCCAGGAACTGGGTAAACATCTGCAAAAAAGCATGGGTCAACGTAGAACCAGATTAAAATATTAGGCTTGAGAGTTTCTTTGTCCCTTGGAATCAGAAGGTGGTGATGTTTGGGTCTTCCCTTAAAAAGGACACAGTAAACACAGCAGACTAAACTGCTCCTTGTGGCTTAAATGAAAGGTGATATTACAACACAACACCTGACTCTACACCGTCAAAAGGAATTGTTTAAAGCCTGCTTCGGTTATGACAAGGTTCAAATCTTTGATCTAAGGATACAAGTAAACCTCTGCAGTAAGTGATCAGCACAGTGAGCTCTCTTACCATTGCTGAAGGGTAACACAGCAATGCATTAAAGCTCTGCATGCAATACCAATCTGCTATGTAACCATATATTCTGTGTGGATGAATTTGTATTAATGTTAGAATAATAAAAGTAAATAGATAGGGCAGCAAAACACTAAAAGCTCTGCATCCTTGCTACATAACATGTATAGATCATTTTACAGGATAAACATACTAACATTTGTGCAATTTCTCCAAACTTGAGGCTCAATAAAAACCCAGATTAAAACTTATTGCCTTTAATTTTGACTTGATCAATACACAAAAGGTTACTTACCACACAATGGACAAGAATGCTGAGTGGAATCCAAAACAGAAGTGAGAACACTATGACAGAGCCAACTATATTATCCGCTAAGAACTTTCCTGTTAGAAATGAATGAAAAGAAAATCAACACCAGGCAAAAACAGTAATACATATTTGATGTCTTGACAACACAGTTTCATCAGTGTCTTTGAATACAGGTTTATAAATATGCACACGTTATAGTTTAATAAATTATCATATATAACATTTAAGTTGTTCTACCCTCTAACCTGCTCGCCACATAAAATCTTCCCTTAACTGCATTAAGGAATGGAATTGAGAAGAAGGGGTGGAAGTTATTATCTGCTCCTATGTCCAGAAAAGGAGGACAAAACTACATGCTATTCCACCTGTTAATACAAATATGTGTGAATATTAGTGTTAATAAATTTTCTAAAATACTCTTCATTTGGTCACTTGTTGCCTTAAATTCGAATAAGAGAATATTTACTCTTTAGAAATCCATTCCTGCCATCTTTTCAGTCAGAGGTAGTAAAATCTAATGGAATTAATTGGTTTCTTATTAATTATGACGTTTGTATTTTGCAGATTGGTGCCTTTTGGTTACTTCTGATGTTTGATAATATCCAGTTTCATGAAAAACAAGATGCAAAGACAGTTCTTGTCTGCTCGAGTGGGCACTGTAGTCCAATATATTTTGGAGGAGCCACTTAAGCAGCGACGAGCTTCTAAAAGGCAAGTCAAGTCAAGTGCATTTGTAAAGCGCGCGGCTACCTCCAACGGAGGTGTCCCGGCGCTGACAGCGGAACCTGCAGAGGAGGGAGAGAGAAGAACTGCATGTTAGGGGCAGGCAAAAAGCCAGGTCTTCAGCGCTTTCCGAAATGCTTGTTCAGGCTCTATCTTCCGAAGGTGGATCGGCATAGAGTTCCACAAGGATGCAGTTCTCACTGAAAAAGCTCTGCCCCCAATCCTGGTTCTAGAGAAGCGAGGGATCCAAAGAAGTTGCTGAAGATTAGACCTGAGGGTCCTTGCTTGTTGGTATTTCCGGAGTCTCTGACGCAGGTATAGCGGGCCCCTATCCCTGGTTGCTCTAAAGGCAATGGTAAGTGCCTTAAACTCTATCCTTTTAAGGACAGGCAGCCAATGAAGGCTCCTCAGGTGGTGACGAAACGGAACATTTCTAATAAGTCTGGCTACCGCATTTTGAACAACCTGCAGTCTATGGGTGAAATAGGCAAGAAGACCCAGGTACATGCTATTAGCGTAGTCTAACCTTGATGTCACCATGGCATGGACTACAGTCTTCCGACAGTCCATGGGAAGGAAGTGTAGAAATTTCCGCAGGGCTTTTAATTTCCAAAAGCAAGCCGAGGAGACTTGGCAGATTTGAGCTTTACCGGAAAGGTAATTGTCGAATTTGAAGCCAAGATTTCTAGCCTCCTCAACTGGGGTAGAAGGGGGATTCAACTCCGTAGGCCACCAGAGATCGGAGGAAGGAGGAGAGGGTTGATTGAAAAACAACACCTCTGTTTTTTCAGTATTTAATTTGAGGCAGCATTCCGTCATCCAGGTCGAGATATTGACCAGATAGGTCTTGAAGTTGTCGAATGCTGCTTCTGAATGTTCTTTGAAAGTGAACACCAGCTTCGTATCATCAGCATAGGAGACCACTTTCACTCCCCACTGCTCAACAAGGGAGGCCAGCGGGGCCATATAAACATTGAACAGGGTGGGACTCGGGGCACAACCCTGGGGCACCCCGCACTCCAGGGGTTTAGGAGTGGAGACGTGAGGGTGCAGATAAACTTGCTGAGACCGGCCCTTTAAAAATGAGCAGAACCAAGCCAGCACAGTGCCCGTCACTCCCAGGTGCTCAAGTCTCTCCAGTAGAATTTGGTGAGATACAGTGTCGAATGCTGCGGAGAGATCCAACAGCACAAGCATGGCCGAGCTACCCTGATCTAAAGCTTCACGTACAGTTTCTGTCACTTCCAGGAGGGCAGTCTCTGTACTATATCCCGATCTAAAGCCAGATTGGGAGTCATGCAAGCAGTTGTTGGACTCAAGGAAGTTAGATAATTGCTTCTGAACTTCCTTCTCAAGGATCTTAGCCGGGACAGGCAGAAGGGAAATAGGCATAAAGTTCTTAAGCTCCAAGGGATCGGCGTCCGCTTTTTTAAGATTGGCAGAACGTAGGCCGCTTTCCAGATAGCGGGGTAGATACATGTCCTCAGAGAGCAGTTCCAAATATGGTTCAAGTGCCGGTTAAACTCATCAGCCAGCAGTTTAAAATATTTAGCCGGGCAGGGGTCGCCAGGAGAACCGGATCTGCATTTACCCAGTTCCAGCAGAGATACAGCAAAGCTAAACGGGCTGAACTCAGACCATCACCCAGGGAGGTCAAGAGTAGGTTTAGGAATCGTAAGTGTTTCAGCTGGGGATAAAGAGGCGTAGATGGATTGCACTTTCTCCTGGAAAAAAAGAGATAGGTCCTCACAGAGGGGAGCTGAGGGAACAATAGTGCTATCCAGCGCCGTCGGTGTAATAAAGCCCTGAACAATCTTGAAAACTTCTTTGAGTGAATTGTCAGAGGACTTAATTTGGCAGGCCATATAGTCTCTGATGGCTTTATGTTTAAGCTTATGATTTTTTTTTAGAGCAGTACGGTAGGCACACTTGGCCGCAGGATCGTACGCTGTGCGCCATGCGCGCTCCAGCTTCTTACAAGAGCTTTTCTCTAGCCGGAGGACAGCCGTAAACCAGGGAGCAGAGGGTTTCCTCCTGGCCTGTTTCAATTTCTGAATTGGGGCAACTTTGTCCAAGGCAGAGGTAACCAAAGAATTGAAGGAGCATGCATCCCTACAGGGGTCATCCGACAGCTCGAATGGGTCAGCCTGTAGCATGGATTCCATGATCTCAGGGGAGATCTTTCTCCAATCTCTCCTCTCTTCATACAAGGAACTACCTTTATTTAACCATGTATGGGAAGTCCAGCTAAAAGGAACTAATCGGTAGTCTGACCAAGTAAGAGGGAGCGGAGCCTCCACCGTCAGAGTGGGATCATTAGTAAAAATGAGATTCAGCGTGTGTCCAGCTTTATGGGTGGGCGCGCACACTTTCTGAGCTAGATTCATGCCACTAAGAGTATCTGCCAACTGAGAGGCCAAGAAGCAGTTACTGTTGTCCATATGGACATTGAAGTCTCCGAGGACAACAAAGTTGGGACGCCTAAGAGACAGGTCTGCAACAGTACCATACAGCTCAAGCAGGTGGCTGGATGGAGTATCCGGAGGTCTATAAACCAGCAACCCTGCTAAGGACGATGCCGGGGAAGTTTTAATGCAGAAAGACAGGTCCTCGATCATCCCAGAGCCATCTATTCTCTTGCTTGAGATTTCCCATTCGTCTCTCAGAATTACATCCTGAATAGTTCTGTCTCAAAATATATCCTGAATCGTAAATAGTCTGGTTCAGGTCTTTGAGAGGGAATTGAGCATTCCATCGTTTAGGGCCCACCACTCTAAGGGATCTTCCCCTATGTTTCGATATCTCTCAAAAGATCGCTGATGGATCAGGTGGGTAGATGCAGATCTGAGGTGTCTAGCTTGATTGTAGTGAGAGGTCAGTTTCTGCATGTACCTAGGCCTTTGCCGCCCCAGTAGGCCTTATGAAAGGTGCAAAGGATCTTGAATTTGATCCTGGCATACAATGGAAGACTGTGAAAAGCCTTCAGGGCAAGCTTACTGTGGTTGTACTTGCAAAGATTCAAGAACAATTTTGGCTTGTGGTACAGTTGGTTTCAACAGGGTCTATGTCTCTTCTATACTCATTACTTTTCAATTTGGCTTGATTCTAATAGCCTGGATGCTCCCACAATAAGAATCTTGTAGTCCGTTGTCACTTGTGTTTGCACCTGAAAGAACATTTGGATTTAATATCTACTATTCAAGCACTTATTTAGATTTCTTTCTGCTCCTTGATGGCACCCTTCTTTCTAACAATGGTAGTAATTATTTTTCCTCCTTGTTTATGCCACTCAAAATTTAGGTATTTTCTTTTTGCTTCTTGTCCCTACCTCAGCATGGCTAATATTTTCCCATTTCAAATAAATATTTTCAGAGAGGGCAGGATGACCAGATTCGCTTATTTGATTTGTTACTTCTTTTAAACATAGTTTACAATCTGAGCACTTTGAAGTGATGGAATCAAAAAGGAAGTGCTTTATCAGAATGTAGGGAAATAATATTGGACAATTCCAGTGCAAAACTGCACTTATTTCACATTAACATTTTCATGCAAGTTCCAGACCAGTCATGACATACACTAGCTGGATTAGAGGCTTTAAACCCATCCTACTCAAAATGTACACACCTACTTTCACCGGCATGAACATTGACACTTATAGAGGACATTCTCTGAAGACAACACAGCAAGCAAGATGAATGCTAGCCTTATTTTTATTTGGTTAAAATCTTGTGGCAGAAAAAAAGATTAAACATTTCCGTGATCTCCAACTAGCTACTACAAAGTGTTCTCCATCACAGGACGACCACTTCCTAAGTACACACAAGTGAATCAAGGACCAACTGGTTTTCAGAATGTAAAACATCTGCATTCTACTCATTCTACTAACACAAGTTCAATAGTGTGGTCTCAGATCGACTAGTGACCCAGGCATGAAAGGGGAAAAATGGACTGAGAACACCTACTAAGCAGCAGCCTCCTCTCAATATACCATCCCACAAAAGAAACCCTCCCACCTAAACTACTGCAACAAACAGCAGTCACGTTTATAGAGAGTAGCAAAGGAGAATCATGTCATTGTTCTACCCTAGTCCCGGCCATACCTCCATCCAGTTCACTACTTAATTTCACCAGTAGAGCTCTGGATGTGTCAGGATAAGTAAAGATGTGCGTCTATCCATTACACACTGCCCTCAACCAAGCAAGATGCCAGATCGAGGATTCACAATATACAGGGAAAAACATGAGTCTGATGAGTAGCCATTTTGTCGGAGTGTCAGAGATCAGGAAACATAAGAACCTTTTGTTTCTGATTTAAAAATGACTTTCTTTTTGTTTTCACACTTGCAAAGATATAGCTCGAGGACAATATGCACATCATAAGTTTCATCATAGTGTGCACTTCTGTTAGCTTCCATCAGGCGGATCTCAAAGTGAACCATGAATCAAACAACAAATCATATAACATTCACACAGTGGTGGTGTACAAGTCCTATGTGATGTAGTCTTCTTCACTTAGCAGAGCAGTTCACTTAATTCCGGAACTGCATGGTGTACCTTATTTAGAGTCCAACCAAAGCCAGTCAATATGGGGTGTACTGGATCCCCTACAACAAGATTTCTTTCATGAACTATATTCTTAGTTAAGATGCCCTCATGTGAAACCTCAAATGTAGAAACTCCAAAGTAATATACATGGCATGATATTAAGCCCCTCAAATCTTGCCCTCCCATCTACCTCCTGATTATTAAGGGTGGTCCATCTTTTCCCTCATAGTCTTAAATTCTGTCAGTAATTCATCTCAAGTATAACATATATATGCTCCCTTCAAACCCTTCCTCCTTTCCACATGAAGCAGAGCCCGCTCTATTGCAGCCCATTTCACCACCTCAGTCTTTCAAAGAACGGTGCATGGGATGACTTTCAGGCCATGCAATGCCTCTTTCTGTCAACAACAGGACCAGAACAATAAATGTGTTACTTGCTTTTTGTTCCTGTGGCGGGGAATTATTCCTATTAAACAGGTTTTAGCCTTCCTCAAGTTTGCCTATCCTGTCACTTCGGTGGGAGCCTGTGTCGCTTCCATCAGTACTCTGCAATAATTGGGTATTGCCATGTCATAAAATAAAATTCGTCATCCCCAGCTCCACATCTGGGACAGGAGGCCTCCACCTCGCAATAAATCCTTTGTATCATCTTGTGAGTGGCACTGCCCACTGCTTTCCTATATGTTAGGAATTGTCCCCCTAGGACCATTGTGGCTTTGCACTTGGTCAGGGTATTGTCTGCCAGAATCAAAGAGTACACCCACTGTCACTGCCACAGCCCAAAACGCTACCACAGTGGTAAGCGGAGGGACTATCTAGGTCCGTGCTGACAGTCCAGGCTCTGAATTGGAATATTTGGGACATAAGTCACTTTACTGTCTTTTTTTGTTAAATACTTCTTTATTCAGTTTCAGTAAGAGTATCAAAAGAGACTGAAGTTATTTGTACAACTATTTTAGTAAACCATTTCGAATATATTGAACTTTCCCATATCTACAAGAGACCAGCTTTTTCTGCAAGACTGGCTTCAGGAGTACAGAAAAACCTCCCTATAAACCGCGGCTAGATAGAGCCTTTCCCAGATAAGGTGTTACCGAAGGTAAGTAACTTGTTCGTCTGACAGAGACTTCTAGCTGCAGATTACTTACCTTATAATAGATACCCAAGCAATACCTTCCCGGAGGTGGGACTGTGAAACCAATCAGATTAGAATGTCCTGCAGGATCAAACAGGCAAAGTGCCGATCACGACAGACCAAACAGTAGCGCTTGGTGAACGTGTGAAGTGATGCCCAGATTGCTGCCTGGCAGATGTCCAGGACCGGGACACTGCATGCTAACGAAGTGGTCGTAGCCTTGGCTCTGGTGGAGTGAGCCCGCAAGCCCTCAGGGGACTGCTTTCTGGATAATGCCTGGCAGAACTTAATGCACAGGACAATCCATTGCGAGATGGTTCTCTTCTGTACTGCCTTCCCTTTTTTTGCTCCCACATAGCCCACAAAGAGTTGATTGTCCAACCGAAATTCTCTTGTGCAGTCAAGGCAGAACGACAGTGCTCTTTTTGGATCCAGATGGTGGAGTCTCTAAACCTCTTCGCAGGGATGAGGTGGAGCAAAGAAAGTAGGAAGGGTGATGTTGTGGCTTACATGGAATTAAGTCAAAACCTTCAAAAAGAAGGAAGCACATGTCCGGAGGACCAGCTTGTCTGCATAGAAAGTGATGTAAGGAGGGTGCGTGGAGAGTGCCTGTAACTCCCTGACTCTCCTGGTCAATGTTATGGTCACTAAGGCAGTTTTTAAGGTCAAGAGTCTGAGAGGGCAACTGTGGAGAGGCTTGAAGGGTGTACACATGAGGTAAGTGAGAACCAAATTGAGGTCCCACTGAGGCATTATGAATAGTGTAGGGCTAAACATATGTTGCAGTCCTTTAAGGAACCTCAACACTATGGGTAACATAAAAGAGAGGGATGGTCTGGCATCTGCAAAAATGCTGAGATGGTAAAAAGGTAAACCTTAACTATGCCCAGAGCAGAGCCCTGCTGGGCCAAATGTAATGCAAACAATAGAACTCAAGATAGGGATGCAGAAAAGGGGTCAATGTTGCAGGAGGCACAACATGAAACAAACTTGTCCCAACAGCAGGCGTATATCGACTTGGTGGAGGGACGCCTGACTGCCAGACTAACATTATAGACTTTGGGAGAAAGGTAAAAAGCTTGCAACTGTCGCCGCTCAATCTCCACGCTTGAAGGTGGAGAGTGTGCAGGTTCGGCTGGAGAACCCTCCCCTGTTGCTGCAACAGGAGATCCTCTCAAAGAGGCAGTCTGACTGGAGAAACAATGGTAATGATCAATAGCTCGGGATACCAGACTCTCCATGCCCAATACGGAATCACGAGAATTACTTGGGCCTGGTCGGTCCTGATCTTCTTGAGAACTCTGAGCAAGGGTGGTATTGGTGGAAAGGCGTACAGGAGGCCAGAGCTACACTCGAGACGAAAAGCGTCTCCGAGCGACAATCGCCTTGGAAACTCCAGCACGCAAAACTGCAGACAGTGATGTATCTTTCACCTCAGTCAGCTCCGGCTGAGGGAGGGAGAAAGTGCTAGTGACCCAATCGCGGTTCGTTAAACACCAATGCAGATGTTTTGCAGTTCCCTCTGAGATCTGAACCATTCTGGAGAGATTTTCCCAATGCTGTGCCTGTTGGGACTTCAGGTCCCACTGCAGAGCCTGCATATACCATCAGGCATAAGTAACAAACAGGATGCAGGAGGCGATGCGGCACAACAGCTTCAGAGTCAGTCTCACCAAAATTCAGGATAAAGGCTGAAACATCGGCATTAAAGCCTGAATATCCTGGACTCAACCGCTCGGAAGGATAGGCCAGAAACTCCAGAATGGTTCAGATGAAAAGGAGTGACTGAGAGAGCGTCAGGTGTGACTTCGGCACGTTGATAGTGAACCCCCGCAAATGCAGGAGGTTCGCCGGAGCCTGAAGGTGAGGAACAACTGCTTGGAGTGAGCCCGCCTTCAACAGCCAATCATCAAGGTAGGGGAAGACTGCAATCCCTGACCTCCGCAGATGAGCTGCAAACACCGCCATCACTTTTGTGAACACCCGAGGGGTCCTGGTAAGGCCAAAGGGGAGCACCGCAAACTGAAATTGCTCACGGCCCATCATGAACCACAGGAAACGTCTGTGAGCAGGAAGGATGGGGATGTGGAAATATGCGTCCTGCAAGTCCAACGCTGCCATCCAGTCTCCTGGGTAGAGGGCAGACAGGACTTGAGTGTGCATGGGCATTTTTAAATTCTCTTTCCTCAAAAAGAGGCTCAGAAGGCGCAGATCTAGGGTAGGATGAAGTCCTCCATCGTTCTTTGGCATCAGAAAGTAGCAGGAATAACAACCATGACCAACTTCTGATGCAGGCAACTCCTCTATGGCTCTCTTGGACAAGAGTGCCTGCACTTCTTGATAGAGCAAGGAGAGATGGTCCTCCGTCAGCCAATCATATGTGGGTGGCATGGGTGGTGTGGTAGTCACAAAGGGGACGGAGTAGCTCATTTGGACGATCTGGAGGACCTAGCGGTCTGATGTCACCGACCGCCAGTGGGGCAGGAGATGGGAAGTCCTGCCTTCCACTGGATGCCCATGGTGGTCGGAGGGCAAACTAAAGAGGCTTGGAGGCAGCGGCTGCCAGGGGAGTGGTAGAATGACTCGACTGCTGGCCGCCTGCCCCACGCTGTTTGTGGGACCTACGCCCTCGAAAAAGCTGGGAAGCCTGTTCGCAGTGGTGGCTGGGAGGATATGGGCACGGTTGGAGACCCCTTCTGTGGCCCTGAAAGGGCGGGAGGCCGATTGGGGTTGACAAGCCCAAGGACCTGGCCCATAGCTCTGCTGTCCTTAAAGCACTCCAGCCGCTGAATCTGCCTTCCCTCCAAAGAAGCTAGAGCAATCGATGGGCAAGTCCATGGGGAGAGACAGGAAATCCCCTGAAAACCCAGTTCTTCTCAGCCAAGCATGGCGCCGCTAGGCCACTGACAAGGATATCGCTCTGCCCAGTGAGTTGGTTGAGTCCACAATAGCCAGGATGAGTATGGCTCAGGCCTCCTCCGAGACCATAAGCAGCACTTGCGCAACCGAATCCCATACCGTATGGAACAATGGCTCAAAAGGCACACAATGTTCATCGACCGCAGAGCTAGGCTGGCAGAAGAGAACATTCTCTTGCCAAATGTGTCCAGCCTTTTGGATTCCCTATCCAGTGGAGTGGTAGGGTATACGCTGGGGTAAATCCTGGACGTGAAGGCTTGGACCACCAAGCTCTCTGGGGTGGGGTGCTGGGTGAGGAAACTGGGATCTCCAGGAGCAGAGCGATGGTAGCGGGCAATTGTCCTATGCACAGGAGTCCCTGTGCAGGGCTTGGACCAGGCCCCAAGTAGGACATATGTAAGAGTTTCTTTGAATGGGAGTAGGGGGCCAGAGGGGCAGACTCCCGGTTGAAGCACCTCTGTCAAGAGGTTCGCCTTGACTACCACTGTGGGCAGCTGAAGGTTCAAGAGCTGCTCTATGCACCACCATCGCAAAAGAGGCTCCCTCCTCCGTAGCCATGGTAGGAGGAGACACCAAGCCATTATCGGGCGAGGTGTCCAACCCACTGGCCTCCGCCAGTTCCTCATAAAAGTTGTCCTGTTCCTGCTCTTCTTCAGGCAACTGGGAACCATAAGGGTCCATTGACCCCTCCCTTTTTGGCTCCCTCTCCAGGCCTATCAAATAAATAAGGCACTGGCTCCAGTGCAGGAAGCAGGTGCCCGGTCGGCGACAGTCAGCGTTGCTTCAGCTCTGTGTTGGAGTCAGGAATAATGATGGGGCGGCGCTGCCTACTGGCACCGGCAAAGGAGTGGGTGTCAAAGAAGGTCTTGGTCTTGCCAGTGGCTCTATTCGAGATCCAGCAAGGGATCCATGGGGCCCGACTGATGCCCGTGTGGATCCAGCAGGGAACCCTCCCACGGCAATGGGGCTCGAAGGCATTCCAGAGGGGCCAGGCCGCCCAAATATGAGGCGCATGGCCTCATAAAACTCTTTCAGCTGGGTGGGGGTAGCTCCGGGAAAATCGGGGCAGTGCAGAGCAGACCTGGATTTGGGTTCTGCTGACTCGGGAGGCCTGGAGTGCCGACGATTCTGTGTCTCGCCAAAAGACTTCGACGGACGCGATGAAGTCAAAGATCTCTTCAACTTCTTGGCCTTATATTTGTTGGACTTACCCGACTTCCCCAATGATTTTGAGTTCGACGACGACCGACTGGACGGGCTCCGTTAACAGTCTCGATACCTCCTGCACGAACGTGACCTCAAACGTCGCAGAGTCGTCGGACGGGGAGGAGATTGAGAGAACGCTCCCTTAGCGCCTTGGGGTGCATGGCGTGGCAGTTTTCGCAGGCCTCGGAGCCGTGGTCCAGCTTCAAGCCCCACAAACACACCAAGTGGGGGTCTGTCACTGACATTTGCCTGTGACAGGCCCCACATGGCTTGAAGCCAGCTGGTTTCTTAGGTGACATAGTTACACACCTTAGGTGACATACCTACAATGTTTTCTACTCCTGGGGTGTGGTTTGCAACCATCTGTATGCCTGTTGCAATTGCCCACCTGCAGATGGATTTAGGTAGCTTTGACAGTGGGGTAAGAGACCGTCCTGCTTGTTTAGATAGAACATAGCAGTTGCGTTGTCTGTCATGATCTGTACACTACTACTCTGACTCCGACTCTGAAATGCCTTCATTGCCTGAAAAATGCTTTTCAACTCTAAGTAACTGATGTGCATGGCCACCTCATGGGCCGACCATAATCCTCTTCAATTCAGTTTTTCCGTGTGTGCCCCAGTCCACAAGTAACACACATGTTGTTAAGATGGCCTGTAACAGAAGTGTAGTGAATGACGTCCCCTTCAACATGTTCTCTTTGGTCCACAATTTAATCTACCTGCTGATCTCATCTGTAATCGCCACTAATTGCTCCCATTTTCCTAATGTTTGCAACCACTGATTATTTAGTAATTTCTCAATTGGTCTCATGTACAACCTCATGTTTGGAATTAAGTGGATGCAAGAGGTGATCATACCCAACTGTTTCATCACTGTCCTCACAGTCAGAAACCATGACCTCCGGTAAAGGTAAGCTTGTTCCTGCAATGCCTGCACTCTCTTCTGATTAGAGTAAGCTTTTGCTTTCAGGATTGCCAAATCTGCCCCAAGTATGCATTTTCCATATCTCGAGTGGAAAACTTTTTTCAGTTTACTGAGAACCACAGTCAAAGGTTCTTGTCTTTACCAGCCATTGGGCTAGGTAAGAACATACACAAAAAGATGTTCTCCTGAGGTAGGCTGCTCCCATGGCCAGAGGATTGGTAAGCACTCTTGGTGCAGATTTTATGTCAAGGTTTAACACATTCAACTGGTAATTCATCCTCGCACACCTGAGGTTTCTTCTGTGTGAAGGATGGGGCCGGATGTGGAAGTAGGCATCCTTTAAGTTTATGGTCACCAGGTAATCCTCCTGTCAAGACTAATTTGCATATGGCTGGGTCTGAACTGGGGTGGCGAAGTGAGCTAAAGAATGATGAGGGATTCAACCCAGATCTGGGGGCGAGTGTCTGATAAAGTTTCAGTGCTCCGTCTATCATCCCCTTGTGTTTGCTTTGTTCGCCCTAAGTTGGCAGGGTATGCCCAGACGTGGGTCCCTTGCTCACTTTGCCACTGGATTCGAGCTAGTCTGGCTGATGAGGGGTGTTACCCCGAAACCGGTCCGAGGATGCTTGTTTCTGGTCCAGGGAAGACCTGGCTTGGCAGTTCGGTCTGGACTGTTCCCATGAGGAACAGGGTCAAGACTGATTTGCATATGGCTGGGACTAAACTGGGGTGGCAAAGAGCTAAAGAAGGATGATGGATTCAACCCAGATCAGTGACTGGGGGGTGAGTGTCCGCAAAGTTTCAGCACTCCAGCCATCATCTCCTTGTGTTTGCTTTGTGCGCCCTAAGTTGGCAGGGTATGCCCAGACGTGGGTCCCTTGCTCACTTTGCTACTCGATTCAAGCTAGCCTGGCTGATAAGGGGTTTTACCCCAAAACCGGTCCCAGGATGCTTGTTTCCGGTCCCGGGAAGACCTGGCTTGGCAGTTCAGGCTGGACTGTTCCCATGAGGAACAGGGTCAAGACTGATTTGCATATGGCTGGGTCTGAACTGGGGTGGCGAAGTGAGCTAAAGATCGATGATGGATTCAACCCAGATCTGTGACTGGGGGTGTCTGAAAAGTTTCAGCGCTCCGTCCATCATCTCCTTGTGTTTGCTTCTGCCTCTGGCTCAAAAAGGGGTTGTTGCCATTATACTGGCTGATCAAATTGAGTCCCTGTTGGCTGTTTATGGGACAGGTGGGGGTGCATTGCCTTCCACTGACCTCTTCTTTCTGAAATGCATCCCATTTTGAGTGTACACTTAAAAGTCTGCAAGTCTTTTTTCATGGACTCCTGTGTCTAATCAACTTCTAGACTGAACAGATGACTGTCTTTCAGAGGCATATCAAAAACACTGGTCTCTACTTCGGGTTTGAATCCCAAAATTTGCAACCATGCTTGTCTTCTTAGTACAGTACCTATGGCTAGTTGTCTACTAGCCCTGCCAGCTGTGTCTAATGCAGATTTATGGCAGGAATTTGCAATATTTTTCACCTCTTATATGATTGCATTTGTGCTTTTCTGACACTCCTCAGGGAGATGTGACATAAGGTCTTCCATGCATTCCCAATATTGGTGACCATACCTGTTAAGAAGTAAATTAAAGTTAAAGATATGCCATTGTGTGGCCGCTGCTCTTTTTTATCTTCCTCACTGATGCCTTCAACCTTTTGCTGTCCTTCTCTGGGTGGGTGGGGGTGGCATAGGTTAGGACACATGCTTCTTTCCTTTGCTGTGGAAACAATCAGGAAATCAGGTTTCACATGAGACTGGATATAATCTGGATCTGTGTAGAAGCCCTATAATTGTTCTCGGTCCTGGGGGAGTGAGCTTTAGCTGATGCTGGCTCGCTAAAGACCTCTGTTCCCTGCTGTAATATGCTGGGTAGTAAAAGCAGCAATTGATTCGTCCTATATACAGGACTAGACAATTCTAGAACAAAATGTGTCTTCCTTTTCCACCCCCATTTGTATCCTAAAGGGGTCTTCAGCTTTAACTGCTCCACGGTACATAGAGATATCATATGGTGGTGAAGGCCTAAAGGGGTAGATATCTACCTCTTTCTATGGAGAGTCTGTCACAGTCTTACCAAAAGGGGTCCTCCTCACAATGTCCAATTTCTAACTCTTCTGTTTCAGGGTGTGCACATATGAACACTTCTTCCCCCATTTCTTGTTCTGCTTCTACTTCTGGTGGAGTTTCTGCAGTCTTGTGTGTTTTTACTTCCTGCCTTGATCTCCTAATGAATAAGAGTTAAGGGACGCTATGATGGTCTATAGATTTCTCCAAAGCCCTATTTTTTTTAAATTAGTAATTCTATTTATGCTTCTACTGCCCTCTTTTTCCTCTCAAAGCCAGAGGTTTTCTTGTCCTGTAGGACTTCTCCCTCTAGGGTGCCTGTCCCGCCTTCCCACTTCGATCTTGATCATCTCAGAAGGTTACTGGTGGCTTTTTCTTTTGACACAGTAGGATAGGAAGTACTTCTAGCTTCTTCGACAACATGTTTTTTCAGCATGGAGTGTTTTTTTTATGCAGCTCAGCTTTTTTCTCTCAAAGACTTTGGCAATTTCACGGGCCGTTTGGATGCTTTGTGTTTTGACAGTTACGGTAATTCTTACTGTGGGACACTATTGGGTTAGGGTCTTGTTTATGAAGTAAACGTTCAACCTTTGGAAGAATTTCCTCGAGTTCTGTGTCCTGTTGTTCACCTTGAGCTTCCTCAGCCTCTGCATCATCGTCTGGAGAAACTCATCTCCTCCATTGATAGGGAATGTCTCCTTTGCCTCTCTAGTTTTGATAGTCATGCCATGTCTGGTATTGCCCAATGGGAAAGTAATACCTTGTTTCTGTGAATTCATGTTTTAGGTTTGAAAAGGGATCAAGCGTAACAGTCATCGGAGTTATGGTCCCTCGGCTTACAGAATATACATACAGGATGATTGTCATTTAAGGTGAACTTTCAATGGAAGTCTGGGCAAAATTTAAGAATTGTACTCATGTTACAAAATGGCATAGAGGAATCAGACCCCACCGTCATCAAATAGCATGCTCCGTTCACGTTGAAGTACTCCTCAAATAAATCCCCGAAAATCTTGATCCAGCAACAGTCGTTGAAATGCAGTGATCCTTTGAACTTTAGCAACTTTCCTAGTTTTATCGATGATCTTTCGGCGTCTCCCTTGGGAGCTCTCTCAGTGCAAAACCGAACACAACAGCAGAAAAACATCTAAAATCATGGTCCTGTAAAGTGACACTGTTGGCTTACTGCCGATGTCATACCCGGGGCTCCACCTATGCTGATACCCACCAAGAGTAGGAAAAAGTTATGTCATAGTCTTCCTTTATGGCACAGTGATTCATTCATATACATGCAGGGCCTGTTTCTAGCTCAGTATACACTTGTGTTTGTCAGCTGGCACTGAACCTAAATCAGGGTGCAGCTCCAAACAGTGATCACTAGATTTATTGGTGAGAGTGGGGACTGGGGCACCGACCACGATAGTAAAGGTTGTGGCCCACATGAAACAAACAGAAATACATACATACATACATATTCTCTCTCTCTCTCTCTCTCTCTCTCTCTCCCTCCCTCTCTCCCAGCATATTATGGGCATGACACGGGCAGAGGCAAGAAGGGTGTTGATTGTAGGGCTGTCGCATACATCTGAATCTCTCGCTACTTAACTAACTTTGCCACTCCTATCCTGTCCAAGTATTTTTCCTCTGTGAACTGTTTGTTCACCATGGATTAACAAATACAAAACAAAAAATGTGTAACAAATTAGTATACAATATTTCACATAACTAAAAGTTATGTGTCTTAAGATGTCGTATCTTCCCAAAAAATATGCTAGCTTGAAGAGATCACCTTCAAAACCATACTTGTTTACTTCAACCAGAACATCTCATCTCCCAGTTTTCTCTCAAAAGCAGTCCATTTAAGTTCTTTCTGGTTGATACTGTAGTTAACCGCAGATTCCTCACCTATCCTCAGGTGCAGACTGGATCCGGAAGATTTAACAGTAATGCTTCAGTGCGCCAGTAGGTGGCATTGTGTGACTTCGCGATGACTTTGCCCTGTCCCAAAAGTGACAGAGTTGCATGCAAGTACCACCCCTGCACACCCTGGTTTCTTTCTCGACTCTGGCCACGCCCTCAGATGTGGAAGCCAAAAATACTCAGCAATACCAGTGTGCAGATTACAAGAGTGGGACTTTTTTTGATTGGTAAGGACCCAATTCCACGGAACGGGGAGGTGGGAATGGGGAGGGTGGTGAGGGATCTGCGGCTAGATAGAGTATCTACCAGAAAGAGTGTTTGGAAGGTAAATAACTTATTCTTCTGATGGCTACTTCTAACTGCATGTTCTTCACATTTAGAAAAGATACCAAAGTAGCACATCCCAAGGTTGGTTGGTCTGTGGAATGACTCAGAACAAAAAGGTCTGCAGGAACAAATGAACAAAATACCCTTCCCTGGCTTTCACAGCAGTAGCGCTTCATGAATGTGTGTAGTGATGCTCACGTTGCATCCTAACATGTCACGTACAGGCAATCCGCATGCCAGTGCAGTGGGAGCAGCCTTGGCCCTCGAGGAAGGGGAACTCAAACCCTCCAGAGGCTGCTTCTTGCTGACTGCGTAGCAGATCTTGAAGCAGAGGACTATTCATCTTGTTAAAGTCTTTTTCTGCACTGTCCTGCCTTTCTTTGGCCATGAGAACCCCACAAAGAGCTGATCGTCCACCAGATGGTCTTTGGTGCAATTGATGTAAAAACTTGAAGCACCTCTAGATTCTCCTAATAGTGCTGGCGATGTATATCGTTTTGTCACTGATTTGCGCAAGGTTAATAAAATTGTGGACCCGCAATTCCCAGTGGTCCCTGATATCACCACACTTCTAACTATGATTCCATCTACTGCTAAGTTTTTCTCTGTGATTGATTTAAAGAATGCATTCTTTTGTATTCCTATCGACCCAGATAGTAGGTATTTGTTCGGATTCTCACTGGCTGGTAAAAGTTACCGATTCTGTTGCGCTCCTCAAGGCTATACTGAAAGTCCTAGCATTTATAGTCAAGCGTTAAAAAGTCAG
This sequence comes from Calotriton arnoldi, assembly GCA_963921515.1. Lineage (NCBI taxonomy): Eukaryota > Metazoa > Chordata > Amphibia > Caudata > Salamandridae > Calotriton > Calotriton arnoldi. Next base: position 852,939 of record CAWUFW010000048.1, on the reverse strand, counting down.
TTAGATTCCCTCTCACTTTCTCCAGGTAATGTATTGGTACAGTATGTAGATGACTTGTTAATTGCTTCTGATACGGAAAAAGGTTGCAAGGATAGTACGGTGCAATTATTGTTACACTTGGCACCTCATGGTAATAAGGTTTCTCTTTCAAAGCTTCAATATTGTCGACAGGTGGTCACCTATTTAGGTCACCTTCTGTCGAAGGAGGATAGAAGGTTGACACCAGAACGTATCAGTACTATTAATAAAATGCCCTGTCCACAAACTCAAAAAGATGTGCATGCTTTTATAGGCATCACTTCCTACTGTCGGCAGTGGACCCCAAATTATTCCTTACTAATCAAACCCCTGCTTGCATTAACAACGAAAGAAGTGCATGAGCCTTTGCCTTGGACGCCTGATTGTCAGCAATCTTTTGAACAGTTAAAAGCTGCGCTTTGCTCTGCTCCAGTGCTAGGCACACCTGATTATAGGAAACCTTTTGTGCTCTACGTCCACGAGATGGTTGGTTGTGCTCTTTCGGTCTTGCCTCGAAGATTTGGTGATAGACAGAGACCTTGCGCTTATTGTTCCGCAGTGCTTGATCCTGTCGCAAGGACCCTCCCGTGCTGTCTGCGAGCGGTCGCGGCTGTGGCCACTTCAATAAGACAATTGGCTGGACTCGTACTCAATACTGACCTCACAGTTATGGTACCCCATGCTGTGGACACACTTTTGAATAAAACAAGGACACAGCACCTCACCAGGGCACGTCTTACCGGCTATGAATTGACATTGTTTGCTTAGCATATCACGATTAGAAGATGTGCCACTCTGAATCCAGCCACGTCACTACTCCTCCCTTCCAAAACGATGGAGTCGACAAACATGACTGTATTTTCCGAACAGAGGAAGAGACGAAATGACGGGTAGACTGGACTGATGTTCCCTTATCTGATCCCCAAGGAGAACTATATGTCGATGGCTCTTGTTTTAAATTACCAGATGGTACCACCACTGCAGCTTATGCTATCACTACATTGCGCACAGTAGTTGAGACATCACGGGTCCCCTATTAGTCCACCCAGGCATCAGAACTCGTTGTCCTTATACGAGCTTGTGATCTGAGTGAAGGGTTGGTTGTCAATATCTACACAGATAATCAGAATGCATTCGGGGTGGCGCACAATTTTGGGCGCCTGTGGCAAGAGCGAGGGTTCCTTACCTCCCATTGTACTAAGATACAACATGGAAACCTGATATTGCGATTGTTATCTGCACTAACACTTCCTAAGAAAATGGCTATCGTGAAGTGTAGCGCCCATAGAAAAGTGACAGATGATGTAGGTAGAGGGAATGTGTTTGGAGATCAGACAGCCAAGTAAACAGCTCAGAGTAAGATGACGAGAATGTTTGCTGCAGGCCCAGCTAGATGGGTTCCCGAGAATGCCATGTTTGAAAACACGGTTGAGAGTGTGAAAGAGATACAAAGTGAGGCCACGATAGAAGAATTAGCGGTGTGTCAAGAGAGTACAGCACGTTTAGATGAAGAAGGGTGTTGGATGGACTTGTCTGAAGAACAGAAATGGATGTTACCCGATGCATATGTACTCCCTGTGGTTACTATGGCTCATGGTCCAGCTCATATCAGTGCAAAAGGGATTTGTAAATTGTTGGCCCCGGTTTGGCGTAATGATAATATTTCCAAGACTGATGCACATTTGGTGAAACGTTGCAAGATTTGCATGAGGTACAATCCGGGAAAGGGTACCCCCACACCATCCGGTAACTTTGCACCACCTAGATTTCCCTTTGAAGTCCTTCAGATGGACTTCATTGAGCTAGAACGTTGCAACAATCTCAAGTATGCCCTAGTGGTTATATGTACGTTCAGTAAATGGGTTGAGGCTTACCCTACTAAAGACAATACGGCTACCACAACAGCGAAGGTCCTCATTAAAGAGTACTTTCCACATTTCGGAATGCCCAGAGTTATCTGGAGTGACAACGAGTCTAATTTTAATGGGAAAGTGATTAAGCTAATATGTGAAGGCTTGCACATTAAGCAGAAATGTCATGCTGCCAATCACCCGCAATCAGCGGGTCTGGTTGAGAAGTACAATGGTACACTCAAACTGAAATTGTCAAAAATTCAGGAGACGACAGGGTTGAGATGGCCAGATGCCCTTCCTTTGGCTCTTTTGTCAACCAGGACTACGGCACATTCTAGAACTGCCTTATCACCCTACGAGGTCGTTTTTGGGTGCCTGGCAAATGTCTGGGGAGTCCCACATTCTCGAAAATACTCTGATATTGAATATCCTGTATTGCTTGTTTATCTTGGACAATTGACAGAAAGTTTGCGTTCTATTCACCAACAGGTGCGAGATTTCTTACCTTCTAAACCAGAGGGACCTGGCCACAACATCCAGCCTGGTGACTATATTTTAATTAAAAACTTTCAGAGGAGGAAAAATCTGGAACCCAGGTGGAAAGGTCCGGAGCAGGTTCTTCTGGCTACACAGACTGCTGTAAAGCTTGCTGGTTGAAAGAATTGGGTCCACGCGACCCACTGCAAAAGAATACCTTTGCCGTTGCCTTATGATCAGTGGGTCAAGGAGGGAATAGGAGACGTTGAATGTGAACAAGTGCCCAGATTCGTGCCTTTTAGTGATGCTAAAATGATTTGCGCGCAAACTGACAAAGAGAACGATGATGTTTTGAATGAGGCTGTCCCGCCAGAAATACGAGCTATCCAGGAGCCTCTCTTCAGTGATCACACAGTGCCTGGAGCTGCCAGGTACAATTTACGTCCTCGGACGAGTACCACAGAGTCTGGAAAATAGAAAGATTTGAGATGGACTGCATAAGGCAGGAAAGTACTGAGGAGCAGTACCAATGAGGGAGTGGAGCACACGAAAAGTTGCATCTGTTTTTGCTCTTGTTGTCTGAACATTAGCCAGGAAAGTATACTTTGAAAGTATACCACCTTTATCGACGTGGGATAGATTAGGAAAGAACTTAGGACAGAGCAAGTTCCACCGCCGGTGCTCAAGAGCGCCAACTGATTGATGGACGATAGGAGCCTGTACCAGTGAGGCTCTGACGGACACTGGGAACATTCACATTTCTTGATTCCTCCCCCATCCCCCGCCACCCCCTTGTTTACTACGCATCCTTTTGGTAGACAAATTACTGAGGAGGATCAGCCAATTGCCCCTATACAACGCAGTATCATTTGGTCTGTACGAAGTAAAATTGTGTGTGTCATTGTATTGTAGTGATGATAATAATGATATGTGGGGTATTGTGGTTTCTGGAAGATGCACATAGTGTACCCACATTTAATGTAGGTGAAAACATTTCTCCGAGACGCAACAAGAGGGCTGCCCAAGTAATGTGTTTATAGAAACGCACAGGAGATTTTTGGCAAGGGGACCGCCTGCTATCCCACCAGATCTGTCACTAGCCTTTGGATTGCATATCCATTGTCGCTTGTTAATTACACATATACTCGCCCACCTCAGTTTGTGGAAGTAAAGGGAATGTTTGGATTTGGTTAACCTGGGCCATGTCTGTATCATCAAAACCTCAGGGTAGAGGTTATCCGGGTTGTGACAACAATTTTTATATAGAATCTCAGACTATAACACTAGTGTGTTGGCATTATAAGGAGTTGACAGTACCCAAAGAGGCTGGTTATTACCCTGCATGTTGCCCGATAGTAAACAGCACAGACACTTCTTTGTACATCAATTGTTCAGGGATAATACTGTATAAAGACACCGTTCTCCTAGTGAATTAAAAAGACTCAAGAACTTCGAGAATGAATTTCAGATATTCTGCCGTGAATTATGGGGGGCAGATTTATGCACACCCAGGGTTTTTCTTTCTGTCTGGTACTTATTGTAATGTCCATTATGGTACTGATGATGTGGCTCTTGGAATGGTACTGCCTTTGGGCGTTCCATGCAAATTCGCTAAACCTAGAACAAGATGGGTAAAAAGGACACTAACAAAAGAGTTCGGTGAAGGGGTGAGAAAGCTAGTGAATATTTTGGATGTAAGTTGCAGATTCTGTCAAATACTACTGTGGCGGCTTTGATAGATATAACTACTCAGTTTGAAAGCATGTGGGTGTATTCGGAACAGACTAGATATGCAGTGGATTTTATCTTGGCAAAGAGTGGTGGAGTATGCGCAGTAGCTGGCGACCAGTGTGTTGTTAGTATAGAAAATTTGGAGAAAAATATAACACAGCACATTATCGACATTATAGATAACGTTAAGGGGATGGAGAGTGGAAATTGGAGTTGGTCTATTCTTGGTAATTGGGGTTGGATCCTTAAGGAAATAGTAACTTACAGCGATATTAATATTCTGTTGCATTCTCATTCAAATGCCTTCCCCTTTGTTGTTCCTATTGTACTGCTGTTTTCACGCCCAAACAGAAAATATCAGCCCGTGTTACAAATGCCGCTATGATGCTCTAAGTTGATGTCAATGGTCTTATGAATATAGATGATTGCATATCTCATTTTGATGCTCTCCCCGTCTTTAATGATGTTACAGTTGATTTGCATATGTGCCTGTTTCTATAACAGCAAATGTCTTTAGCTCATGCTAAAAGCAGGGTCTGTTTGATTATGCTTGTTGATGCTCTAATAATGCTATGTATAAGTTAGCATTCGCTACGTCATTTGCCTTTTCGGGCTCCATTTTGTGTGGTGTTCGAAACTAATCTTCCTTTGTTCCGAGAAATCCCCTTTGCTGAGTTTCGTTTCTGTAATGAAGAACTGCTTGTGTTAGCACATAGTTTTCTCTCGATAAGGAACCTCTCCCACTTGTTTGGCAGTTAGATCATAGCACAAGCTGGAGCGGCCTTCAGCGCATCCTGGACAGGATAAGATACGAGAGTAGAAACCTTGTCTTTCTTCTTTCGCTGCCTGGCCACATCTCTTTGGAAAATTCCATTGTGGGCGTGTTTTTAGTTAACCATGCAATGTACATAATGTATCTTCATGCTTACGATCCTTCAGTTCCCTCTGTAGTACTCTTGCGAGACTGTGCAGACGGAGCCCCGCTCCTAGCGTATACAAATAAACAATATTGGTTTGTATTCTCCACTGTTTCTCTGACTCTTCATTTGGCATGGAAGGCTGAGGTGGTCTGCGGTGACCCAGGTGGCCCTAAGCGGGTCACTTCCTTCAGGTGTACACAAGAAAAGTGAAAGTTTAAGGTGTGTGTGAACCTTCGGAGTTCTTTTTGGTGGATTCCCACCCTCTCCCAAAGAATACTGAATTGCTGACTATGACTGGTGGCTCAAAGTAGTTTTCTGATCTTGGTTTGCCTGCAGCTTACCACAGGTTGTCCTTGATCCAGCATCCAGACACCTCACAGCTTTTGTCTCTCTGACAAGAACATTTTAATACTGCAGGATGCTTCCAGGGCTTATGTTCCAAATGTTCAGAGGTGTTAAAGGCATACCGATTTTTCAAAATGTTGTCTTGATCTATACTTCTACTAGAGAAGAACATGACTTTATTCTTGAAAGTGTTTTAAGCATTATGTATAAACACAGAGTTGTACTTAAAGTCGATAAATGTGAGCTCCTTAGGACAAAGTGGAATATATGGAGCACGTAGTGTCTGAAAGTGGGACTGAAGCAAGACGCGGTTTAGTCAGTACCATCATCAATGCCATTCTGCCTACCGACAAGGGTAGATTGAAATGTTTCACTGGTCTTTGTGAGTTCTACACATGTTTTATCCCTGATTATGCCTTCCATGCCACACCTTTAACAAATATGCTAAAAATGAATTGTGTATGTAAAGACAAGCCTTAGCAGGAGGCGTTTGATTGGATAATTTGGCAATTGGTGGGGGCTAGGATTCTCAAACGATATGACCATAATTTACAATGCAATATCACCGCTGATGCTAGCAATTTGGGTTGAACTGCTGTCTTGACCCAAAACAAGAGCAGAGTTGAATACACGTAAGTGTATGCATCACAAGTGTTAAGGGAAGCGGAAGTTCATTTTTCTGTCACTGACAAGGAGTTGTTAACTTGTTGGTGGGCTATACAGAAGTTCCATCCTTATATCTGTGGAAGTAGGTTCATGATCAAGAATTACCACAACCTTTTAGTTACCATTTTGTCAGGGGATAAAATTAAGTACCAAACACCTCGCATTGCATGGTTTTCCACAAAACCATTACAATACAATTTTGGCATCTATTATAAACAGGGAGGAATAAATCTCAGAGTTATTTGTCACAGTTTCCTTTCAAGATATTGGTGCCCGAAGATAAGGAGGATAAGGATAATGAGAGTTGTCTTATTGCTGCCATTGATTTAGAACCTATGAGCGCTATCAATGAAAGTGAATGAAGAAAAGAATTGTCTAATTGTTATTGTCCCAAAGCATCTCCTTTATCAGAAATGTTTAACACAAGGAAAGGAGTGTTACTGAGTCTTGTCAATCTTCTGTGACATTTGCACCTGAGCTTACAGTTGAAGATGGTATTATCATGTGTGGAGAGAGATTGGTATCCCCAGAAAGTCTTAGGGGTAGAATGATCAATGGTGCCCATGAAGGTAATCTTGAGAGAACTCTCATAAAACGCAGTGTATGGGTAATATTCTGGTGACCTCGCATGGATTGGAATATTGATGATTGTGTGAGTGATTGTGTCATCTATAAAAGTTGTGAGAAGGGGTTGAAGGGGAGAAATCCTTCCCTGTAACCTATTGATTTACCATCCAAGCCCTGAGAGAAGGTCGACATTTGCCTGTTTGGGCCTTTCAAATCTCGACCCAGTCATCAGCACCTTGCCTTGGTTTTAATCAATTACTATTCAAAATGGCCTGAAGTCCGCTTCTTGAGATAACCCAATTCCAGAAATGAGACTGAGTTCTTGCAGGATGTTTTCCGCAGAGAGGGTTTCCCACCCTGATTGGTTTCTGACAATGGTGTTCAATTCGTCCGTGATGATGCAAGTTTGTTTTTGAAGCAGTGTGACATTAAGCGCCTTAAAAGCACACTATATAACCCACAAATTAATGGATTAATTGAACAAATGAACCGCGGATTGGTTGAGCTTGTTCAGTGGGCGATCACTAACAATGCTGTACGCTCACTTTTCTGTCTTTATGAGGAAGAGGGACAGTATTTTGTCTCTCTACAAAAGTTCTCATACCAGAAATATGCCTATTAGGTTCAATTTGTTTCTATGGTTTCTTTTTATCATTCATTTTTTAATTGCAAAGTTGAGACTTAATCCAGATAAATGTCAGTTCTGGACTGTTGTGTACACTCTTTAAATAATGTTTGCTTTTCATATTGTGCGTTATGTGATTCAGTTTTTTTCTTTCATTTTCTCGTGTTTTTTGTAAAATTCAGGGTTCATTGTTGATAAGGGGAAAAGTCATATAGTATTCTCGAATGTGTCGCTACTATTACTACCAGTTGCAGCTCTAGAATGTTGATTTGAGGCATTACAACCGACTGACAGTTGGAGAGTCATTTGGACTTTCACCTGTGAGCGCTGTGGGGCATCCTCTTACATTTACTTAGCCTTAAGAAATCTTCTGAAAAACAGCTTGCTTTTGGACTCACTTGCCACAAACTAATTCCTTCTCCTTCCATTCCCTGGAACTTGAAACCCCTTCTGGCTAGCCTTCGGAAGCCTCTACTTTGAATTTGATGGCTAGCACTGATAAAACTATTGCCAAGTTAGGTTTTTGCCTAAACTGACCATTTCACTTTTCTGAATAGCAGTCAATGTTTTCAGGTATTGAGGCCAGTAACATAGCAATGGAACCATGGGCACTAATGCAAGCAGACTAAATGGGTACCATGTACATGGTGGGATAAAGGAAGAGTCATAAATAGGGTGCAGGGTGTTTTGAACACTCCTGGACAAGGTGCCACTGCACCTCCTGCAGCAATGACAGCTAAGTACCTGCTTGAGGCATGGCATATGAAGGCTTTCCATCTGAACTCTGCTTTCAGCAATCCGTAGTACCTCGTATATAAGCACTTTGAGAATAACAAATATTTATTAGCTAAAATCATTACCTAATTCTGCTACTTGATGTTGTGTGCTAGACTGGGTTTCACTCTTGAGTGCATGGGATGTTAATCATTATAGGGAACTACATTTGCTTTCTGCACAAAGTAATATGATTTCATTTTAATTGCTATCTCATGTCAGTTTTGCATAGCACTGCATTCATCCAAATGTAGAGGCTACAGAAAAAAATATTGTTTTCATTCTCCATCATGATGTATGCAGTTACAACAGGTCCTATAAGCACCACACTATTTTTAGCGCTGGGAATAGTGTGAATCTTACTGGTATATAAACAAATATGATATATCTACTATCAGATTCCTTCTCAGATAGGTGACCAGTGATGCTCACGCTCTTTACAGCTTTCATATAGTATAGTTGGTAACTATAAATCTGTGCCAAATGCTTTGACATGCCCAATTTCTATTTCGAGGGCTAGCTGAAGTATAATGACAGAGGCATTTTGTGCTTCCTGGAAGACACCAATTTGAAATTTGTGCTTTCTAATGTCAACTACATTTTGCATTTCGTCAAGGGACTGAAATCTATATGTGCTAAATAGGTTGTGCAATTTGTGCACTTTATCATGGGTGAAGTAGATAACAAAACAATAGTTAATGGACTATTTTAAATGGGCAATAGTGTAGTGATATATTTTTAATTAGAATTTTCATTTGAATGTAATGCAATAATGAAATACTGTACCTACCAAAGGTGTTGATGCTGAGCTTATCAATGAAATCCCAAAACCTTTCAATCACATCTTGCACTTGTTTCTCACATTTGCCCTGTGCAAAGGTGAAAAGAACACAAAATTATGCAACAAGTATTTCTGCAATGTACATATCTTTTTTGTCTGGCTTTGTGATCGTAAATCTGAATGAAATCACAGACAGTAGGCATTGGTTGAGAGCAAAGGGACTCTGGGGGAAATAGTAACTTTAGGGACCATAATGGTGAGCTGTGCAAGTACAGCATTGTTAATCATTATACAGCACAGTAATGGAAGAGTAAGAATATTACAAAATATTAAATATTAGTTTTCAGAGTCATACAGACCTAATTTGAGAAAAAATAATTTATTAAGCAAACAAAGATGTACATCATAACAATTTTTTATTCACAGCTTTCAACATAATATACATTCTAAGTCAGGGCTTTACTGAATATCAGCCAGATTGCTGCATGTCAGCTTAGCACATCAGTTTTTGGAATCTGCATCATTGTGACTGGTGAAATGAGAACTCCACTACTAACGCCTCAAATGATTTCATCCCGTCTTCTCCCAACTATTGCCTACTTTAGATATCCGTATCATGTCCTGTAGCCATTCAGACAGTTCACCCACCCTTCGGGCATCTAAAACTCTATACCCCCCTCACAGCAACTCTGTGACAACCTCACTGACCACTACCACAACAAGATAGCAACCATCTACACAAACTTCGATCCCCTACCTACCGACCTCCTCACCATCCCAATGACCACTACCGCCGACCACTTGCTCACCGCATGGGAACAACTCAGCAGACCGAACACAACTACTTTAAAAAACTCAATCCACTTGGGAGCACCCACCGACTCATGCTCCCAACGACTTTTTAACCTCGGAAGAGACAAGATCAGCCACCAGCTCACCACCATCCTCAATGCCTTCATCACAACGGAAAGCTTTCCCGACGCCTGGAAACACGCAGAGGTTAGACCCCTCTTCAAGAAACCCTGTGCAGACCCCAGCGAGCTCCCGAACCACCATCTCATCTCATTGCTCCCATTTCTCACCAAAGTCCTAAAGAAGGCCATCAACCTCCAACTCACTGAACACCTGGAAAGAAACAACCTGCTGGACCCTTCTCAATCAGGTTTCAGAGCCAATCACAGCACTGAGACAGCCTGCATCACTGCAACAGAGGATATCCACATCCTACTCAACAGAGAAGATTCAGCAGCCCTGATCCTGCTTGACCTCTCCGCAGCCTTCGACACCGTCTCCCACCACGCACCCATTGATTGACTGCACCAGATCGGAATCATAGACAACGCGCTCAGATGGTTGGCATCCTTTCTCACAGGTCGTACCCAGAGAACCCGTCTACCCCCCTTCACCTTACAACGTTAGCACACCATCTGCGGCGTCCCTCAAGGCTCATCACACAGTCCAAGCCTCAGCATCTACATGACACCACTCGCAGAGATCGCCAGAGCCCACGACATCAACATCATCTCCTACGATACCCAACTTGTCCTCTCGCTCTTAGCGGACCCCACCTCGATGAAGAACAACTTCCATAACTGTATGAAGAACATTGCAGCCTAGATGAAGAACAACTGCATGAAGCTCAACACAGACAAAACCAAAGTCCTGATCTTCGACAGACAGGCCAAACTTTGGAACGACTCCTGGTGGCCAGAGGAACTCGGACCCACCCCTGTAACCCTGGCATCATCCTGGACAGTGTACTCTCCATGAAACGTAAGGTCAACGCCATCTCCCCAGCCTGTTTTCACACTCTCCGCATGCTCCGCAAAGTCTTCAAGTGGCTCCCCTTTAACATCAGGAAAACAGTGACGCATGACCGCATCACCAGTCGGCTAGACTACGACAACGCACTCCATGCAGGCACAACCACCGAGCTCATGAAAAGACTCCAGACAATCCCAAATGCAGCAGCCAGACTGCTCCTCAACCTACACAAGAGGACCCATACATCACCCAGCACCTGAAGGACCTCTACTGGCTCCCTATACAGAAGAGATGCCAATTAAAGCTTCTGACCTACGCCTACATACCCCTCCACGACCAAGGACCCACTTACATGAACCACCGCCTGAATTTCCAACACCTTCCCAGGGTCCTCCGCTCTCCTCACCCTCGCACAGATACCACGCAGCCGCCGCTCCGGAGGACGCTCCTTCCACCTCGCCGCCAAAGCCTGGAACACCCTCCACCTCCTCACTTCACCCTTGCTGACCCACTTCAGGAAGGGACTCAAGACCTGGCTGTTAGACTGAGACCTCAGCTCTGCGCCTGTATTCCCTCTTGGGTGTTAAGCTGCGCTATATAAATACTGCTTGATTGATTGACTTCTTTTAATATTCTGCTTCCCACAGCAGGGTTTTCTCCATTACCATGTTCCTGTCCAGTATGTTTTGTGGCCATCTACCATGTTTTCACTACTACTGCCATAGATTTCGGGAGGTCGTACTCCAAGCACAATCCACAGAGCAATCGCATGAATCCCCTTATCCCTAGTGCATGTCTGTCAATTGTTAGAGAGGACTCCTGCTGGGTTGAATATGTCCACTGGTTCACTGCTACCAAATGTGATACTGAATAATAGGTTCAATAATATTTTGACAGGTCTGGAAGGACCATAGTTGCTTCCACACAAAGTTTGCACTGCTATTCTGGGCTGACCCCACTGCATAGCAGAGACCAGAGCCCCCCGTCCTCCTTTCTGAAGGATTCGTCCTCTATAGCAAACAGTGTATTTTGCACTACATATGGGGCAATCATTTAATACATTGCCGATTTGCCTAGGATTGATTGCAGCAGCCTCTTCCAGTGAGTCGCCTCTGTTCTGAACTTTTTCAGAGTTAGCTATAGATTTTTATTGATGAAAATCATTTATTCGTTTGTGACAAATATAATTAGATATGGAATACCTTCCATGGCCACCTGAAATGGCCATTCCAGTCAGTGGGGCGCTGAATTTGTGAGCGAGTAGAGGAAGGACTTAGATCAGTTGATTCTGATCCACGAGTACCTCCCAAAAATTTCCATTATCTGCATCTGCAGCAGTTTGGATACCGAGGAGTTTCGATCTGCCATATATTGCAGCATGTCATTCACATAAAGGTATATTCTGTCATCCCATCTCCAGACACATTATAGTATCTGAATCAATGCACTGCTTCTCACCCAACACAACTGCTGTTTGAATGCCACTCCAAAAAAAGAGATGTGACAATGGCCACTCCTACCTTGTCCCTCTTACAGACTTAACAGGTGAGACTGTACTCCATTAACCTATACCCTAGCTTCTGGTTTAATGTATTTAGAGTTTTATCTGCGACAGAAATCTTGGACCCATTCCCATTTGTCTCAGGACCAACAGCAGGAGAGGCCACTCATTCAGGTCAAACACTTTTCAGCATTTAAGGCAATACATCAATCGGCGGTTTGGCTAATTTCTTGGCTTTTTTGAGGCAACACTGTAACCTACGAATATTAAGTCATAAACCCTTTTTGGTATGGATGTATTAGACTGCCCACCACTTGGTGGCCAGTACTTTTACCAGAATTTTGAATTCCACCTTCAACAGGGATATCATTCTTCCAACGGCTTCCCTTTCTTGTGGAACAGCACTATCACGGCCATACTTAGATCTGGAGATAGACATCTATCTGATCTTGCCTCTTTCAACATGAGCAGTAGATGCACTATCAACTTGCTAGAGAATCACGTATACTATGTGGGCCCAGAGTTTTGCTGCTCCCGAGTTGTCTCACTGCCAGATAGTCCTCTTTCCTGTAAATTGCAAGTCAAGAGAATCCCTCTCTTCAGGACTCAGTTACGGGAGTGTTGCCACCAACACAAATCCCTTCATCTCCTTCTTCTGATCTACCACTGTAGAGCTATAAAGAATAAAGTAGTTGCCAGAAAAGACAAAGGCCAGTTCCTCCCCCCACCAAATCTCGATCCCTGATCTGGCGTACTGCTCTCCTCCCACCTACTCGGCAATGCCAATAACTTGCTGGCTTTGTTCCATTACCTTGTATAGATGGTGATGGGGAATACAAAAGTGTGCCCTGGCTTCATTCTACACAGTAATTATTCGATATTCTTCCCAAGGAGGTGTTATACCTCTTTCCAGCTGTGGCTCCAGGGTTCTCAGATACTCCACTTCCAGTCTGTTAAGTTCAGTTGCCATCTCCCCCATTTTTCCTATCTCATCTGTCTTTTTCCATCCTATCCTAGATTTGGTTGGTCCCCTTAGTACACTCTTGAAGACTTCACAGATGGACATTGCAGATTATACTGACTGTGCTTTTCTTTAAAATAGCTGTCTATATCTTTGGACAGCCCCTTCTGAATTTCCTGTCCTACAGGTTCCATTGTTGTAATGAAAATGTTTTTGCTATCTTTGCTTGTGCATTATTCTATGTAAGTTAGCATTCGCAACACCATTTTATGTTTGGCCGCCATTTTGAACCATGATCGAAACTAATGTCTGTCTCTCTGAAAAACGGTTTCTGGTGAGTTTCATTTCTCTAAGGCCTTGCTTTACTAATGAATACACTGTTCTTATTCGCTCATACCTTTCTCATCAGATAGAGGCCTTCTCCCACCAGTCTAGTGGGGGGCATGGACAGAGTGACCTTGGGTAGGAGATAGTGTGTGCCCGGCCTCAGAGTCGAAACCTATCCTACTGTACTTCTTTGTTTAGCTGCATCTGCCTGGAAAATTCCATTATGGGCGTGCCTTTATTGGTTCTGCATTGTACATAATGTATCTCCATGTTTGCTGATGTCAGTCCCTCTGCAGCACTCCTAAGAGACTGGGCAGACCGGGCTCCGCTCTAGTGTATCTGAATAAATATATATTGGTTTGTATTCTCTACTGTCTGACCGACTCCTTATTTGGTATGGAAGGCTGAGAGGTGGTCGCGAGTGACCCGGGTGACCCTAAATGGGCCACTTCCTTCAGTTGGCACCCGAACAGGGACTCCTTCGGGTGAGTGACCCATCCCCTCCGGCGGACGGGTGAGGAGGTCGGGGCATCGTAGGGTCGGACGGATGGATCAGGGATCCCTGCATGAGAGAGTTCCTGTACTCGCAGCTGCCCTTTCTGTCCCGCCGGACGGTGCCTCGCCCAGTGGTCATCCCGACTGGAGTCCTGAACGGCGAAACCCTTGGATCTGACCGTTTGGTCTGAAGAGTCGGCAGTGGAGAATAAATGCGTTTGACCTGCATATATCAGGTGAGTTTGTTTTGGTTCTTTGTGGATATGGTACCATTTTGGTTTGTATATGATACGGTCTGAGGACAGTCTTTGGGATCAAAAGCACTTGCAATTGCTTTGCCAGGCAAAATAACGAATTTGGGTCCTTTCTGAAAATGCCTGGAATTAGTTGATTCTTGGTTTCTTGTTGTCGTTGTTGTTCTGCAGATACTCAATTGGAAAAAGCTCTGCCGGCGCCTCCAGAAGGCACTCCTAATTTTGATATGTATGTGAAACATGGTATTGGTCCTATTATGTTTAGTACATCTTGGCACAAATATACGAGGGACAATGCCGAGTTGCAGTGGCCGTTGATGGGCACTTTTGATGACCAAAAAAGTGGGTTTTTACAGGAAACATTGTTTGCGAAACGAAGTAGGCAGTCTATGTTTGTTTTTCTTCGAATGTGGCAGAAGGAGGCTAAACGGAGACGATTAAAGATGGAAAAGGAGGCACGAAAAGGGGGAGAATGCAAACATTGACTCAGAAAGCTGTAGCACATGATAGAGAGTAACAAGAGATAGGGATTGAACGTGAAGATAGGAGGTTTCGATTAGATATTGAGAAATCTTATGTGGCCCAAGAAGAAAATGATACTTTCGTGGAGGAGTTATTAGATAATAGACCCCCATTCCCGTACGCCCCACAAAAGATATACCCCCCTGTTCCATCGCCCTCACAGCCGCCTGTTACTGCTGCTTCCTCTGTCTCTGTTCCTGTATCTACTGCTGCCTTTTCGACTGCCGTGGCATCGGCTCTTTCTCTTCTTTCTGCTTCCTTGCCGTCTGCAGCAACTCCGACTGTTAGCACCCCCCTCACGCCCATTGTTTCAGCATCTTTCTCGCCAGCTTTTTCTCCTGTGATGCAGCCCTCAGCATCATTGGTACCTGTGAATCCGGTTGCCTCTCCTTCCCTGGTTTTTCATCCTCCGGTTTCCTTGAGTGATGGGACGCCTGTGCGCGGGTTTGGAGACGCAGATTGGGCAAAGTTAAAAGAGCGCTTGGGTCTGTATGTGCGATCTGAAGTGGGAGATGCAGAGAAAATGGTAGTGGCTAACCAGGCTGCGCAGTGGGCCCGAAACCCCATTTACAGCTTGGAAGATGTGTGGAATGTGCTGAAAGATTATGAGCCCTTTATATAACAGCATGCCCTTAAGCACATGTCTGCTACTCAGATTAGCCTTTGGGAGCAGTGTTTCAAAGATGCAGCACCACAGATTTTATATGATATTAAAGACCGTGTATATGTTAGTAATATGGAGCCTGGCCAAGTTTTTGGTAGCGTTATAACATTGATTGCTTACGGGGTAGGCTACTTGAGAAGAGCCCCACTTCCGTATCTCAGTTTCCGATGAGAGAGGTTCATCCTATATATCACCCTGAGATACCCGAAGTAACAGATGGTCGTGGTAATGTTACTTGAGCGGCAGTGGCGGCCAGGTTTCAAGAGCAATGCGTTTATACTCCGTGGAAAAGGAGTGAAGTATTGTCTCTTAAGACCCAATTACCCGACCCTAGGAAAAATCCTACTGCATATTATAAAGAATTGACTGAAGCTGCCTCTTCAACCGTAATGACACTTCTGGATATTGAAATGTTCTTTGGTTTATTGGTTCCGGTCGATATTTGGAGGCAAGTGCACACGCAAGATCATGTTGCGGAACTGGGTGGTACATGGGACCAAATTAAAGTATGGGATCAGGAAAGGAAGCCCGGTGATAAGCCTAAGGCAGAGATACTTGCTTTGCCAGGTCGTATTATCAAGTATATGCATTCTCTTATTCCACCGAGGAAGATTGATTGGGATAAGTTATCGGCTTGTCGCCAGAAGAAAGAGGAGTGTGTGATTTTTTCACACGGTTTGAAGATGTGTTTCTGGATTATAGTGGGCAGGATTTGTCGATTGAGGGAGGTATCCGGTTGTTCGTTAATAGATTTGTTTCAAATTTGCTTCCGGAGATTGCGACTCAATTGCAGGCTTCCGAAAGCACTTGGTCCACCTCTTCCCCTTCTGTTATTTTGAATAAGGCACATTATTATGAGCACAGGGAAAATGAGGACAAGGAGAGGACAGAGAAGAAGCACAAGGATTTGAAGACAAAGGTATTGTTGCAGATGGCTTCTAGAGGGAATGGTAGAGGACGTAGTGGTTTGGCTTGACAGCTTTCACGCACCAGCAGGCAGCCGAATACTACGCCTTTAGGGCCGAATCAGTGTGCATATTGTAAGGAGGAGGGACACTGGCGTAGCGAGCGTCCCGTGTTGTTGCAGAAGGTGGCGGTCCCTAGAGGACGAGGTTCTCGCGGACAGGGTCGTGGAGCTGGTGGGGCGGACAGGGCTCAACATGCTGCGGCCTCACAGGGCCGTTCTGATAATAATTACTTTGATGACCCTCGGGTGGACAGTACTATCATGATGATTATGACACAGATGAGGTGACAGGAATGTCTTATAGCTAGGACAGCCAGGGACAGAGTGAGGGACCAGTTCCGATACCTGTAGATCAGCGCGGTCCATACGTTACTGCGGATTGGCATGGCTCGGCTAAGGAATTTTTGGTGGATACAGGTGCAATGAACAGTTCTATTGCTCGTTCTTTGGTCCCTGGGGCAGCTCTGTCTGGCCACAATGTTTCGGTAGGTTTCGCTGGTGTACCGGTTGTAAGCCCCATTTCAAGACCTCTTGCATTGACTATTGGTCCTTTCTCTGTGGATTCGCCATCCCTTATTGACATTTAATTGTGGAGAAAATTTGATGGGTTTGGATTTGTTGAAGAAACTGCATGCTACGATCTATTGCTCCCCGGCAGGTGTTTACATGACAATAGGTCCGGTTGTGGTACGCGCTACACAGTGTCTGTCTAAAGATGCGCCCTTCCTGTTGAATTTAAAGATGTGCCACCCACTTTGTGGGCAAAAGGCGATACAGATGTGGGACTGTTGCTGATACCGCCGGTTTCAATCCAAGTTAAAGACAATGCTATTTTGCCTCGTATCCCTCAGTATAAAATACCGCAGGCAGGTGAGCAAGCCTTATTGCAAATTGTACAGGATTTGATTGAGAAAGGTGTGGTTGAGGAGACGACTGCTAATATTTGTAATAGTCCTATTCTTCCCATTCTTAAAAGGATGCCTTCGGGTTCCTCTGATGATCATTAAGATGTTTATCGTTTTGTGATTGATTTGCGCGAAGTTAATAAAATAGTAGTTCCCCAGTTTCCTGTGGTCCCTGACATTACTACTCTTTTGACAATGATTCCTTCCACTGCCAAATTCTTTTCTGTCATTGACTTGAAAAATGCATTCTTCAGTGTTCCTATCCATCCAGACAGCAGGTATTTGTTCGGTTTTACACTAGCTGGCAGAAGCTTTAGATTCTGTCGAGCTCCTCAGGGCTATACTGAGAGGCCAAGTATCTATAGTCAAGCTTTAAAGGCCCAATTTGATTCGCTTTCGCTTCCTACAGGTGATGTATTGCTCCAGTACGTTGATGATCTCCTTATCGCTTCTGGCACAGAACAAGGTTGCAGGGATAGTACAGTCAAATTGTTGTTGCACTTGGCACAGCACGGACATAAAGTGTCCCTTTCCAAATTTCAGTATTGTCGACAGGAGGTCACCTATTTAGGTCACCTACTGTCGAAGGAGAGTAGGAGATTGACTCCTGAGCGCATCAGTACCATTGTTAAAATGCCCATACCACAGACTCAGAAAGATGTGCGCGCGTTTATAGGTATCACTTCCTACTGTCGGCAGTGGATACCCAACTACTCCCTACTAACCAAACCCTTGCTGGCACTAACCACTAAAGATGTGCATGAGCCCTTGCCTTGGACGCCTAAATGTCAGCAGTCTTTTGAGCAATTAAAGGTTGCGCTTTGATCGGCTCCTGTGCTTGGTACACCTAACTATGGCAAGCCGTTTGTGTTGTACGTCCACGAGACGGCTGGTCGTTCGCTTTCTGTTTTAACACAAAAATTTGGAGATAAGCAACGGCTGTGTGCTTATTTCTCTGCTGTTCTTGACCCTGTCGCAAGAGTACTCCTGAGCTGTCTAAGAGCGGTCGCGGCTATGGCTGTCTCGATACGACAATCGGCTGTACTCGTGCTTGATACTGATCTCACAGTCATGGTACCTCATGCTGTGGATACACTTTTGAATAAGACTAAGACATAGCACCTCACCAGTGCACGTCTGACGGGTTACGAACTAACATTGTTCGCCAAACACATCACGATCAAAAGATGTGCCACTCTGAATCCAGCCACGTTACTGCCCCTCCCTTCTGAAAATGATGAAATTGAGAAACATGATTGTATCTTCCGGACGGAAGAAAAGACGAAAGGACGGGTAGACTTGACGGATGTTCCCTTATCTGACCCACAAGGGGAACTATATGTCGATGGCTCTTGTTTCAAACTACCAGATGGCACTACAACTGCTGCTTATGCTATCACCACATTGAGTACAGTCGTAGAGACATCACGAGTTCCTTATCAGTCAGCCCAAGCAGCTGAGTTAGCCGCCCTTATTCAAGCTTGTGAATTGAGCGAGGGACTGGTTGTCAATATTTATACTGACAGCCAGTATGCCTTCGGAGTCGCGCACAATTTTGGGCGACTCTGGGCTGAGAGAGGGTTCCTTACTTCCCATGGTACAAATATCCAAAATGGTCACCTTATATTGAGGCTTTTGTCTGCTTTGACACTCCCTAAGAAGTTGGCAATAGTAAAGTGTAGCGCCCATAGGAAAATTACTGATGATGTAGGTAGGGGAAATGCTTTTGCTGACCAGACAGCTAAGGAAACGGCACAGACTAAAATGAAGAGAATGTTTGTAGCAGGTCCCGCTAGGTGGGTGCCTGAAGCTACTATGTTTGAGGATACGCTTGAGAATGTGAAAGAGATACAAAGTGAGGCTACAATAGAAGAATTAACAATATGGCAAGAAAGTACAGCACAATTGAATGATGAGGGATGTTGGATTGATGTCAGGAATGCAGAGAAGGATGTTCCCAGACGCATACGTTCTTCCTGTAGTCACAATGGCCCAGCTCATATCAATGCTAAGCGTATTTGCAAGTTGTTAGACCCTGTGTGGCAGAATGACAACATTTAAAAAACAGCTGCGCATTTAGTGACATATTGTATGGTATGCATGATGCACAATCCTGTAAAAGGTGCCCCTACACCACCCGGTAATTTTGCACCACCCACCTTTCCTTTAGAATTCCTTCAGATGGACTACATAGAACTTGACAGATGCAATAATTTGAAGTATGTTTTAGTGGTTGTTTGTGCATTCAGTAAATAGGTTGAGGCTTACCCCACTAAAGACAATACAGCCGTTACGACTGCAAAGGTACTCCTGAAGGAGTTCTTTCCTAGTTTCGGTTTGCCCCATTTGATCTGGAGTGATAACGGAAGTCATTTTAATGCTTACGTCATGCAGCTAATTTGTGATGGCATGAGTATCAAACACAAATGTCATGCTGCCAATCATCCACAGTCAGCAGGCTTGGTTGAGAAGTACAATGGTACTCTCAAACTAAAGTTGGCAAAAATTCAGGAGACCACAGGGTTACAGTGGCCAGATGCTTTACCATTGGCTCTTTTGTCAATAAGAACGGCACATTCTAGGACAGGATTGTCACCGTACGAGGTCGTGTTTGGACGTCCGGCAAACGTCTGTGGCGTCCCGCGCCCTCGTAGGTTCTCCGATATTGAGTATCCATTGTTGATAGACTATCTTTGTCAGTTAACTGAAAGTTTGCGTTCTATTCACCAACAGGTCCGGGAAGCCCTGCCAGCTACACCAGAGGGGCTCGGACACGATATCCAGCCTGGTGATTACGTGCTCATTAGGAACTTCCAGCGGAAGAAGAGTTTGGAGCGACGCTGGAAAGGACCCGAACAGGTCCTCTTATCCACACGTACCGCCGTTAAAATCGCTGGCCGGAAGAACTGGGTGCATGCCAGCTATTGCCGCAAGGTCCCTCTTCCTCTGCCCTATGACGAATGGGTGAAAGAGGGAGTCGGGGACTCCGAATGCGAGCTGGTACCCCAGTTTGTTCCTTTTAGTGACTCGAGGTTGACCTGGACCAAAACAGATGAGGAAAATGATGAAGTGCTAAATGCAGCGGTCCCCCCAGAAATACGAGCGATTAAGGAGCCGCTGTTTGTTGATCCAACGGTGTCTGGGGCTGCCAGATACAATTTGCGTCCTCGGTTGAGGAACGGTGCAAAAAAGGAGAAGGCAAATTAGATAGGGATGGACTGCGTAAGTCAGGTGTACTTTGCTATTGTACCAACGGAATTAGTTAGGGTGTTGTGAGACTTGAGCACTGAATGAACATTGGACAGGATAAATCGAAAGGTATCCCTTTGGGGGTATATTATCTTGGTCGCCGTGGGATACATCAAGAGCTTAGGACAGAGAAAGCTCCACCGCCGGTGCTCAAGAGCGCCAACTTATTGATGAACAATAGGAGCCTGTACTGGTGAGGCTCTGACGGATACTGGGAACACTTGCCTTTATGATCATTTTTGTTGCATTTCTCTTCTTGCTTAATAATGCATCCCTTTGGTCGGCCTATTGCTGAGGAGGAACAGCCATTTGCACCACCACGTTCAATGAGGGGTTGGTCAACAAAGAGTAAAATAGTTTGCAGACTAATTGTTGTAATTGCACTAGCGACAAAATTTGGAATATCTTGGTTTCTAGAGGAGAAATTTCCTGTACATTCCTTGGTAGGTACTACTACCACTCCCTCTGAGCACATTTTTGTTACTCTAGCCCCCCACAAAGAAGCGCATAGACTGTCTTACAGTGACAATGTATTTATACAAATGTTGCATCATGCTCATAATGCGTCCAATACAACTAATTGTTGGGTTTGTGGGTTGCTCCCTTCGGTCACTCATAAAAGAGATAATTTATTGTCAATGCCACTGTCGTATATGGGCAGCTGCGAGGGTTGGTATCAATTGTTTCGGCTGGTGTACTTCCAATTTCACCTTTCTACTTTGGGTATGACATCCACTGATTCTCAAACTGCGCATGAATATGTACGCTTCTATCAAGGGTTTACCCCCATAGGACCGGCAGGGGAAGGGACTCTAGGGACTCTGTCCTCAAAGTCATGTGTGAACACGTACCGTAAAGTGAAGAACAATGCCTGGTTTCGAATGGAAATGGCTGATTTCCAATGGTTTAACACATCTGAGTACTTTCAATCCTTCTGAGAGCGAAATATTACCAAAGATACCTGTGTCAGTGGTCAATACGACAGCAAATTTTTGTGTCCAGGGGACTGGGGAGATAAAGGTGGGGAGAGTAAATGTAATTTCACCTACAAGCTGAATACGACTAATAGTCCGCCTTTGATCTTGCCCCATAATGTCTATTTTGTTTGTGGGTCACAAGCTCAAGTCTGGCTCCCGAAGGGATGCTCAGGTACATGATATCTCTCCTTCCTTCTTCCCCCTGTATATGTTGCCACGTCTAATTATCATAAAAATCATCAGCTGCAACGTAGAAGTACCTTCCAGACTCAAGTCAAAAGGGTTGCTGACACAAAGGATATAGATCAGACAGACACCACTGCACAGCAATTTGGGGACGCTATAAAGGGCCTACTGCCTTTTTGGGGCCCCATGGCTAATAGCCTTCAAATTCGTCAGTTAACCAGCGTTGTTGAGGGGGTTATCAATACAACTGCTGGGATAATGACTAATACTACTGCCGAGCTCCAGGCTACGAGATTAGTCACTTTGCAGAACCGGATGGTGCTAGAAGTCATACTTGCAGATAGGGGAGGGACCTGTCGCGTCATTGGCAGCAGCGGTTGTGTTTACATACTGATAACGCTCCCAATGTGTATGCAGCTATACAAAAATTACATAGACTCTCTTCTGACATACACCAGGAAACAGGTACTTGGACACTGTCGGGGTGGTTTTGGAACACACTCACATCTTGGGGTTGGAAGATCCTCACCTTCTTGGCTGTGGTAGCTGGTATCTTCTTTACATGTTGCCTCTGCATACAATGTCTCCCAGCTTGTTGCTCCTATTGTGTCAATATTCTCACCCCCAAACAGAAATTGTCAATTCATGATACTAATGCCGCAATCATGATACCAAAGGATATTGATGATTTGATGCAGATTGATGAAGGTATTTTTGAGACTAATCTTTCCTTGCAGCCTCTATTCCGGACACTGAATATATGGATTGTTCCGAATACTGATGTTCCTTTGTCCATGAAAATGTTATACTTTCTTTGATAATTTCCTGAAAATAGTTAGCTCATGCTAAAACGGAGGGTCTGTTGTAATGAAAATGTTTTTGCTATCTTTGTTTGTGCATTATTCTATGTAAGTTAGCATTTGCGGCACCATTTTATGTTTGGCCGCCATTTTGAACCATGATCGAAACTAATGTCTGTCTCTCTGAAGAACGGTTTCTGGTGAGTTTAATTTCTCCAAGGCCTTGCTTTGCTAATGAATACACTGTTCTTATTAGCGCATACCTTTCTCATCAGATAGAGGCCTTCTCCCACCAGTCTAGTGGCGGGCATGGACAGAGTGACCTTGGGTAGGAGATAGTGTGTGCCCGGCCTCAGAGTCGAAACCTATCCTACTGTACTTCTTTGTTTAGCTGCATCTGCATGGAAAATTCCATTATGGGCGTGCCTTTATTGGTTCTGCATTGTACATAATGTATCTCTATGTTTGCTGATGTCAGTCCCTCTGCAGCACTCCTAAAGACTGGGCAGACCGGGCTCCGCTCGAGTGTATCTGAATAAATATATATTGGTTTGCATTCTCTACTGTCTGACCGACTCTTCATGTGGTATGGAAGGCTGAGAGGTGGTCGCGAGTGAGCCGGGTGACCCTAAACGGGCCACTTCCTTCACCATGCATCTAGTTGCCACCCCTTGACGTCATGAGTGACCTGGGCATCAACAATTTTACCAAATAGGGAGTGGACCTATATACTTCTATCCCAAAAATGTGTATCCATGAAACGGACACTTCCTAGCCATGGGACAAAGCAGTAATCTTTCCCTGAGAACAAATTATGTGAAGTCTCCAGGACAGATAAATACCAAAAGTATCGCCATCTCTTTCCTATCCTATATTCCCGGAACTTCGGCGCAGCAACCCTTTGTATCCGCACAAGTATGTTATATGTGAAAGGGGGCAGACTTCTTCCTCAAGATCGCCCTCTTCTGGACCCTGTCATGAATCTTGGGTGGACCGCCACAGAAATTTCTTTCCACCTATAAAACCGGGTTTAATGCCCAGCACATGAGTTTTTTGCAGCATAATAATGTCTGGCTGCTTCATAGTTAACATCCGCAGCACCACCCCCCTTCTAATCCGATCACTGAGCTCATTTATATTCCTGGACATGATTTTTAACTTCCAACTAGTGCCTTACATTTTGTATTGCATCATCCTGTATCCAACACTCTTACCTCCTCAGTACATCTCAATAAACCCTTGCCTCTATATAACAGAATTTTCCTGCCAATTTAATAGTATTCCCACACTCTCAACCCCTTTCTAAACCTTCCCACTCCACATCTATGTGCAACGGATTCAAATTTGTCTGCCTCCCCAACTCTCAAGATGTCTGTTGCCCAAACCCCTATTTAACATCACACCACCTTATGTCATTAACTATCACTCACTACCCCCTTGGCTAAGCCCTATTGGTAAAAATGCGAGGGTTGCTTACTGGCACGGCACCCCCATTGCCCACACCAATCTTAATTCCTTTTTATGCTGCATCTAAAAACTTGAGTCCTGCTACTCTGACCCCTAGCCTCTCAGACAGGTTACATGCACAATGTCACCTTAGGCGCCCGTCTCTGTGGCCTCTAGTATGGCCAGGAGGATTGTCTCCATCAATTATGTAGCAGTGTACACCCCCCTTTACACTTCTCCGCCTGCTCTCGTCTAAGAGTTGGCTTTGGCCATGGATGTTCAGCTCCTGTTTCTTCTTGTTAGATCCTTCCTGCTCTCCACCTGGGTCAAGGTCTTGCTTCTTCCAGGTCTGTGCATCCTGTGCCCATCTGCTTTCCCTGCCTTTTTTTCCTGATGTCTTCAGTCTAGCAAACACTACTTCTCCAGCCAGTTCCATGCTTCGTCCAGTGATAGAAAATGTTTACCCTTCACCTCTGCCAGAACTCGCAGCCTGAATGGGCAGAGCATCATGTATTTAAATTCTTATTTTCAAAGCTTCCTCTTCATTGTGTTTAATAAGCATCTCCTCAATTGGAATACTTTTGTGAAGTCTGGGAAAAGTAGTATTCTTGCTCCATCTACAGGTCCAAGTGGGCCTTTGGACATCTGCAGCATATAAAGCTGTGGCTCTCGCTTTAGTTAAATATCCTTGTCGCTTTCATGGAAGGGGAGGGCTTGGGAGCTGGTATTCTGTGTGCTCTTTCAACTGAAAAAGGACTGTCCCTGGGGCTGGAGTACATTCATAATCAGATATTCGTTATACAAGCCGCTGTTTCTGGAATCCCAACTATGCAGATGTTATTCTGCCTCGGGTGGCCCTCTGTGTCCAGTCTTTGTGAGTTCATCTGTAACCTGGAAACTGCTTTCCTGAGTGTTAAGATGTCTGCATTCAACTCTCTCAATTTGTTTCCAACTTTTCGACCCCATGAGAGATTTTGTGAAAAACAGTTTTCAGCGGTGTGTTTGTCCAGTTTATTTTGCTGATACTTCTGTGTGCTGCAGTCCTTCTCCTTCTTGCTGGTTAGGCCTGCTTGCTTGAAGTTCTCCATGTGTGGTTTCCAGGTGCTCCTATACTGTTTCGGCCCTGTGTCTCCTCTCAGCACCACCTCTAGGTTGTGACTGTCTGCCTCTCTGGCGCCTTCAATTGCTCTGCAGTGTGCCCCGTAAGTTCTGGCCTCCTCTCAGGTGTTCTCAGCTGTTGTTACGTTGTTCCCTGCCTTGTGGGGGAGGGTAGGGGGGAGTAAGGGTGTTAGGAGAGGAAAAGAGAGAGGGGTGGGTGGAATGAGGGAGATACCTATCAGGATGCTGTTTGACTGGCAGCCTACCAACGGGTCCTCATCCGCAGCCCTGCCTCTGACTGCACGTCTCGTGTTGTAGGCCCTGCCTCTGCCCAGCTGTTGAATCTGCTGCAGCATCTTGTTTCTCATGTCTCCTTTTCACTGGAATGCTCCCTCGGCCCCTTGCTAGGGCCAGTATTCGCCCATGAGGGATGCTCTAGTGTCCTCAAGGTGTGCTGCTCTGGAGGATCCAGATTAGGTAGTCACTGCAAGAGCACTGCAGCTCCTTCTCTGCCCTATGGCTTATGTCCATACAGTTATAACTCACCAGTTCTTTCTTTGCAGGCTCTGTGCCCTGCTCTTTGCCCGCAGGGTCTACCCAGCTTTGGCTGCCAATGCTCTGCACTAGGCTGCTCAGCTGAGCGTAGAACTTAAGGGTGTCTTCTGGCTAGGCAGCTTCATCCTTCCCAAAGGCCAGCCCTGTTAATTCTCTGCTGATTTGGTTCACAGCCTCTTCATCGCTTGCAGGGTCGCCATCTACCTGGCTTTGGTCGCAGGCACTCCCCACCGGGCCCCCTGACATAGGCCCTACTGTGTACCGGCATATTCTCATCAGGCCGCTTCCTTCGCCTACCATAACAGCCATATTTCTTCCCCCGATCGTATCTGCTGCCTCTTTACCGTCTGCCCATGGCATCTGTGTTGTTCTTCTCTAGCCAAATAGTATGGATGACTGCACTCTTCAGCGTATGTCCCAGAAGCGTCTACATCCTCGCTCATTTGCAGAATGTACTTCAACTCTATTATGTACTGTCAGGCCTGTGCATCTTTTTCTTTGCCACAGATGCTCCCAGCTCACAATTTCAGGTTCAGTATATAAAAGGTATTTTCTTTTCACCATTACACATTTCCAAGGCTTCTTTAGAGATGAATGGCCCATATGCTGAAGGACTTCGGTGTGTTGGGATGAGAGCCCTTCTCCTATGTGGCCAACTTAGCTGATGCTTGGCCACAACCTCTACTGTAGCTTCTTTCAAGGCTTATCTTCTAGGATCTCAACATGTACTGCCTTTTCCATACTTTCTTTATGCACTGAGGGACTTTTGTTGCGGCCTCTACACCTCCTCTACTGTACGTGTACTAAGGTTTTGTAGTAAACATTCCCTGTGTACTGTGGCTTATCTAAGAGTTGTAGCCATAAACATTGTATTCTTTGATTGCTTTTTATATATATATATATATATTGTATTTTTTTTTTTGTGTTAATTTAAAACACTGATAAAGATGCATCCAAAAAGGCGTTGACTTTTATGTCCTATGCACTGTCCGTCACTATGCATCGGATTGCAGTGGCCGACCCGGTTTGGGTTGTAGGCGATAGGCTGTGTAACTGTTTTGCTTTATCTTTGGTCAATAAAAAGATTTAATCCTAAAAAGGCGTTGAGATTTCCCCTGAACAAAAGATTTTAACTACAAAGCTTGAGGTAGAATTTAAAAATCGGAAATGAAATTATCTTTGCATTTATGTAGAGCGAACAGACCTCTGTTTCAGAATTGCCAGAGAAGCATGTAAGACTTATTTAACAAGGTCTACTTAATATAGAAAGTAAGCTCAGGAGTTGAAGCACAGTGTTATAAGCACAGACACAAAAACTCAAAGAATCATCTCAACACATCTCACAGGACTCCAACTTATGAATAAAAGGAGAGGGCAGTCCAAACCTTATTGAACATCATAAGTTACCAATTCTAGGTGAGCAAAAGCCCCATACCCATAATCTGAGTAGGGTCACTGACTCCTTCAGAATTTGGTTGCCCAGGTTATTAAAACCATCTAACAAATCCTAAATAAACAGCATCACACTTTGTTTATTGCTATGAGAATCCACTCCATAACACTGCCCAAAATTGTGACCAGTCAAAATGCTTAAAGCCAACCCTACTTAAGAAATCTTCAATATCCACATATTATATATGAATAACCAAAAGGCCACATGACAGTCTTGCATATGGCAATCACATTTATGCTGCCTCCAAAACAAATGATCGTTGTTTGTTTGTGGTCCCGGAGAATCCCATTAGTGTGCTTTTTCAGCTAAATAATGTTTCATCTTTTCAAAATAGAAAAAGAACAGAATATCAATTTATCACAAATGGAGGTTGGAGCTACATGATGGCAACTAGAGTATGCTTTTAGCATAACACAATGCGCTGGACAATCCATAAACAAATGGATTTTTTTCTATCAATATTCTTTTTGCTCATAAGCATTAAGCATTTGACTAGATCTTTTATAAGACTGGGTCCTTGTATCTGTAGTTATCTTGTACATTTGTTTTAACATCACTTACAGAAACGCTTTATAAGCACTAAGTCAGAGTACAAAGTAACAATGCATTGAAAGTAAACACAACAGTATTTGTTTTAGGAAGATTTTGAAACTGATTCAAAAATTTCTAAAATAGTTCCTCTCTATATTTTGAATTCAGTACCAGAAAATGACCACTAGGCCTCATGTGGTGTTTCACAGCTATTTTAAAGTGGCAGATCTTAGGTTGAGGGGAGGGCCTTCCACTGTTGAGATCCCAACAGTACAAATTACTGGACTGTTGAAATGGGTTGAAGGGTGTTTAGAAATAGAGAGGCTGTGTGATGCGGACTGAAGGATGACACACAGGTGTGCAAAGGAAAATGGTCTATGCAAGTACGGGGTGCATAGGGGAGATGAGCTGGGCAATCTCAATGTACTTTAGTGCCATGGGTGAAGGATACTATTTAAACCATCTTCTTCTCATCATGCATCACCTATGACATGCCACCTCCCTCTATTTTGGTTCTGCTTCATGTGCATCTTGTCAACTCGCAATAAGATTGAATGCATTAAGGTTTTTATAGCCAACAAGATAGCTGAATGGGCTAAACACTGAATACAGATGACTGAGTGACTTGCAGTTTATGGTTTTAAATCTCAACAGGACCAACTCAGCCCTACATCTTTCCAACGCCAATAAAGCATTACTAAACTGGGTATTTATTGCGCGCATCATGTAAAGGGCTAAAATGGCAAAGCTGCAGGATTAGAAGCTACATAAATATTAATCTATATAGCACTACATAATATGCAGGGGCCTTTTTGAAAATGAAGTGGCAAATGTTACCTTTTTTAGCGCACTTGAGCAATTACACTTCACAACTCCTGGTAGGATGAAGACAAAGCAAGATAGAGAAATGGACTGTATAAGGTCTGATATGAGCAATTTGTCTTATGTTCTAGTGTCTTGATAGTCATGGGATGCATCAGTGAACCTGACCTGTGTTGCAGAGTTTCACCTATAGCCATCAGAAGTTGGAGGAACCTTAAACACATACCACCACATCAGAAACAGGACCATGACCAAATCTCACAAAATTCGTTCAGGTTGCCAAGGCAAGTTCATAGTTGTCAAAATAGGCATAGTATGTTTTTTGAGCATACATCCACTTTAAGCTCATTGTGTTTATGAACTTCTTTGAAAAATGTTCTACTTATCTCCATTTAGTGAAAGAATCTTCGATTGAAAGCTAGACTTATGTTTACAAAATTCAAAACTTGTAGCATATTTTATGCAGAGGTGTTCAGGTGACTACATTAATTAGTATTTTGTGCTACCTCTAGTCAACAAGTCACCTTGTAGATGTTTTACCAACATGACTATGGGTAGCTTCTGATAGGTGAGACCTAAGAGAGACACGGAGAACATAACATACTTCTAACATATAATATTTAAAAATCAATAATCAGAGCGCCAAAATCCAAACTCCAGCTGGTAAGAATAGTAAAAATGTAAGGATAAAACGTTTCTCACTTACATTGGAATCACAAAATCCAACAGTGCAGGGCTTTCCTTTACGCAGGTATAGAAAGTGGTTATTGGCATCAACATAAGGACTACATGTGCCATTTTCATCCCGGCAGCAAACTTTGCAGGAGTTTTCTGTAACTAAATATAAGAATGAGAGCATATTTCTTCACAACCCATAATTAAAATAATCTCACACTGCTGTTCTTGTTTTGGTGTTTTTAAGAGTTTACCTTCCTTGTCAGACAAAACACAAAATACATAATGTCAGTAATAAGTACTGCTACCACCTTGCCTTTGATTGTCTCACATATCCTGCTGATTAGACATGTTTTGACGTTTTATAGTAGGGTTACACTACTTTGTCATACCTTGAGTATATTTGCTTATTTTAATCTTTTAAAGTGAAAAATGTTTTTATATTACTTTTTTTCTGTTATACATGGTGGATACCCTGGAACATATATCTTAGCATCACTTTGTTTGGTCCGCTACAAATATGTTCTTTGTAGCCATTTACAGAGGGCCTGCATCATCTGCCTCATAAGCAGAGCTATCCCTGTGCAGGTTCTTGAAAACGTTATCTCCAAGTTCACTTAGTAATTAGACAAGTGCCAATTGGAATGTTTTTGACTAAAGACTGTGTGAGTCATAAAAACAATTCTCAAATACAGGCAACTATCTATGGAGAGGAGAGACAGGTAATGACACTTGGTATAAGTAAATAACATTGTACATCATTTGTGTCTGGCTTTAGTTCTGGATGTTCAGAAACAAATCAGCAGTTCACAAAGTCTCCCAGACGATCTCTAAATTCAGATGACAAAATGTGTGGACATTGTTACTCTGTAGGCACAATAGACATCCACCAAATCCTATGTAAAAGCTTAAACAATCTATGTACTTGGACACTGGTAGCACCTTACTCCTTTTCGATCGGCTCAAGGTATATCAGCTAAACCTCCAGTGGGGCAAGCACCCTTTCATTCTAAGGATTTCCCAAGTCAACAGTTTAATTTCAGCATCTTAGAAAGGGTCTCAGAGATCCTTATGTTCTTTCTTTGGATTAACCAGTTTTGGTCAAATCCCTTAAAAGGCTCTCTTGCAAGATCAGTACACGTAGAATAAAGCACCCTGAAGGTATTGATTCTTCACTGATACTTCTATCAGTCCCACTCTTCCTGTCACATGCTTGTAGCAGGATCGAAAAGTAATCTCTGCCAACCTAGCTTTAAGGACTGTTTAAAGTTCTGGAGCTAAAATCTACATTTCTTACAGCAAAAACATCCTATCTATCCTGTGAATAAGTCCTGTTAAACCCAAATAGCAACAATATTATGTTTTATAAAAAACACAAACCAAATAGGGCTCATTTTAAAGATCTCGGTCATTGAAAGTTTAAAGTGGGCTCTCTTGTGGGAGTCACAAATGCGCAGGCAAATAATTTCAGCACAGCAGGCTGAGAAAGACCATATCTCCCATAAACAGGACCAGAACCCTGGTGATCACTCTCAGTCTGGACACTGAGACGCATTCTGCCCTTTCTTACAAGCAGACTTATCTCCTACAGACTATGTCTTTCTAGATATTTACCAAAGGAATGGTCGCCAACTCTGATAAACCTGTGCCAGTCACAGTTTACCTACAGCTTCTTATCCCACCCAGCTTGTGTGTATAAGGCAGATTTTTGTAGCCCCTCAGCAGGGTCATAATACGTTGCAAGGTAGCATATGGCTGGCTGCTATGGGCTAACCCTGACATGCCATCAGGAGCAGTCCGCAAGAAATACTGGATACTGTGAAGTCATGGCTCTCTCCAGTAAGGTTTTCTAGAACTCAAAGAGTCAACACAAGAGGTCAAGACATCACGAAACTAGGAGCATAGGAGGCAAGTGTTCCCAGGTCATGTGCATATAACAACGTTCCTCTGCACTTCAAGTTTGCACCTTCTCTCCTACAATTGAGCAAGGAATAAAATGCACACCTCTTCAACAGAACTGCATCCATCATCAGAAAGAGCTTCCTGGCTCCCTCCACTTCATACTGGTCCTCACTCATATGGGTTTATTCTCACCAATTCATCCACAAGTCCCTGTGCTTCTGGTAGTACCTCGGACTCCACCTCCTGACACATCATCAGTATCAACTGAGTTGGGGTAAGTTGAGGCACCTAATTCTGGTACAGCAAATGATTCTCCAGGCAAATGCATTTTTAAACTGGTTTGCTAGACCTTTGCATTGGCCAAAGAGGGCTCTGATTACTGGCAGAGTGGAAAGGTGCCCTGGTCATCTCCTGTACCCGAATCACAGGTGGACGCCAGAGACCCTAAGTCTGCCTACAATTTAAACCTCAACAATAATACACAAAACATTCACAAACACTGTATGAAATCAGCACTTTTCCTCTGCAACTGCTTAAATGAGAGCAGCTACACATAGTTGGTAGACCCAGGTCATATCCACAATCAACAAGTAATCATGTGAAATCAGAGCTCTCAGAACAAGTGGTGAGGCAGAAGTAGTAACTGGATTGCAACTGGTTTTGGACAGATACAGGACAGCAATCAAGTATGAAACGAGCAAAGCTCGAGACCATCCAGGGTCTTTGTGTCAAAAGGTGACAAGGCAGCTACTTTATAAAAGCTAGAAGACCAGGGGCCGTATTGCACAAAGTGCCCCTGGGGTGCAACGGGCATTTGCACCCACTTTGCACACCCCTGGGGCACTTTGGTATTACAGAAGGTGCCACAGACGCTTGTGCGGCCCCTTCTGTAATACCGATAGTGCTGGTGCACATAAAGCGCCAGCGCTATCTTCAGGGGGCGTTCCCTCATCTGCATGGGGAGTGCCCCATGCAAATGAGGGAATCCCTTTGCCTCTACCTCCACGCCGTATTACAGACACGGGCTCAGAGGCAAAGAAGCTCTCAGGAGGCGCACTGACACCTAAAAGGTGGCGCACTGTCAGTGCATCCCCTGAGAACAGCCCTCTGGAGGGGGAAAAGTAGGTCCTATGCACCCCCAGACATCCCCTTGCAGGCACGTGCAGTCACTGACTGCACCTGCCTGCAAGGGGATCTCTAATCCCCTTTAAAAGTGCGGCCCGGTTGCCGCCTGCACTGTGAAAACACGGAGCGACTTCAAAGCAGCCGCTCCGCTTTTCACAAGAATGCGCTGCTCTGGGGGTAGCGCGAGTTCGTGGCTGCCCTGGGGGCAGCGCATTCATCATTTTCCTTCATTGCGCTGGACACACCTTTTAAAAGGTGTGCCCAGTGCAATGAAGTAAAATGCGCCAGATGTATAATGCGGCCCCAGGTGCTCTTCTGCCAGAGTACAGGCTGCCTACTGAGAAGTTGTACTCTGACTGTGGAAGTATTTGACATCTTCTGAAAAGCGCACGCAAATCACCTTACCAAAACAATAAGTACAGGTGTCTGAAGTCTGTAAATGCCTGACCATGTAAAGCAGTAGATGGGACAACGTGGACCTTTTGGGCAATCCACCGGTGTACACTAGCATGGATCACTGAACAGTTAGAACATTGACTATCTAGGTGTGCAGATGTGTACGATTTACTAGAAAATCATTAGCAATTCAAAAATGTTTTAGTCAGAAGCTGATTGCTAGTTCAGGTCGAAGCATGTTTAAATCAATCAGTCAATCAATTGAAGCATGTTTAAATGCGATCAGTGACTGCGCACATTCACACTTGTTCCGTCCTGTACTGAGAATCATCTTCTGACTAAAAAGTTTTTAAAACAGTTTTTTAAAACATATCTTTATTGATTTGGCAACACAGTAGATATCAAGTAAGTACTGTTGTTACTTAGTGAAACTATCATCCTCGTAGGAGAAACCATCTTTACACAGTTATTTAGCTTAAAGGCTTAAGATTATTGAAAAGGAACAAGGGTTAGAGGTCATATGGGTCTGTGGAACCTCTGACTAGGCATCACAGGGTAGCAATTGCTGGTGTAGAGGATAAAAAAACAGTGCCAGAAGTGCAAAACTCTTTACGTTGCGTCACCCGTACAAGCCAAGCCAGGACAGCAAGCGATACCGAGGGTTGATGAAGGTACCAGATCCGTGAACTCTTATGAATTATTTGCAGATGTCTCATTTATAGAGCACTAATAAACCAACGCAATACGTGTCTTTCAAATAATATATCATATGATGCTTACCATTGCATGCGCATGAGCGCAGCCCTTTCTCTCTCTCGCAAAATGGAACACATTCTCCACCTGCACACTTCCCCAGATCAACACAGACGGTATCATCAGGTGCATTTCCAGGAGGAGGGCAGTCACTACTGTTACCTACAGATTTAGAAAATATTAGTAGTGGAAAAGTGTAAACATTGTCTACATTTTTACAAAGTGGTTTCTCTAAACGTGGTAAACAAACTGGCTATTGATGCACACCTAGGTGCCCATCATTCTTTCACTTGGTATCTGTCACTCTCTTCAAATTTGTAATAGATTTTCTCTTATGTTAGGAATAATTTATTTATTTTTGTTTAGAATTCCAAAACGTTTACAGAGAGCGCCCAAGAAGTTGCATGAGTTGCAGCTTTCCAGTAGTACTCATGTGTAGGCATTTACAAATACCTAAATGCAGTAGGTGAACACTTCCAATCACGTGCATCTGCACTTCAAATCGTTTTCATTTTTTCTCTATTAAAATGTTAACACCTGAAGAGAAATCTCTCAGCTCTACACCATTTTTTTGGAGGGGGGACCGGTTCCCACCCTTGATTGAGGCTTACTCTTGCCACTGCCAGTTATCCGTCTCTGACCGTGCAGGGGACCTGCCTTACAAAACTATAGTTGCCAACACACACATTGCACAGGGGTAGGAGGCAGATTGCACAAATACTTCACGGTGTTAATGAAATGTAATATCATACCTTCTTTTCCTCAAATAAATTCTCTGTGTTCAAATTATATGTTTATCAGTATGATAGTGATTGCATGCCAGACAGATTGAATTCTGCAAAAAAATAGTAATATATATATTTTTTTTTTAAACACAACATTGTTATGCAGCTAGAATTCACACTGACCCTTCTTTTAGTGATACCTGCTGTAGAACCTATTTTCTGGTTTGTATTTGTTTATTTGTTGATCACTAAACATCGTTATCAGTACAACACTAAAGTGACAAGATTGCTGAATAAAAATTGTCCAGCGTGTAAATGCACATGCATGCATAAAACAAGCAGGTACCCCAGCAAAGTACAGGTACTGCGACAGGAAAAGGATGGGGACACAAAAATAAGAGTCCTCTTAAGTCCACTTATCAAAAAACATTCATCTTGATGAACTGATGCTAGTAAGTGTGCCAACGTCAGCCATCATGAATTCCCAAGCCACCAGACAATATCAGAAAGAGATGTCCTGCTGTCTTCCCAGGAGTGGGACAGTGTCTATTTCTCCTAAAAGGAGGAGTTTATGAACTCCCGCCAGGAGTTCTGGACATGCTGCCTAAGGCATAATTGACCTTGTAGGCATTTGCAGGGCAGCTGTACAGCACAGAGGCTTTGGAGCACATAGATCTCAGAGGCCATAAATGACAAAAGTCCAATGATGTTAGAGGAATACCTCTTCTGCAATGCATTGACATGAGCGTAATGCTGGAGAAACTAGCTAGAAAAAAGTCAATGGGAATTTTTTGTGGTGATAGGCTTGCTTCTTCCGTTGAATTGTCAAGATAAGGCAGAGGAGAAAGGTGCAAGCTGAAGATCTGAGAAGCAATGAAGCTGCCACCTTTTAAGACAAACGCATTGGTTGGCTTGACATTACTTCATCCTTGGAGCACAGTGAAATGGAGGTGACCATGCCTCTTTAATACTGCTGAAGCACCTCATCCATTGGAAGTTGAGCAACTTTGCCCTAGGCCTTTTGCTTCACTTGTGAAGACTTCCACTAAGCCTGGTGCTTCATTGAGATGCTTGTGTTAATGGATAATGCAACAGCATCAAATAAGTCATTGGACAACAGCCTTCGTTGTGCAGCTGATATTTTCATGTTAGAACAAGAACTAATAATACTCCTGGATCTCTTTGGCAAAGAAGAGGCATAATATTAAACTCAAGTGAAATGTGTATTTCGAAGCTGCCCAAATCATGAGCATTGACATGCCTCAGGCAATGACCACTGCATTGAAACATTTTCTTCCTATAGTTTCAGGGCTTTTGTCCTACCTATCCAGAGTAGTACAATGCCTTGCTTTTCAGAGAGAATCCATCACCACTCGAAGTTTGGAGTAAATGCCTTGGTTGAAGACCCAAGGCTGCCACCATAGCGTACAAATGACCTCATTCTCCCCTGAGAGATTTGAAGGATCTACTGCAAGGGCCTGGAGCACCTTTGCAAAGAAAGTAAGAGTTTTTTTATTTTATTTTTATAAGGAGCTACTTTTCTGCCTCACTTACACTAGAATCAATGTCATGTCAAGATTTTGGTCAAAGTCCACAAGACTCCTTTTCTTGTGCATAGACGATCTTGGCATGCACAGGGATCTTGGCATAGGATCAGTTGAATCACCATCAGATATCGAAGGACATTTAGAAATAGTCAGAGTAAGGACTAGTACAGAGAAGGCAGGGCCAGATGGAGCTCGGCAAGAATGGTTTAATGACCATGCCAACTGGCAAATTGTTAGCAAAATCACCTGCTGGTAGGCTTGATTTCTACACCTCCTGATCTGCCACATGAATGGTATTATTAGAGTATCAGAACTGTCCTCCCCGCACTAAGCCACCTGGACAGAGTAACAGTCATTGGAGACTGGTAACAAAGTAGTATGTAGGTGGAAGACTGCTGGCACACTCACTTGGGACCAGAGCTTCTCACTAGCTATACTTCTCTCTGCGTTTCCTTGATATTGGCAAGTTGTGGGGAGGTACCATAGATCGCAATTGACATTTTCTGCTTCTTTCAGTGTTGGTTCACACTCGCTTAACTGGTAGTGTATGCGCCTCAGCCTGTATCTGTACCTGAACAGGAGTTGGACAAACACTTGAGAGAACTCTGCAATGCAACCCTTCAGTCAAAGGAGTCATGAGAGACATGGCGCCCAAAAATGCAGCAAGGGAGAGAGAAGTGCTTAACCTCTCTGTGAAATAAATGGTGCGACCGTGCCCAGAATGGAAGCTTAAATCATTGACATGGTGCAATGACCAACCGTGACCACGGGTCCTAGCTGGGTTATTGGACTCGACCAGATAGAACAAGCATTGGCATAGCCAATAGGTCTCGCCTTTGGGACCTTATAAGTGTTTAGTTATCCAGCACAATATCCTTGGTGCAACAACATCAAGTGTTGCATGGCTAAACACTTATAAGGTCCCAAAGGCGAGACCTATTGGCTATGCCAATGCTTGTTTAGTGTGCCAGCAGCGCAAAAGTGGTAATGAGAAGAACGAAATTAGGCAAAAGCCGCACTAGAAACATCCAACGTCAAGAGAGAGTGCATAATAGAATAATCAGCGGAGTAAATAGGAGCAGAAAATTCTAGAAGAATAAGGACAGAATACTTGCTGTTTATTAGGCCGGGTACACAAAGAATTCGGCCCAGAACGCAGTAGATTAACCTGCCTGCAAGTGATACGGAACAAAAGAGAAAGTTATTAACTAGGTGAAAAAAAGAAAGGTGAGAAAAGACAATACTTAAGGACTTTGGAAAATAATCGGAGCAACAAGATGGGTCGCTAGTTTGATAAATCATTAGAGTACAGCGATGTTTTTTAACCACAGGAAGAACAATATTTGATTATAGGAAAAAGAAAAAAATCCCATTACGTGTAGTTGTTTTAGACACGAAATATGCAAAGTTTGAGAAATGCCTGTGGGGACGCAAAAATTCGAAATGACATTTCATGAGGTGCGGACCCGAGCGGAGCACAGGACAACGTTGCCTGTAGTATGCTCTTGCAGGTGGTCCGAATCCGGATTCTCTGCCTGGTAATTACTCCCTTGGGGGCCTTTTAGCTGTCTGGGCACACGGGGGGAGGGGGGGTGGGGGGCGAGGGCACTAAGGACGGTGTTAGCGGACAGGCAGCTCCGACTGTAAAAGAAAGAGACCCCTTGGCTCACTGTGCCTGGCTCTCTAACGGAGGGGCACCTTGGCACTTACGTAAGCACAGGCAGACTAGACTCTCAAAGGGGCACAACACAGGCCCCTGCGGCGCAGCGGGGCCCCCTCTCAGCCAATGAATATCTGTGAGATGTCAGCCTCGGGGCCCCTCATTGTATTCTACAGCCCACCCCACCCCCAAATAATTTTGCGTTACGCCGCTACCTCACATGGGCTAGCACACACAGAGCTTGAACAGCAGGGCGCAGGGTTGTTCTCTCTCACTGGTATTTCTGCCCAGCAAAGTAGATTCTGTAGAGGGCAACAGTGGTGCCAACACTGACCATCTATACAGCACCCACTATAGACCCAGTCTCACCCACTTCAACAAATGCAGTTTTATCACCCATGCTAGATGGAAGAATACTGCAATATTCCAACCCTAGGCTAGCCTTTTAGAAAACAATGCATCTTGGGAGTTGTAGTCTTAATTCAATTTTCTGGGCTAAGATATCAGAGCCTAATGTTTGTAAAGCGTTATGACTGGGAGCACAGCGCCCTCGGGCTAGAAGTCACAGTGGAGTTTGGGGTGGTTAGTCATCACCCGCTTCACTCCGTAATTGTAGAAATGTAGCTGTCGGGCCAGCTAATCCCATTCATCCCCTTTTCTCTTACTTAAAATGTGCGATTGTGCTGAAAACACCCGATTTCCCTATCAAAAAGCCCTCTGTTGAACAGGACCGCAGTGCACGCAGCAAGGAACTCTGGATTATAAACGCTGCCGCTCACCCCTAAACAAACAAGCGCGCGCGCTCGCACGGCAGCAGGGGGAGGAGGGAGCCTGCACGCTTCACTTGCGGGAGCGAGCGGCGCCAGGAGCGATAATTGCTACCATATGGCGCCGCTCGCTCCCGCAAGTGAATCGCCAAACGTGCACGCGTTGCCATTGAAGGCAATGGAACGCGTGCACGTTTTAGGCTGAAAAGCCGAATCGTTGGCAAAAGGTCTTTTTGCCTATGCAGCGCATGCGCGCTGCGTAGGCGAGACCTAAAAACGGTTTCGTGTGTGAGAAAAATTTGATCCACAAAGGAGCCTTAGGCCCATGGGAATGGACTGCATCCAGCTGGACCTTCGCGCGAGGATCTGTTCAGAAACGGCTATCAGGAAACATAGGAAAGATTTCTGTCAGCCTACTGTGTTCACCCACCCAGACAATACTGACAACTATTTAATTAACCCTGTGTGGGTAACGTCCACAAGAGGGGACTTTACCTAGATACAGTGCCTCAATTCCACAATGGCCAATAAAAGTCTCACTATTGCACCCCATTTCTAACCTCCTGCACCAAGCTGTTGACACATCTCATTCTGCTTT
The DNA here is from genome assembly GCA_963921515.1 of Calotriton arnoldi. NCBI lineage: Eukaryota > Metazoa > Chordata > Amphibia > Caudata > Salamandridae > Calotriton > Calotriton arnoldi. Next base: position 814,557 of record CAWUFW010000048.1, on the reverse strand, counting down.
ACATCATTAACCATACTTTGCATAAATGACAAGATATTACTTCAGAAACCCCTCTTTGACAGCAGTACAGAGTACAAGGATTTCCCTTGCAACACACACTTTATGCATGCAAGTTAACTATTGCAAACAACTTATAGCACATCGTGAATGGTGTGTGAATCCAGAGGATTCCCTAGACAGAGAAATTGTAAAAAAAAGAAAACTTGCTACAATAAATAAACGGCAAGTTAGGGGCCCGTTATACTGAATTTCTGAGCTAAACAAGGGTGAGATTGTGCACCCATGTATATAAGGCAGCAGCCCCACAGATTTCTGGTTTTATAAACTTTGGGAAACAGTTAACAAACTTTTGATTTGGTGGCTGGACTTCACACAACAAGAATAGGAAAGCACGGAATAAGGTATTCTGCAGCTGCATTTCACTGAAAATGAACAGTCATGTTTTGCAGCTACTGTTATTTTGTTGTACAATAAGAGTGGATCCTCTTTGGGTGTCAGAGACCTTTTGGTCTTTGAATAGGCATGACACCTTCCTGTGGCAAGGGGGTTCCCTTTTCCCCAAGATTAATCACTTGTCTATGTTTATGTTAAGGATGGTTTTGCTTTTGTCTCCTGAGTTCGGAATGCGGTTTATCCTACCAATTCTCAGCTACAGCTTTACTTGGAAGGATTATATGCAATGGCACATGTTGGATGACCGTAGGGAAAGAGCGTTGTGAAGGAAGGGGATGGACAGCTATAAATGGGGACGCAGACCTGAGTTTAGAAAATGGGTGGTAAGTGAATTCATTCAGTAACCTCAGTACGACAAAAGGAAGGATTTGATGGATATAACAAGGATGCATTTTAGGACTTATGGCAGTGGAGAATTAGGCGCCGGGAACTTTGTATGTGCATTGTATTGCTTATTATAAAATTGTGCTTAAGGCAAATCAGAATAAAAATATAATTTAAAAAACAGCTGTTCCCACTTCAAGTGGCAATGATTTTGAAAAGCAGAGCTTCAAAGTGACAGGCATGTTAACATCTCATTCTCAGCCCTGGAGCAGTGACTCTTTCTGAGTTATCTTCTATTCTAAATCTGCAAAAGTCCGGAATCCTCAAAGAGATTAAGAGGACGGCAAGGGGAAAGGCTCATCATGGAAAAGTTTTAGTATTAATATTGAATTTCCCACTGCAGTGTCCGCATATGCACCTGGTGATGTCCACACGCTCGATACAGGAGGCCAAGAACACTGCCAAATCTGCCAAATTGTGGAACAGCATGACATTCTAAAGGATATTAAAAGCATAGAAGCATACCAAGGGTAGAGCAGCTTCAGTCTTTGTATGAAACGTTATTTGTTAACCACTCAAAAGATTCACCTTTTAATGTCCAAACCAGTATTCATTTTATATTCTTTGAATTTCATGAACAGAGCCCACCTCACTAAAACGCAGTCTGAAGGTTGAAAAGATCTGTATCATAGCCCGAATGTTCTGGACTTGTTGATGCTGAGGAATGGCTCAGAAAAGCACCATATCCAGGATGGCTCCGATGAAGGGGAGCCATTGTTAAGGAGTCAGGTGTAACTTCGGCATGTTGATGGCAAACCCCAACGATGTCAACAGGTCGTCTGGAGGTGGTTTATGATTGCTTGAGGTGTGCCTACCTCCAACAGCCAGTTGTCGCGGTATGGGAAGACTAGTATTCACAACCTCTGCAGATAGGCTGCAACCACCACCATCATCTTTGTGAAAACCCGAGATGCACTGGTCGGGCCAAAGGGGAGCGATGTGAACTGAAAGTGCTCCCGGCCTACCTGAAACTGCAGGTAAAGTCCAGCATCACCATCCAGACTCCTGGATCCAGGAGCTAAAGAACTTGGGTCAGTTGAGCATTTTCAAATTGTCCCTCCGGAGGAAGAAGTTCAGAGGCAAAGGTCCAGGGTAGGGCAGAGGCCTCTGTCTTACTCTGCACCAGAAAGTAACGGGAATAACAAACAGCCCTGATTTGTGATGTCAGAACCCTCTGTATTGCTCCCTTGAACAAGAGAGCTTGAACTATTCCTTTGAGTATCGACAAGTGGTTCTTCAGGAGGTCTAGTGGTGTGGGTGGCATGTCCGGGGGGGAGGGGTAGGACAGAAAGGGTAGGGAGTATCCATTCTGCATGATCTGGAGCACCCATTGATCAGACTTTTGTCCTCCAGCACGGGAGGTGGATGGTGATGAAACCCCTTATTGGCCAATTGTGCACCGCCAACAGACAAGTTAAAGTGGTTTTGTAGTGGCTGCGGAGGTAGCTTTCAGATAAGTGTTTGCTTTTGATCCTGGCATAGAGGGTGTTCCTGTAATCCAGCCTGCTTGTGACCAGGGCTTGTGTGACAGTTTTTCAGGTGCTGATTGGGAGCCTTTTAGAAATCTTCCTCTGCAGCTTCAGGGTAAGGGAGCATGAGGCATTGACTTGCGTGGTCATATCAATTTTGCTGTTGATGATTATCCAGAGGTTCTTGGCATTGGTGGTTGGGGTGGATGTCAGTCCTAGCTCTGTTGGCCACCAAATGGAGTCCCACGCTGATTTGCTCTTTCCAAAGATCACGTTTTCGGTCTTGTAGGTGATCAGCTTAAAACAGTTGGTCTTCATCCAGTGGGTGATTTCAGTCATGCAGGCCCAGAACCTGATTGGGTACTGGGCATCTTGTCCGTGAGGGAGAGGATGAGTTGCGTGTCATTGGCTAAGGAGAGGATGTTGATATTGTGGAAGAGGATAATGCTGGCTAGAAGAATCATGTATGTGTTGAAGAGGGTCAGGCTCAGGAGGATCAATGCAGAACTCTGCAGATGAGGTCATGGGCGTCCGAGGTGTACTGGGTTCTTCTAGTCAGAAAGGAGCAGAATCATCGAAATACATGTCCTTGGATTCCGATGTCATGTAGGCGGTGGATGAGGATGGGGTGGGAGACTGTCAATGCTGCAAAGTGGTCCTGGAGGATGAGGGCTGCTGTGTCTCTGTCCAGAGTCATGTTAATGTCATCAGTGGCTGCGATGAGCGCAGCTTCTGTGTTATGTTTGGGTCTGAAATCAGACCGAGTGGTGTCGAGGAGTTGGTGGTCACTAAGGTATTCGATGAGGTGCATGTTGATGATTTCTGAAAGACCTTGGCTATGAATGGTAGCAAGGCTATCGGTCTGTAGTTGGCAAAAATTGAAGGGTCTGCAGAGGGTCTCTTCAGCACTGGGAAAAAAGCTGCACGTTTCCACGCATCTGGAAAGGTTGCAGAAGAAGTGGAGGCATTCAAAATGGGTGTGAGCATGGCGCTGATAGGTTGCAGTCCTCTGGAATAGGCTTGGTGGTGGAAGGGGTCCGATGAGGCCCGAGTGGATGGACTTCATGGCGACTGAGGTTTCGTCTGTAATAATGAAAGGCCATGTGTTTAGCATTGGTTCCTTGGATAAGATCGGGAGGCGTTTGGCGAGGTCTGTCAGGTCTGGGTGCAGGCTGAAGTTGCTGTAAACTGAGGTGACTGTGTTGTTTAAGAATTGAGAGAGATTGTTGCAGAGGTCCTGTGAGGAAGTGGTCAAGTTGGAGGCAACCGATTAAATCTTTCGCAATTGCGAAGATTTCTTTGCTTCTGTTGGTGCTGGCATCGATGCGTCTGCCAGAGAGGCAAGTTTGGTGGTCCGGACCAATTGATGGTTGCCTCTGAGGCCGGATGTGAGCGTGCTCCTGTCTTCAGTGTCCTGGCTCATTCTCCATTTCTGCTACTGTTATTTGCAGAGGTGTTTCATCAGTAAGAGTTCCTTCGTGTACCAACTGGCCTAGGTTCTGGATCTTGTTGTATTGTTATTTTTGAGGGGGGCCAGGGTGTCTGCTCAGAGAAGATTCAATTGTTGAAATTCTTGATAGTTTGGGGAGGCTGTCACTGTGTTTGGGTCAGTGGGTGTTGAGAGCGGTGTTCCAGTTCTTGTTAGTGATGCCATTTCAATTTTGGCTGGCTGGTCTAGCGGTGGTGCACGTGCATTGGACAGGGACGGCGGTTCTGAACTTGGAGGGCGCTGTCTGTCCAGGGAACTGGTGTGGGCTCGTTGACTCACATGTTGCTGAAATGGGTGAAAATAGAGTCCAGGAGGTGTCTGGCGATGTGGGTAGATCCCTTTACTCATTGGGTGAGGCTCAGGCTTCCAAGGTCTTCAATGAGTGCTCTCGAGTTGGGGTCGTTGTGGTCTACCAGGTGGAAGTTCAAGTCTCTGAGTAGGATGTAATTGCTAGCAGTCAAGTGGTGCGACAAAGCCCTTGATGGTGTTGGTGAAGTTGGTGCGCAGTCCCGGTGGTGTGTAGAAGAGAGTGCAGCTTAGGGTGAAGTTGGCTGTGATTTGGAGCTTGAACAACAGCTGTTCCATGTTGGAGGATGACATGTCCGTGTATGTGGTGCAGCTGATGGTATTCTTGTGGGTGATGGCGATTCTGCCTCCGGACTTGTGAAGTCAGTCTTGCCTGGCAATCCTGTAGCTGTGGTGATGCAGGGTACAGCCAGGTTTCCGTGATCAAAAGTAGGTCAGGAGCATTGTCGTGCAGCAGGTCCTAGATCTCTGTGGCTGTTTGGTGAGTGAGCGGGTTTTGAGGAGCATGCATACAAGTGTGGAGTGTTGTGTGGGTGGTTGCCTGACTGTGTGGGTGTCAGAGAGTGGGGTGTTGGTGCAGTGAGTGTTGGGTGTGGGTACGTGCCTAAAAATTGGCAGGAAAGCATAGGGAGAATGCTCCTCTGTGTTGTGTTGTGTGGTGCGGTAGATGCGTGTGGAGTAGAGGTCGGAGATTGAGGGAGCAGAGGGTCGCAGCATGGTAGCAGCAGGAGGGCCTGGGTTCCTGGTGCGGTCCAGGTGTGGACGAGCAAGCACGGACGTGCCTTTAGCACGCCACCTGCATGCCTCTGCTGCGAGTCCATACTGTGAACGCCATTAGGTAGGTCCTGGGAGGGAAGTGATTTAACTTCCTGCTCAGATGATAGGAAATCCTGTGATGTCACTTCCTGTGCAGATGAATGATGGAAAATCCAGTGATGTCACTTCCTGTGCAGATGAATGATGGAAAATCCAGTGATGTTACTTCCTATGCGATGAATGCTGGGAATGACTCCTCTTGCTTGGTTTCTTCTATGTAAGTCAGTTTGAGATCCCACCATAGACCTCCCTTCATCGTCAGATCCCTCTTTCTTTCACATTCACTGCATGTCTCCCTCCTTTTTTTCCCTCCTCAATTGAATTGTCCAGACTGTTCTCCGTATTACCCTCCCTCCCCACCCCATGGTAACAATTGTTGGCCCTTTGTCACCCACCACCACTCCTCCCCACCAGTCCTCAGATTTTTTTTTATCCAGCCGCTTTATTTTTGAGTCCTCCCACCCAATAGTTTTAATACCCTTTGTTTAACTTTATATTCCCCTACTTCATATTTTGCACGAGTTTTCCAATTCTATTAATTTATGAGAGTTTTTGTGCAGTTTTTAAAAACATTTTTAGACTCATCTGGACATGATAAGAGGCCCTTGATGTGACTTTTTATAGGCATTCCTTATTTGTGATATTCAGCAAATCGGACTTTTGATAAATTATTTTCACCAAGTTGGCAATTTGTCAGATTTATGAACTACAGACAAAAGGAGCAGTTCTTACCAGTGCAAAATGATTCTCCTTTGCAGGTAGCATTAATGGCCTCCTGACACTTTTTCTGGGCTGTTTCAAATTGACAACCTTTGCAGCAAGGGCTGTTACGATCACTGTTTAGAAAAAAAAAGAGTATAGTAATGAACTGGAAGAAAACATAAAAGAAAACTAGTAAATTTGAAAGCAAGAACAACTAACAATAGCATGTTGATTGGCTACCCATGCATGCAAAAAGAGTAATGTGACTAGAAGCAGTCTAACACGTTTAGTGCACAACATACAATACTATATAGGGCCCTCTCCTGAGATCTGTGAAGTGCATATTATGTCAGCAACTTCAGGAATGTACTATTGGACGTGAATGAATGAGAGCGAGAAAGTGAGAGAACAAACACACATCTGTGCATGTCCATGTCGTACGCTGGCCAGCTCGATGCAACTCCCCGAGGCTGCCTTGTGAGAGCGGGACGCACAGCGAGGTGAGCGCGAGTTGGGGCAAGGTAGAGCAAGCGGGCCACTGTGCTCCCTAATTAGACTTACCTGCAAGGGGCCGGCCGGCTGGTGGAACGTCCCACGCTGCCATTCTTCTCTGAGGAGGCGGGTGCACTAAACAGGCTAAAGGTGTTTCCTTGTTCCTGGGGAATTCTGGGTCTCAGAATGCCCTCTGCTGGAACATATCTTGCCCAATCCAAAATGGCCACCTGGCCTTCTTTACTTACCTGAAATCTACCAATTCAACATGGCAGCACCCTGTTTTTGATTTAATTTCCTATTTGCTAAGTATATAAGGGAGGAAGTCCTTTCTTCCCTTAATCACAACACTTCCTAGCGTTATCACTTCGCTCCGGATTCTGGTCCAGGAGGTATTTCCAGTTAAGGAGTTCTTGTTTTCCTTTGGTACCTTCAAGTCCTACTTCCTGTTCTTCCTGCTACCAGTATTGTGCTGTCATTTTCCCTGGTTTTCCTCCTACTGGTGTCTTGCTGTCATCGGGAGGTTTTTTGCCCTCTGCCTTTTTCCTCCACTTGGGGCTCCTTCCTGAAGGCACTGTCTGCTAGGCACTAGTTAGAGTCACCAGCATTACGGCTAATAGAAGGGTTCACCCTTTTCTCTGGCAGACAAGGATAGTCAGCACCAGGGCCCTACAGTCTACCAGTTGTCGGAATTTTTCATACCAGCATCAGTATCCTGCCAGTTTGCGACTTTACAAATCCGGGTCTGACTGCAAAGATATGGAACAAACACATGCTATTCCCCAAGCAGTTAAAATAGATCAAGCCCAGGCTCTTGTTCAAACCGTCCAGCAACAGACACAGAAACTACATTAACTGCGAGACGAGAATCTGTCTCTTTGGCAAGACCTGGGGGGTAGGGCATCTGATGTTCCAACCGTCTCTTCAGCAACTCCACATTTTTCAGGAGATCTAAATTTGAAGGAATTCTTGGATTCCATGCTGAAGAGCCTCTTTGTAATATACAACAAGGAGGGCAATACGTTTTGACCTACTTACCCATTGTCGCCAGTTGGCGGCAGAAACTACATGGGTTAAACGAACCTGACAGTCTGTTTTGCAGGGGCCTTAAAAATGAGATTAAAGACTAATTGGTCAATTCTGTTCGTGCAGAAAACCTCTCTATACTGATGGATCAGGCCCTGCATGCTGAGCATTGACTGCGGGAACATTGATCCCAAAGACGTAGAGCCTGTTCCTCTTTGGCTGTTGGCAGTACTAGACAGTCAGCATGCAAGATTGACGCTTCCTCTGAAGAGCCTGCCGTCCCTTCTAGTGTAGAACCAATGGAACTTGGTCTGGCCCGTGGACCTCTTACTGATTCCAAAAGAGAACACTGGCGTAGGCCCGTGGACCTATTATGGAGTCCGAAAAAGGATACCAGCGTAAACACTGGCTATGTCTGTACTGTGGATCTCCAGAGCATCTGGTTTGAGACTGTCCGGTGCGTCCCCAGAAGTTTTCGGGAAACGCCATGTCTTGTCCCTAATGAAGGGGGATAAGATAGGAGGACCTCAAACCCTTTTGTTGGATTGTCTGGGAAATATGAAGCCTCATTTTTTCTCCTGTCTGTGTCCATGGAACTTCCAACTGGGGGTAGAGAAAGGATTTTGGCCCTTTTAGAAAGTGGTACCAGTGGAGTGTATTTGAATGAAGGCTGGGCCAAAAAGCCAAAAGTTCTCCGTATCACTAAAGATATATCTAAACAGGTGCACACTGATGGTGGCATACACCTGGTTTCTGGAATAGTCAAAGAAATAACACCACCATTTACACTGGCTTATGGAAATCATCACAAAACTATTTCCTTTTCATCTCATCTTCTCTTCCAACCACATAGCTATTCTAGAAGTTCCCTGGCGGAGCAGACACAATCCGTATATAAACTGGGAAACCAGTATTATTTCTTTATCCTCCTAATTCTGTCACAAATTCTGTTATTCCACTGAAGATTACTTGCCCCGTGAAGAGCTGGTCAAACCTTCTGGAACTGACTCAAGTATAATTAATTTCCTTCAGGGAGTGCCCAACCAAAATCGGGAGTTTGCTAATCGTTTGGAGAAACCAAGGGAACTGATTTTGCCACCCCATCGGGAATTTGATTGTGCCATTACCATTGAACCAGGAGCCACCGTTCCATTTGGAAGGATCTATTCCCTCTCCGAATCTGAGAAGGAAACCCTAAGGTTATATCTGGAGGAGAACTTGGGGAAAGGCCTTATTCATCCTCTGCTGGTGCTTCCATGTTCTTTGTTCCTCAAAAGGTGAATGAATTAAGACCTTGCAACAACTAAAGAGGATTAAACAAGATCACAGGAATCAAGGATATTTTGGAGTCCATCAGAGATTCTAAGGTCTTCACCAAATTAGACTTACATGGAGCTTACCACCTGTTACGCATCAAAGTAAGAGACAATTGGAATACAGCCTTTAGAACTTCTCTCAGTCATTTTGAATACCATGTCATGCCCTTTGGTTTGATCAATGCTCCAGCAGTCTTCCAAAGTTTCATGGACCATACATTTGCTGGCATGCTTAATCAATTTGTGTTAGTCTATCTCAATGACATCCCAAAGATCCCCCCCCCCCCCCCTTCAACATGCCCTTGTGCTGCCAGACTCTTGGCTTCAGCTGCGGAAATTATTAACCCTGAAATCAACATGATCATTAACACCTCCCTGTGGGATGCCCTGGTCCCGGCGAGCTGGAAACAGGCTATAATTCTCCCCCTCCTAAAGAAGCCTTCCTTGGACCCCTCGACCCCCGGTAATTACCGCCCGATTTCGCTCCTGCCTAGTCTGGCTAAGGTGTGCGAGAAGGTGGTTAATAACCAACTGACCGAGTATGTCGAGGCTATGGGTTTGCTCCATCCAGCTCAATCTGGGTTCCGTGCTTCATACAGCACGGAGTCAGCACTATTGGAGGTGTCAGAGACGATCCGTGAGTGTCTGGATGCCGGCGGCGTTGGTTATGCTGGACCTATCGGCGGCATTCGATACGGTGCCCCACTCCTTGCTGCTTGATCGTCTCTTGGAGATTGGCATATCCGGATCTGTCTGGGGCTGGATCAGGTCCTTCTTGGAAGCCGGTCGCAGCAGGTCTGGCTGCCACCCTGTGCCTCTGCTCCCCAGCCGGTGGTTACGGGTGTCCCGCAGGGGTCGTCCCTTAGCCCCCTCCTTTTTAACATCTATGTCACCCCATGGGTCTACTTGGCAGAGACATTAGGGGCTAAGGTGATAGCCTATGCTGATGACACCCAGCCTCTGTTTTCTTGGGGAAGGGATGATGATTCTGTCCTTTCTGTTCAACACTGTCTGTCCTCTGTCTTTCACTGGCTCGCTCAGGCGCAGCTTAAGTGTAATGAGGAGAAGTCAGAGATCCTTCTGTATGGCAAATTTCCTGAAAACTTCAGAGAGAAGCTGTGGCCCCTGGGTTTCCCCCTGCCTAGCTCCAAGGGTAACCATGCCAAGAATCTGGGGGTGGGGTTCGAGGAGAACTTGACCTTTTCGACCCAGGTCAAGAGGCTGGCAGGGACCTGCTTTGGCATTCTGAAATCTCTGAGGACGTTTCTTCCTCTTCTTCCTAGATCTGCTAAGGAAACTGATGTCCGCGCTCTGATCCTTTCCCACCTAGATTACGCCAATGCACTATACGCTGGCATTCCGGGCTACCTCTTGAACAAACTGCAGGTAGTTCAAAACTCGGCTGCCAGACTCCTGCTGGGTCTTTCCAGCAGGAGCAGTGTGCGTTCGCATCTACGAACGCTACACTGGCTGCCTGTGGAGGCGCGAATAAAATTCAAAATTTTGACTATTGCTCACAGCGCTCTCCATGACCTAGGACCTATATACTTACAGAAGAGGTTTGACTTTTATGTCCCGGTAAGACAGCTGCGTTCTTCCTCGCAACTCCTGGCTCAGATCCCTCGGTTTAACCGTCAAAGGCCTGGAGGGAGCTCCTTCGTCCTTAAAGCTGCCCTGGCATGGAATGCCCTGCCGCTAGCTCTGCGCGGCATTCAAGATCTTGCGACTTTTAAGAAAAAGTTAAAAACCTTTCTCTTTTAGCTTTGCCTCTGTTCTGGTCCCTTTTCAGGTTTGCGCCGGGACACTCGTTGAATATCTGTGCGCGCTACAAATTTATATAACATAACATAACATAATCAGCACTTCAGCCAGGTATTACTTAGTCTCAGTTGGAATCAGCTGTTTTGTAAGCTGCAGAAGTGTGAAATTGACCAACCCAAAGTAGAGTGCTTAGGCTAATGGGTCAACAATACTGGATTCTCTATGGATAAGTGCAAGGTTTATGACATTCTGGATTTGCCAACTCTGTCTAATGTGAAAGAAACCCAGTGTTTCCTTGGTTTTGCAAATTTCTAAAGGCAGTTTATTGAACCTTTTCCCAGTTAACTAGCGGAATTACCCGAATGCTAAAGAAAGACATGCCCCATCACGGTTTCCAATAGGATGATCAAGGTGAAGAGGCCTTTATAGATCTAAAGGCGGCCTTTATGCAAGCATCAATCTTGCGTCATCCGGTAAAGTTCATTGTGGGAACAGATGCCTCAGACCGGGCCATTGGAGCTGTGTTTCTACAACATCAGGATGACGATGGTCTTGAACACCTAATCTTTTATCTGTCCCATATATTATCTGATTCGGAAAGAAATTACTTTGTTCTAGGAAGAGAACTCTTGGCCATGAAAAAAGCCTGAGCTGAGTGGAGACATTTCTTAATGGGATCCCAAGAACCTTTTGAAATCCGAACAGATCATCGTAATCTCCAGTGCCACAGAAATATACAGTGTAGAAACAGTAGTCAGGCCTGTTGGACTTACTTTTTTAATCAGTATCACTTCTGTATTACTTATATTTCTGGCACTAACAATACTCTAGTGCAGGCTCTGTCACCCAGATATCCTAAAACTCAGTCAATCTTTGAGCAGGACATCCTTCCTCCACATTGAATAGAAGGAGTAGCTCAATCCTTTCTTGACAAGATTCAAGCTGATTGCACCAAAGTCTCTCAAAAAGAATGAAACTCCTTACAAGGACTAACTGTTGAGAAGAAGAATGTAATGTTCATAGGAAGAACTCTATTCTCTCCATTCAAGACACTCTGCCTTGAGGTTTTCAAAATGTGTCACAAATTTAGAACTGCTGGTCACAGGGGTTTCAAATCCACTGTGAAACTCATGCTTCATTCCTTTTGGCAGCCTTCTATTCGAGAACACACTGAATTGTATGTTGGTTTTTGTCCTGTCAGTGCCCAAAATAAGACATCTCACTCTCAACTTTCAGGGCTACTTCAACCTTTACCTGTTCCTCCAGAGCCGTGGCATATTGTCTCCATCGATTTAATCACTGCTTTACCCCTCTCTGAAGGGAATGGTGTCATACCATTTACCGTTGACTATTTTTACAAGAGGATTAATTTCACTGTTCTAAAGAAATTACCCTTCGTAAAAGAAATGGAACAGATATTTTTACAAGAAATTTTCTGGTTATAGTTTCTGATTGTAGTTATCAGTTTGTTTCTCATTCTCGGAAATCTTTTTGCAAGTCCCCTCAAATTGAAGTGGCACTGTCCTCCGGTTTCCATCCTCAGACCAATGGCCAGACAGAACATGTCAACCAAGGTCTGGAACAATCTCTTGATTGTTTCTGTAACTCCACGAAAAGTGATTGGTCTTCCTTTTTACCCTTAGCTGAGTTCTTTTACAACAATGCTGTTCATACTTCAACTAAGTCTTCCCCATTTTTCTGTCTTTATGCTCTTCACCCTAAAACCTTTCCTTCACCCCTTACTGGTCTTCCCCATTTTTCTGTCTTTATGCTCTTCACCCTAAAACCTTTCCTTCACCCCTTACTGGTCCAGTACTGGTCACTGCAGCCGCTGGTTTCCTTCAGAAACTGTGGTCCATCAGACGTAAGGTCTCTTTAAACCTGGTGGATTCGAAGACAAGGGTAAAATCTTTTGCTGATGTCCATCACACTGGTCCGCCTGCTTATAAGATCAGAGACAAGGGGTGGCTTTCCCCTAAACTTTTGCCTGCTTATCTTTCTCACAACAGATTCAAACCATGATTTTATGGTCCTTTCAAAATTGTTTAGATCATTAACACGTGGCCTTTCGGGTGCAATTGGCCCTACATTGGAAGATTCATTCCGTATTCCCTTCTTCCTAATTAAAGCCTTACTGGACAGATACCTTTCAGCGACTCTGATTCCTGAATTTGAGGTTCAGGAGATTTGTGGTTCCTGCTTTTTAAGAAAAAAATTGCAATTTATGATTCACTGGAAGGGATACCCTCCTAGTGAACGATCCTGGGAGGATGCTTCCACTGTTTATAACCCTGTTTTGCTCCGGCACCTTTTTTGCCACTTCCCAAATAAGCCTGGAGCTTCGGGAGGGGGGCATATCTCTCAGAGTCATCAATACAACCACAGCTGCCTCTCAGCCCTCCGCCTCTTGTGCTTTAGTGGCACCCCTTCGGCAGCTCTTTATGGCGCATTTAGTCTCATGCATCGAGTGCATGTGCAACTGCGCCCTTCCCAGCTCCGCCTAATGTGTTTCCAACCAGTCCCAGACCTCCACGGCCTCTGTGAAAAAAGCAGTTTTACTATACAGCATTGTTTTCAGTTTAGCCAGTTATAGGAGCATATATTGGATGCCATGTTCTCAAGAACTCATTTCACTACTGTGAAAGTCACTCTTTGTCTCTGGATGGCAAGGGCATAATCTGAGAAGATGGCTACTTATGGTTCCCAATCGTCTAGTTGTTAGCCGACCTTGCTTTCTGCAGAATGATCTCTCGATTTTGTAGTATTGTAGTTGGGCCACCACTGGTCGAGGAGGAGCCCCTGAAGGAGGGCCTTCTTGGGGGGACCTGGTGAGCCCTGTCCAAAGTGAAAAACTGGGGGAGCGCCTCTGGGCCACCACCTTAGTTAGCCAGTGCTCTAAGTAGGCCACCATCTCCGTCCCCTCTACGACTTCAGGCAATCCTATCAAGCAGTTGTTGTTCCTGTGGTTCTGTCCGTCTGCTTCCTCCACTCGGCTTTCCAGAGTGAGCAGTTTGCTGGTCATCTACATTTCAAGCCCTTCAACTCAAGGATTAAGGTCAGCCAAGTTTGATTCATTCAAACGCACTTTTTTAGCCAAGTCCTTTTGGTTCTGGTGCATGTGGCTCAGATCCACTACACCAGGGGTGATCTTCACCTCCAGGGCTTCCCTTGAGGTTGATATTTTTTCCAAAATGTTGTCAAGTTTAGCAGATTCCCCATGGACGTGTAGCAATCCTGATCCTGTTCCTTTGGATCTCCCCGTTCGCCCTCGCAGGGTTGGAGTTTGGCCTGGGAATACAAGCTTGCATGGGTGTCCACAACCACCTCTTCATGCTGCATGGCACTCATTATACAGGGAGGCAGGTGACTCATAGGTTGGTGTATTCCCGAGTTCCAATCAGAGGCAGGTGTTTCGTGGTAGCGGCCCAATACAGGCTGATTGGCTTGAGAGGGGGAGGATGGACTGGCCTAAACTTCTCATTGGCAGCTGAATGCAGGTGCCTCTCCATCAGTCTCGCCTCCACCCTTCTAGATCACCCCTGATATGGTCGTGTGACCCTGCAAGGTTCTTGATCATGGTCCAGGACCCAGCAGTGGTTTCACTCACAAGGCACCCTCGCTGTGGGCACAGCTATGTAGGGAGTGGCATGTTCAGGTTGTATTTAAGTAAGCAAATTCCTCAGTGTCACCCCAGTATGCAGCTTGTGTTATATGGCCTTTGGGGTCATTGTCGACATTGCTAAGTTAGCATGAGCTTTGCTGCCATGATGTTGCTTTTGCGCACGTTACTACATGACTTTATTTTGCAAGACTCTGTTTATGCCTTTCACATGAGAGCTGTCTGCTTTTCGCGTTTTTTGCTAGTTCCTGGAGTTTAGTCTGAACACGATGTGCAAGGTCGATAAACAATGCCCCTTGTTATTCTGTTCTGGGCAGTCCCTAGCACCTAGACAAAACATGCTAAACACAGCTGCACTGATGGAGAATCATGCTTTGATATTATGGGGATGCATGTTGTTCAAACACACACTTGGAGAGAGCCTTTCCATGGAGAAGAGCTATGCTGTTCCTATGATGTAAACCTTCCATCTAGGCTTTAAGGTATGGGGTCTGCTGACAAAGCCCAGAGATCTTCTTTTATATAATAAAACTTCTTCCAGCCAAGGGGAGGGTGGTTAGGCCTTATAGTCCTTTTTCCACTGTCTGTATATGATGACATCCCCGTTCATATTCTATGGAATCGTAACAATGCTAATTATTCTGAGTTTATGCATTTCGCTGCTGGTAGTAGCCCGTATACTGCATTATAGGGCACAATAGTTAAAATAAACATTTTGAACTATTACAGTGACTCTGCCAATTCTTATTGTGGACAAGTGTGAGTGAGCGAAAGGGTATGTCTTGCTACCGCGATTCCTGAGAGAGTCGGGAGTGTTGTGTTCTGGGTGGTCTAATCATTTGTAGCTTCGTGATTATGTAGGAGAACGAATGAGACACTATAGCTAGTTGGTTTTGGGATTTTGGGTACTAAGGTGGTAGGAAGGTACAACCCCTATACACCAAGGTCCTGTTTTCCTGCGCATAGTTCTGTGTATGTGCAGAATCCCCGCAACACTTGGGCCTCTGAGCTCTTCTGCCCCGCTCCGTCGCTAGCCTTCTCTATTGTGGGACCAGCACCGTCTGCTTACCTTTAATCCATGAGGCCAGTCTAGGCCTTTCTCAGGGAGCTGCAGCTGAGCCGCTTCCTCTTCCCCCATGAGTGCTGCTCTGTCCCCTCCACTCACAGGGCTGTGGAAACTGGTGAATGACAGCAATATGGTTGTGCACTGCCACACAAGGGATCCTCCTGGGCTTCAACAAGGAAGGAGAGCCACGAGGGTCCTCAGCAGCTTGATGGAGTGGCTGCCGCACTCCTATTTCTGTGCGGCTGCCATCTTGCCCATGCCACACGCTACTTCAGCTCCTCACCGGGTCTGCTCTCTCCACCGATGCTTCTGGATTAGAGTCCTTAGGTGTGCGTTCCCAATCCTTCTGCACCTCTAGGCTCTCTGTAGAACCTGGTTTTAGGGCTCCATGGTGTCTGAATTAATCAAGGAATCAGCCAGATTAGCTGGAGTGTGAGGACCCATGTCCATCTACATGCACATCAGACCACGCCACCTCTACACGGTCATCATTGCTGTTCTTCTTGGTATTTATGTGACACATGGACTAGTACAAATGTTTTGCCCTAGGAGAGTCAGAAAAAAGGTAGTATTGGTAGTGATTATTTCACACAGCAATTTTGGGCTATTATAACCCAGAACTGGCTAATTCCAATAAAGCCCACAACTAGAACTGACAAAGGGAGATTGCTTTTTCCCAGCCCTATGCCCAGGGTAAGGAGTTGGTACTAAAAACAAACGAGGGTTAAAATGTGATGATGGAAAAAGAAAATTGCACCAGAAAGGTGGTAAGCAAAAAAAAAAGCTATAGATTAAAATACAAATTATTGGAAAACACATTATTTCAGAAATGTTGTGACACTCATAATTATAGAGAATAAAGTCTTGAACATGTTGGGTCTCCAACTTTTTCTGTACTGAGAGCTACTTATGTTCAATGAAATGCATTGACAGCTGCTAATATCATTAGTACTGTATAATTTACATTCTTTATGTGTATAATAATTCAACCAAGCAAAAGCTTTCTAATTTAATAAGCTGGGATGCACACAGGTGAGTTACTCAGCGGTAGCTGGAGAGCTACAGTAGATCACAAGCTACTGGTTGGAGACCCTTGTTAATGTGTTCAGGAGGGCAGAAGGGTCTCAAGTGCATATGGGGGGAGAAGACAACAGCAGTTTGAATCAGATTGCCGTGCAAGGTACAGTGGCCATCACTGGCAGATAGTCATTAAAAAGTAAACCAGACCGGAATTAGTGCTTCAAGAGGAAGGTACCAGAAGAGAAGCATGCAAGAGGTGGGAAGAGGAGTATGGAGGATGGCGATTCACGGCTTAAAGCTCATCTTTGAGAATAAACGAAAACAGCAAGTAAAAAGTGTAGAACAAGGACTCAAACATGCTGCTGCTTTGTACCCAGGGGAGGTCTTCTCTATCAATAAGTCACCACAAAAGTGCAAGACAATCCATCATAGAGGTAAAAGGATTTTCTTTAAAAGTATTTTTATAGGATTCAGAGCCAGAAATATGGATAGCCATACACAAACCAGAAAAAACAATTTGCACACTGATTGGTCTGGAAATTGGTGTGCAATTTGTGATGCGACCTATGTGTTAAATAGTTGCATCACAAACTCCACTGGCAGCCCATTTGCAGGGGGTTCACTAAACAACATGAGTGAGAGAAACTTTACTGATTCGTAAAAGGGTGTTTGTAACATTGTAAAAAGCCCTTTTTCTGCACAAATCCTTTGAGTTTATTAATCACAGGGTGTTAGAATACAAAAGTGCTTTGTAAGTCGGGCCCTTCTTTTCTTTTAAAAAATAAAGAAAATACCTGGAGCATTCCAGCAAGCGGCTCTACGCACTGCACACTATAGGAAACTAATTAAGTTAGGATTCTTCCCTATGCAGGATAGACTAACATTAGACAATATATTCATTGTTTCCAATGTGACTGTGATGACATGCCTCCGCCATAATGTATCATCATTTTAATTGTGACCTGGTGATTTGCTTGTACATATATTCAGCCTTGTAATGGTTAATGAGCTAGTTTAATAAAAAGATTATTTTTTTTAAAGAAAAAAGAAAATTCAAATTTCTTGTATCTAATTTCTAACCTCTATGTTACTGCATTTACAATTGAAAATCATGCAAGTCATGACTTTTATTGTTGTACAGTTATATAAACTATATTTTTATTTGCCATTTCTTTCCATACAGTCATTTAAGGATCACCATTCATCTCCACTTGTGCTCACACCAGCCCCAAATCGGTTTCCTGCATTCTTCCACCCCAGAGAGCTGATGTTTAAAAACGTTGTGCTGAGCCGCGGGGCACGATATACAACTACCAGTTCAATCATGGGTTTCACAATGATTTGAGGTTAGTATGTTTCAAAAGGACTTCACTAACTACAATGTTTATTTCATTGGAAACATTGTGGTGCTTATATTTCTTTGATATTTTTATCTAAACATGATTTAGATCTGAATGTTCTTTCTTTCTTTTGACTATATTATTGTAAATTGTGAAACATATTTTTCCTTAATGTATTTACTTGCTGAACCCTGGATATAATTCTGGGAAACCAGTTTGCCCTTGTACAATGGACCTTGATACTAGCCTACTGCCTTACAAAAATAGCAGTAAAAGCATGGAACATGCTTCCAGCAGATACAAGAAGAAACAAAAACAAATTAATTAAAACGTTCTGTGACAGACAAAGGGTAGTACTATACCATTACTTAGAAAGCAATGGTAGCACTGGAGATCAAACACTGTCAGCAAATTCAAGTTGTTTAAAACCATATGATATGCAATTTTCAGACTCCTCCCTTATTAGATTCAGATAAAAAGATGTTAGGATTTCATTTTATCACAACAAAGAATGGATAATATACATGTCAACTTGACATACTGAAGAAAGGAAGTTGCAAATTTGAAATACCAGATAATAATGAAATATTTTCATTTAAACTGTAAAAGAAGTGCTGCTGAGTGAATTATCTCAATGACACCCATTTGGGCTGGTGTTACAGAGACCTTGGATTGTCACATGAAAAGCAGACAGTAGAAAATACTGAGTTATGGTGTAAGTAGCCTGTACTACACATTGATTAGTTAGTGAAACAAGAAGCATCGAAGACTTTAGTGAAATAAATAACTTTGTAGGACACTATTTAATATTAACTATGTTTGCCTTTACTTGCTTTTGGCCATACTGGCTACATATTCTTCACTTCATATGCTGGGACATTGTATCTCTACTTCAAGTCATGTTTCAAGTTGAGTTTGCCCTCTTTAATGATCCTGCTTGATGTCAGGCCAACGGGTGTACTCTCCCTGATGAGGACTGTAGGAAGTGATACTATATGGCATGTGGGTCCTCCTTAGAGGAGTGTCCACACCTACAAAGAGACTGCATCTGCTGTAAATTTTACAGGATGAGCGCTCCCTTGATTCAAAGAAAATCAAACAGAAAGATTCAGATGAGGTTACCTAGATAGTCCTCGGAGTACTTTTTTACTGCATAACATTAGTATTAACAATTCGGAGCAAAAAATGCCTTTTGTCACTGTTGAATAAATTGGGTTCTAAACTGAGCCTCTCACCTGCATTTAACATTCTTTTTGAACGTACAGTTTGCATTACAACAAGGATCATCATGCTGGTGCAAGAGACCAGGATCACATTCTTCTCCTTCATCTACCCTGGAATTTCCACATACTTTGTTATTTCGTTCTTTGAAACACGTTGTGGCCTTGTTTTTTAAGGTCCTCAAGATAGAATCTCTACTGCACCTTGAAAACATCTAAACAAAAAACAATGAAAATAATAATTTAGCCTTCACTTAAAAACAGGATCAAAAGTAAACAAAAGTTCAGTTACATTGTGTTTAGCACAAAAATGGAATAAATGAGCAAAACTTCACAATATTACAAGAATGCATTTGCGTACCTCAACAATGAATAACACTTCATCCACTACTTCTCCTGCACATGTTGTATTATTTTAATTTTACAACAGGAAAACACAAATAAAGATTACAATAAAAAAAGAAAAAGATTAAGCTTTCTTTTTCATTGTTCTGCCCCACTTTTGCAATCGGAGTGAATTTGAGGTACTTTTCTTTTGATTGGAGACTTATACAGTTCAGTTCTGTCCCTTTTGATAGGTGCATACACTAGGTATCTCAGCGAATTTTTTAAGGTTTCCTCACGGCACAACATTAACAGGTATTGTAATTTATAATAGTAATTTTCCACCAGTACCATAACTAACACTATTATTATTACTATCACCACAGAGTAGTAATAGTAATAATTGTAGTGGTGGTTATGGTACTTGTGGTGGTTGTAGCGGTGGTGGTAGTGGTGGTGGTGGTATTGGTACTGGTGGTACTGGTGGTGTTAGTGGTGGTGGTACTGGTGGTCTACGTGGATTTTATTTCATTACTTATGCTACTGCTGGAATATTTTTTAACAAAAAAATAGAAAAACTAACAAACATTATAATTTGCAACGCCAATAGCTCAAACTTTTAGTAATGCCAGCCCTATTGCATTGCAAATGCTTGTTTTATGTTGCAGGCATGAGGTGCATCATCTACTTCCCAAAATACAATCTTAGATTTGTAGACACTCGTAACAGTCCTATGGTAGGAGGCAGTTGTTCAGCCAGTGTAAGGCTAATAGCTCACACAACTTTGCATTTTGATACCTGAAGTTTTAAATTACAATAAATGTAGTAGACCTCAGGCAGGAGACTTGAGTTACCAGTAACTGTGGAAAGAGCAATAACTTTAGAAACTGGTGCTTTATTTCACCTTTTCCGTGGTGTGAAGGTTACGTAACTGTTTTATTGCGTTCGAATGGGCACAATAGGGCTTATTTACAAGTCCCTTGCACCGCCGGTGCTTCAATTTTTGTGTGGGAAAAAGTGACGCAGCGGCGGCGCAAGGGGCTTGTAAATAAGCCCCAATGTCCTGTTTCTCTGGCTCTAAAGCAGCTTTGCTGACCTGGTTCTCTGACTCTACAACGGCTCTGCTGACCTGGTTCTCTGGCTCTAAAGCAGCTCTGCTGACCTGGTTCTCTGGCTCTACAGCGGCTCTGTTGACCTGGTTCTCTGGCTCTAAAGCAGCTCTGCTGACCTGGTTCTGTGGCTCTAGAGCGGCTCTGCTGACCTGGTTCTCTGGCTCTACAGCAGCTCTGATGACCTAGTTCTCTGGCTCTAGAGCAGCTCTGCTGACCTGGTTCTCTTGCTCTACAACGGCTCTGCTGACCTGGTTCTCTGGCTCTACAGCAGCTCTGCTGACCTGGTTCTCTGGCTCTACAGCAGCTCTGCTGACCTGGTTCTATGGCTTTAAAGCAGCTCTGCTGACCTGGTTCTCTG
The DNA here is from genome assembly GCA_963921515.1 of Calotriton arnoldi. NCBI lineage: Eukaryota > Metazoa > Chordata > Amphibia > Caudata > Salamandridae > Calotriton > Calotriton arnoldi. Next base: position 794,284 of record CAWUFW010000048.1, on the reverse strand, counting down.
GCTCTATAGCAGCTCTGCTGGCCTGGTTCTCTGGCTCTAAAGCAGCTCTGCTGACCTGGTTCTCTGGCTCTAAAGCAGCTCTGCTGACCTGGTTCTCTGGCTCTAAAGCAGCTCTGCTGACCTGGTTCTCTCCCTCTAAAGCAGCCCTGCTGACCTGGTTTCTCTGGCTCTACAGCAGCTCTGCTGACCTGGTTCTCTGGCTCTAGAGCAGCTCTGTTGACCTGGTTCTCTGGCTCTAGAGCAGCTCTGCTGACCTGGTTCTTAGGCTCTAGAGCAGCTCTGCTGACCTGGTTCTCTGGCTTTGAAGCAGTTCTGCTGACCTGGTTCTCTGGCTCTAGAGCAGCTCTGCTGACCTGATTCTATGGCTCTAGAGTAGCTCTGCTGACCTGGTTCTCTGGCTCTAAAGCAGCTGTGCTGACCTGGTACTATGGCTCTACAGCAGCTCTGCTGACCTGGTTCTCTGGCTCTAGAGTAGCTCTGCTGACCTGGTTCTCTGGCTTTGAAACAGCTCTGCTGACCTGGTTCTCTGGCTCTAGGGCAGCTCTGCTGACCTGATTCTATGGCTCTAAAGCAGCTCTGCTGACCTGATTCTATGGCTCTACAGCAGCTCTGCTGACCTGGTTCTATGGCTCTACAGCAGCTCTGCTGACCTGGTTCTCTGGCTCTCGAGTAGCTCTGCTGACCTGGTTCTCTGGCTCTAAAGCAGCTGTGCTGACCTGGTTCTATGGCTCTACAGCAGCTCTGCTGACCTGGTTCTCTGGCTCTAGAGTAGCTCTGCTGACCTGGTTCTCTGGCTTTGAAGCAGCTCTGCTGACCTGGTTCTCTGGCTCTACAGCAGCTCTGCTGACCTGGTTCTCTGGCTCTCGAGTAGCTCTGCTGACCTGGTTCTCTGGCTCTAAAGCAGCTCTGCTGACCTGGTTCTATGGCTCTAAAACAGCTTTGCTGACCTGGTTCTATGGCTCTAGAGTAGCTCTGCTGACCTGGTTCTCTGGCTTTGAAGCAGCTCTGCTGACCTGGTTCTCTGGCTCTAGAGCAGCTCTGCTGACCTGATTCTATGGCTCTAAAGCAGCTCTGCTGACCTGGTTCTATGGCTCTACAGCAGCTCTGCTGACCTGGTTCTCTGGCTCTAGAGTATCTCTGCTGACCTGGTTCTCTGGCTCTACAGCAGCTCTGCTGACATGGTTCTATGGCTCTACAGCAGCTCTGCTGACCTGGTTCTCTGGCTCTACAGCAGCTCTGCTGACCTGGTTCTCTGGCTCTACAGCAGCTCTGCTGACCTGGTTCTCTGGCTCTAGAGTAGCTCTGCTGACCTGGTTCTCTGGCTCTAGAGTAGCTCTGCTGACCTGGTTCTCTGGCTCTAGAGTAGCTCTGCTGACCTGGTTCTCTGGCTCTAGAGTAGCTCTGCTGACCTGGTTCTCTGGCTCTACACCAGCTCTGCTGACCTGGTTCTATGGCTCTACAGCAGCTCTGCTGACCTGGTTCTCTAGCTCTACAGCAGCTCTGCTGACCTGGTTCTCTGGCTCTACATCAGTTCTGCTGACCTGGTTCTCTGGCTCTACAACAGCTCTGCTGACCTGGTTCTCTGGCTCTAGAGTAGCTCTGCTGACCTGGTTCTCTGGCTTTGAAGCAGCTCTGCTGACCTGGTTCTCTGGCTCTAGAGCAGCTCTGCTGACTTGATTCTATGGCTCTAAAGCAGCTCTGCTGACTTGGTTCTATGGCTCTACAGCAGCTCTGCTGACCTGGTTCTCTGGCTCTAGAGTAGCTCTGCTGACCTGGTTCTATGGCTCTACAGCAGCTCTGCTGACCTGGTTCTCTTGCTCTAAAGCAGCTCTGCTGACCTGGTTCTCTGGCTCTAGAGTAGCTCTGCTGACCTGGTTCTCTGGCTCTACAACAGCTCTGCTGACCTGGTTCTATGGCTCTAGAGCAGCTCTGCTCACCTGGTTCTCTGGCTCTAAAGCAGCTCTGCTGACCTGATTCTCTGGCTCTACAGCAGCTCTGCTGACCTGGTTCTCTGGCTCTACAGCAGCTCTGCTGACCTGGTTTTCTGGCTCTAGAGTAGCTCTGCTGACCTGGTTCTATGGCTCTACAGCAGCTCTGCTGACCTGGTTCTCTGGCTCTAGAGTAGCTCTGCTGACCTGGTTCTCTGGCTCTAAAGTAGCTGTGCTGACCTGGTTCTCTGGCTCTACAGCAGCTCTGCTGACCTGGTTCTCTGGCTCTAGAGTAGCTCTGCTGACCTGGTTCTCTGGCTCTACAGCCGCTCTGCCGACCTGGTTCTCTGCCTCTAGAGCAGCTCTGCTGACCTGGTTCTCTGGCTCTAAAGCAGCTCTGCTGACCTGGTTCTATGGATCTGCTGACCTGGTTCTCTGGCTCTAGAGTAGCTCTGCTGACCTGGTTCTATGGCTCTACAGCAGCTCTGCTGACCTGGTTCTCTGGCTCTAGAGTAGCTCTGCTGACCTGGTTCTCTGGCTCTAAAGCAGCTCTGCTGACCTGGTTCTATGGCTCTACAGCAGCTCTGCTGACCTGGTTCTCTGGCTCTAGAGTAGCTCTGCTGACCTGGTTCTCTGGCTCTACAGCAGCTCTGCTGACCTGGTTCTATGGCTCAAGAGTAGCTCTGCTGACCTGGTTCTCTGGCTCTAAAGCAGCTCCACTGACCTGGTTCTATGGCTCTACAGCAGCTCTGCTGACCTGGTTCTCTGGCTCTAGAGTAGCTCTGCTGACCTGGTTCTCTGGCTCTACAGCAGCTCTGCTGACCTGGTTCTATGGCTCTACTGCAGCTCTGCTGACCTGGTTCTATGGCTCTACTGCAGCTCTACTGACCTGGTTCTCTGGCTCTAAAGCAGCTCTACTGACCTGGTTCTCTGGCTCTACAGCAGTTCTGCTGACCTGGTTCTCTGGCTCTACAACAGGTCTGCTGACCTGGTTCTCTGGCTCTAAAGTAGCTCTGCTGACCTGGTTCTCTGGATCTACAGCAGCTCTGCTGACCTGGTTCTCTGCCTCTAGAGCAGTTCTGCTGACCTGGTTCTCTGGCTCTAGAGTAGCTCTGCTGACCTGGTTCTCTGGCTCTACAGCAGCTCTGCTGACCTGGTTCTCTGCCTCTAGAGCAGCTCTGCTGACCTGGTTCTCTGGCTCTAAAGCAGCTCTGCTGACCTGGTTCTATGGCTCTACAGCAGCTCTGCTGACCTGGTTCTCTGGCTCTAGAGTAGCTCTGCTGACCTGGTTCTCTGGCTCTAGAGCAGCTCTGCTGACCTGGTTCTCTGGCTCTAGAGTAGCTCTGCTGACATGGTTCTGTGGCTCTAAAGCAGCTCTGCTGACCTGGTTCTCTGGCTCTACAACAGTTCTGCTGACCTGGTTCTCTGGCTCTAAAGCAGCTCTGCTGACCTGGTTCTCTGGCTCTACAGCAGCTCTGCTGACCTGGTTCTCTGGCTCTAGAGTAGCTCTGCTGACCTGGTTCTCTGGCTCTAGAGTAGCTCTGCTGACCTGGTTCTCTGGCTCTACAGCAGCTCTGCTGACCTGGTTCTATGGCTCAAGAGTAGCTCTGCTGACCTGGTTCTCTGGCTCTAAAGCAGCTCCACTGACCTGGTTCTATGGCTCTACAGCAGCTCTGCTGACCTGGTTCTCTGGCTCTAGAGTAGCTCTGCTGACCTGGTTCTCTGGCTCTACAGCAGCTCTGCTGACCTGGTTCTATGGCTCTACTGCAGCTCTGCTGACCTGGTTCTATGGCTCTACTGCAGCTCTACTGACCTGGTTCTCTGGCTCTAAAGCAGCTCTACTGACCTGGTTCTCTGGCTCTACAGCAGTTCTGCTGACCTGGTTCTCTGGCTCTACAACAGGTCTGCTGACCTGGTTCTCTGGCTCTAAAGTAGCTCTGCTGACCTGGTTCTCTGGATCTACAGCAGCTCTGCTGACCTGGTTCTCTGCCTCTAGAGCAGTTCTGCTGACCTGTTTCTCTGGCTCTAGAGTAGCTCTGCTGACCTGGTTCTCTGGCTCTACAGCAGCTCTGCTGACCTGGTTCTCTGCCTCTAGAGCAGCTCTGCTGACCTGGTTCTCTGGCTCTAAAGCAGCTCTGCTGACCTGGTTCTATGGCTCTACAGCAGCTCTGCTGACCTGGTTCTCTGGCTCTAGAGTAGCTCTGCTGACCTGGTTCTCTGGCTCTAGAGCAGCTCTGCTGACCTGGTTCTCTGGCTCTAGAGTAGCTCTGCTGACATGGTTCTATGGCTCTACAGCAGCTCTGCTGACCTGGTTCTCTGGCTCTACAACAGTTCTGCTGACCTGGTTCTCTGGCTCTAAAGCAGCTCTGCTGACCTGGTTCTCTGGCTCTACAGCAGCTCTGCTGACCTGGTTCTCTGGCTCTAGAGTAGCTCTGCTGACCTGGTTCTCTGGCTCTACAGCAGCTCTGCTGACCTGGTTCTCTGCCTCTAGAGCAGCTCTGCTGACCTGGTTCTCTGGCTCTAAAGCAGCTCTGCTGACCTGGTTCTCTGGCTCTAGAGTAGCTCTGCTGACCTGGTTCTGTGGCTCTAAAGCAGCTCTGCTGACCTGGTTCTATGGCTCTACAGCAGCTCTGCTGACCTGGTTCTCTGGCTCTAAAGCAGCTCTGCTGACCTGGTTCTCTGGCTCTACAGCAGCTCTGCTGACCTGGTTCTCTGGCTCTACAGTAGCTCTGCTGACCTGGTTCTCTGGCTCTACAGTAGCTCTGCTGACCTGGTTCTCTGGCTCCACACCAGCTCTGCTGACCTGGTTCTATGGCTCTACAGCAGCTCTGCTGACCTGGTTCTCTGGCTCTACAGCAGCTCTGCTGACCTGGTTCTCTGGCTCTACAGCAGTTCTGCTGACCTGGTTCTCTGGCTCTACAACAGCTCTGCTGACCTGGTTCTCTGGCTCTAGAGTAGCTCTGCTGACCTGGTTCTCTGGCTTTGAAGCAGCTCTGCTGACCTGGTTCTCTGGCTCTAGAGCAGCTCTGCTGACTTGATTCTATGGCTCTAAAGCAGCTCTGCTGACCTGGTTCTATGGCTCTACAGCAGCTCTGCTGACCTGGTTCTCTGGCTCTAGAGTAGCTCTGCTGACCTGGTTCTATGGCTCTACAGCAGCTCTGCTGACCTGGTTCTCTGGCTCTAAAGCAGCTCTGCTGACCTGGTTCTATGGCTCTACAGCAGCTCTGCTGACCTGGTTCTCTGGCTCTAGAGTAGCTCTGCTGACCTGGTTCTCTGGCTCTACAACAGCTCTGCTGACCTGGTTCTATGGCTCTAGAGCAGCTCTGCTGACCTGGTTCTCTGGCTCTAAAGCAGCTCTGCTGACCTGATTCTCTGGCTCTACAGCAGCTCTGCTGACCTCGTTCTCTGGCTCTACAGCAGCTCTGCTGACCTGGTTTTCTGGCTCTAGAGTAGCTCTGCTGACCTGGTTCTATGGCTCTACAGCAGCTCTGCTGACCTGGTTCTCTGGCTCTAGAGTAGCTCTGCTGACCTGGTTCTCTGGCTCTAAAGTAGCTGTGCTGACCTGGTTCTATGGCTCTACAGCAGCTCTGCTGACCTGGTTCTCTGGCTCTAGAGTAGCTCTGCTGACCTGGTTCTCTGGCTCTACAGCCGCTCTGCTGACCTGGTTCTCTGCCTCTAGAGCAGCTCTGCTGACCTGGTTCTCTGGCTCTAAAGCAGCTCTGCTGACCTGGTTCTATGGATCTGCTGACCTGGTTCTCTGGCTCTAGAGTAGCTCTGCTGACCTGGTTCTATGGCTCTACAGCAGCTCTGCTGACCTGGTTCTCTGGCTCTAGAGTAGCTCTGCTGACCTGGTTCTCTGGCTCTAAAGCAGCTCTGCTGACCTGGTTCTATGGCTCTACAGCAGCTCTGCTGACCTGGTTCTCTGGCTCTAGAGTAGCTCTGCTGACCTGGTTCTCTGGCTCTACAGCAGCTCTGCTGACCTGGTTCTATGGCTCTACAGTAGCTCTGCTGGCCTGGTTCTATGGCTCTACAGCAGCTCTGCTGACCTGGTTCTCTGGCTCAAGAGTAGCTCTGCTGACCTGGTTCTCTGGCTCTAAAGCAGCTCCACTGACCTGGTTCTATGGCTCTACAGCAGCTCTGCTGACCTGGTTCTCTGGCTCTAGAGTAGCTCTGCTGACCTGGTTCTCTGGCTCTACAGCAGCTCTGCTGACATGGTTCTATGGCTCTACTGCAGCTCTGCTGACCTGGTTCTATGGCTCTACTGCAGCTCTGCTGACCTGGTTCTCTGGCTCTACAGCAGCTCTACTGACCTGGTTCTCTGGCTCTACAGCAGTTCTGCTGACCTGGTTCTCTGGCTCTACAACAGGTCTGCTGACCTGGTTCTCTGGCTCTATAGTAGCTCTGCTGACCTGGTTCTCTGGCTCTACAGCAGCTCTGCTGACCTGGTTCTCTGGCTCTAGAGTAGCTCTGCTGACCTGGTTCTATGGCTCTACAGCAGCTCTGCTGACCTGGTTCTCTGGCTCTAGAGTAGCTCTGCTGACCTGGTTCTGTGGCTCTAAAGCAGCTCTGCTGACCTGGTTCTATGGCTCTACAGCAGCTCTGCTGACCTGGTTCTCTGGCTCTAGAGTAGCTCTGCTGACCTGGTTCTCTGGCTCTACAGCAGCTCTGCTGACCTGGTTCTCTGGCTCTACAGCAGCTCTGCTGACCTGGCTCTCTGGCTCTACAGCAGCTCTGCTGACCTGGTTCTCTGGCTCTACAGCAGTTCTGCTGACCTGGTTCTCTGGCTCTAAAGCAGCTCTGCTGACCTGGTTCTCTGGCTCTACAGCAGCTCTGCTGACCTGGTTCTCTGGCTCTAGAGTAGCTCTGCTGACCTGGTTCTCTGGCTCTACAGCAGCTCTGCTGACCTGGTTCTCTGCCTCTAGAGCAGCTCTGCTGACCTGGTTCTCTGGCTCTAAAGCAGCTCTGCTGACCTGGTTCTCTGGCTCTAAAGCAGCTCTGCTGACCTGGTTCTCTGGCTCTAAAGCAGCTCTGCTGACCTGGTTCTCTGGCTCTACAGCAGCTCTGCTGACCTGGTTCTCTGGCTCTGGAGTAGCTCTGCTGACCTGGTTCTATGGCTCTACAGCAGCTCTGCTGACCTGGTTCTCTGGCTCCAGAGTAGCTCTGCTGACCTGGTTCTTTGGCTCTAAAGCAGCTGTGCTGACCTGGTTCTATGGCTCTACAGCAGCTCTGCTGACCTGGTTCTCTGGCTCTAGAGTAGCTCTGCTGACCTGGTTCTCTGGCTCTACAGCAGCTCTGCTGACCTGGTTCTCTGCCTCTAGAGCAGGTCTGCTGACCTGGTTCTCTGCCTCTAAAGCAGCTCTGCTGACCTGGTTCTATGGCTCTACAGCAGCTCTGCTGACCTGGTTCTCTGGCTCTAGAGTATCTCTGCTGACCTGGTTCTCTGGCTCTACAGCAGCTCTGCTGACATGGTTCTATGGCTCTACAGCAGCTCTGCTGACCTGGTTCTCTGGCTCTACAGCAGCTCTGCTGACCTGGTTCTCTGGCTCTACAGCAGCTCTGCTGACCTGGTTCTCTGGCTCTAGAGTAGCTCTGCTGACCTGGTTCTCTGGCTCTAGAGTAGCTCTGCTGACCTGGTTCTCTGGCTCTAGAGTAGCTCTGCTGACCTGGTTCTCTGGCTCTAGAGTAGCTCTGCTGACCTGGTTCTCTGGCTCTACACCAGCTCTGCTGACCTGGTTCTATGGCTCTACAGCAGCTCTGCTGACCTGGTTCTCTAGCTCTACAGCAGCTCTGCTGACCTGGTTCTCTGGCTCTACATCAGTTCTGCTGACCTGGTTCTCTGGCTCTACAACAGCTCTGCTGACCTGGTTCTCTGGCTCTAGAGTAGCTCTGCTGACCTGGTTCTCTGGCTTTGAAGCAGCTCTGCTGACCTGGTTCTCTGGCTCTAGAGCAGCTCTGCTGACTTGATTCTATGGCTCTAAAGCAGCTCTGCTGACTTGGTTCTATGGCTCTACAGCAGCTCTGCTGACCTGGTTCTCTGGCTCTAGAGTAGCTCTGCTGACCTGGTTCTATGGCTCTACAGCAGCTCTGCTGACCTGGTTCTCTTGCTCTAAAGCAGCTCTGCTGACCTGGTTCTCTGGCTCTAGAGTAGCTCTGCTGACCTGGTTCTCTGGCTCTACAACAGCTCTGCTGACCTGGTTCTATGGCTCTAGAGCAGCTCTGCTCACCTGGTTCTCTGGCTCTAAAGCAGCTCTGCTGACCTGATTCTCTGGCTCTACAGCAGCTCTGCTGACCTGGTTCTCTGGCTCTACAGCAGCTCTGCTGACCTGGTTTTCTGGCTCTAGAGTAGCTCTGCTGACCTGGTTCTATGGCTCTACAGCAGCTCTGCTGACCTGGTTCTCTGGCTCTAGAGTAGCTCTGCTGACCTGGTTCTCTGGCTCTAAAGTAGCTGTGCTGACCTGGTTCTCTGGCTCTACAGCAGCTCTGCTGACCTGGTTCTCTGGCTCTAGAGTAGCTCTGCTGACCTGGTTCTCTGGCTCTACAGCCGCTCTGCCGACCTGGTTCTCTGCCTCTAGAGCAGCTCTGCTGACCTGGTTCTCTGGCTCTAAAGCAGCTCTGCTGACCTGGTTCTATGGATCTGCTGACCTGGTTCTCTGGCTCTAGAGTAGCTCTGCTGACCTGGTTCTATGGCTCTACAGCAGCTCTGCTGACCTGGTTCTCTGGCTCTAGAGTAGCTCTGCTGACCTGGTTCTCTGGCTCTAAAGCAGCTCTGCTGACCTGGTTCTATGGCTCTACAGCAGCTCTGCTGACCTGGTTCTCTGGCTCTAGAGTAGCTCTGCTGACCTGGTTCTCTGGCTCTACAGCAGCTCTGCTGACCTGGTTCTATGGCTCAAGAGTAGCTCTGCTGACCTGGTTCTCTGGCTCTAAAGCAGCTCCACTGACCTGGTTCTATGGCTCTACAGCAGCTCTGCTGACCTGGTTCTCTGGCTCTAGAGTAGCTCTGCTGACCTGGTTCTCTGGCTCTACAGCAGCTCTGCTGACCTGGTTCTATGGCTCTACTGCAGCTCTGCTGACCTGGTTCTATGGCTCTACTGCAGCTCTACTGACCTGGTTCTCTGGCTCTAAAGCAGCTCTACTGACCTGGTTCTCTGGCTCTACAGCAGTTCTGCTGACCTGGTTCTCTGGCTCTACAACAGGTCTGCTGACCTGGTTCTCTGGCTCTAAAGTAGCTCTGCTGACCTGGTTCTCTGGATCTACAGCAGCTCTGCTGACCTGGTTCTCTGCCTCTAGAGCAGTTCTGCTGACCTGGTTCTCTGGCTCTAGAGTAGCTCTGCTGACCTGGTTCTCTGGCTCTACAGCAGCTCTGCTGACCTGGTTCTCTGCCTCTAGAGCAGCTCTGCTGACCTGGTTCTCTGGCTCTAAAGCAGCTCTGCTGACCTGGTTCTATGGCTCTACAGCAGCTCTGCTGACCTGGTTCTCTGGCTCTAGAGTAGCTCTGCTGACCTGGTTCTCTGGCTCTAGAGCAGCTCTGCTGACCTGGTTCTCTGGCTCTAGAGTAGCTCTGCTGACATGGTTCTGTGGCTCTAAAGCAGCTCTGCTGACCTGGTTCTCTGGCTCTACAACAGTTCTGCTGACCTGGTTCTCTGGCTCTAAAGCAGCTCTGCTGACCTGGTTCTCTGGCTCTACAGCAGCTCTGCTGACCTGGTTCTCTGGCTCTAGAGTAGCTCTGCTGACCTGGTTCTCTGGCTCTAGAGTAGCTCTGCTGACCTGGTTCTCTGGCTCTACAGCAGCTCTGCTGACCTGGTTCTATGGCTCAAGAGTAGCTCTGCTGACCTGGTTCTCTGGCTCTAAAGCAGCTCCACTGACCTGGTTCTATGGCTCTACAGCAGCTCTGCTGACCTGGTTCTCTGGCTCTAGAGTAGCTCTGCTGACCTGGTTCTCTGGCTCTACAGCAGCTCTGCTGACCTGGTTCTATGGCTCTACTGCAGCTCTGCTGACCTGGTTCTATGGCTCTACTGCAGCTCTACTGACCTGGTTCTCTGGCTCTAAAGCAGCTCTACTGACCTGGTTCTCTGGCTCTACAGCAGTTCTGCTGACCTGGTTCTCTGGCTCTACAACAGGTCTGCTGACCTGGTTCTCTGGCTCTAAAGTAGCTCTGCTGACCTGGTTCTCTGGATCTACAGCAGCTCTGCTGACCTGGTTCTCTGCCTCTAGAGCAGTTCTGCTGACCTGTTTCTCTGGCTCTAGAGTAGCTCTGCTGACCTGGTTCTCTGGCTCTACAGCAGCTCTGCTGACCTGGTTCTCTGCCTCTAGAGCAGCTCTGCTGACCTGGTTCTCTGGCTCTAAAGCAGCTCTGCTGACCTGGTTCTATGGCTCTACAGCAGCTCTGCTGACCTGGTTCTCTGGCTCTAGAGTAGCTCTGCTGACCTGGTTCTCTGGCTCTAGAGCAGCTCTGCTGACCTGGTTCTCTGGCTCTAGAGTAGCTCTGCTGACATGGTTCTATGGCTCTACAGCAGCTCTGCTGACCTGGTTCTCTGGCTCTACAACAGTTCTGCTGACCTGGTTCTCTGGCTCTAAAGCAGCTCTGCTGACCTGGTTCTCTGGCTCTACAGCAGCTCTGCTGACCTGGTTCTCTGGCTCTAGAGTAGCTCTGCTGACCTGGTTCTCTGGCTCTACAGCAGCTCTGCTGACCTGGTTCTCTGCCTCTAGAGCAGCTCTGCTGACCTGGTTCTCTGGCTCTAAAGCAGCTCTGCTGACCTGGTTCTCTGGCTCTAGAGTAGCTCTGCTGACCTGGTTCTGTGGCTCTAAAGCAGCTCTGCTGACCTGGTTCTATGGCTCTACAGCAGCTCTGCTGACCTGGTTCTCTGGCTCTAAAGCAGCTCTGCTGACCTGGTTCTCTGGCTCTACAGCAGCTCTGCTGACCTGGTTCTCTGGCTCTACAGTAGCTCTGCTGACCTGGTTCTCTGGCTCTACAGTAGCTCTGCTGACCTGGTTCTCTGGCTCCACACCAGCTCTGCTGACCTGGTTCTATGGCTCTACAGCAGCTCTGCTGACCTGGTTCTCTGGCTCTACAGCAGCTCTGCTGACCTGGTTCTCTGGCTCTACAGCAGTTCTGCTGACCTGGTTCTCTGGCTCTACAACAGCTCTGCTGACCTGGTTCTCTGGCTCTAGAGTAGCTCTGCTGACCTGGTTCTCTGGCTTTGAAGCAGCTCTGCTGACCTGGTTCTCTGGCTCTAGAGCAGCTCTGCTGACTTGATTCTATGGCTCTAAAGCAGCTCTGCTGACCTGGTTCTATGGCTCTACAGCAGCTCTGCTGACCTGGTTCTCTGGCTCTAGAGTAGCTCTGCTGACCTGGTTCTATGGCTCTACAGCAGCTCTGCTGACCTGGTTCTCTGGCTCTAAAGCAGCTCTGCTGACCTGGTTCTATGGCTCTACAGCAGCTCTGCTGACCTGGTTCTCTGGCTCTAGAGTAGCTCTGCTGACCTGGTTCTCTGGCTCTACAACAGCTCTGCTGACCTGGTTCTATGGCTCTAGAGCAGCTCTGCTGACCTGGTTCTCTGGCTCTAAAGCAGCTCTGCTGACCTGATTCTCTGGCTCTACAGCAGCTCTGCTGACCTCGTTCTCTGGCTCTACAGCAGCTCTGCTGACCTGGTTTTCTGGCTCTAGAGTAGCTCTGCTGACCTGGTTCTATGGCTCTACAGCAGCTCTGCTGACCTGGTTCTCTGGCTCTAGAGTAGCTCTGCTGACCTGGTTCTCTGGCTCTAAAGTAGCTGTGCTGACCTGGTTCTATGGCTCTACAGCAGCTCTGCTGACCTGGTTCTCTGGCTCTAGAGTAGCTCTGCTGACCTGGTTCTCTGGCTCTACAGCCGCTCTGCTGACCTGGTTCTCTGCCTCTAGAGCAGCTCTGCTGACCTGGTTCTCTGGCTCTAAAGCAGCTCTGCTGACCTGGTTCTATGGATCTGCTGACCTGGTTCTCTGGCTCTAGAGTAGCTCTGCTGACCTGGTTCTATGGCTCTACAGCAGCTCTGCTGACCTGGTTCTCTGGCTCTAGAGTAGCTCTGCTGACCTGGTTCTCTGGCTCTAAAGCAGCTCTGCTGACCTGGTTCTATGGCTCTACAGCAGCTCTGCTGACCTGGTTCTCTGGCTCTAGAGTAGCTCTGCTGACCTGGTTCTCTGGCTCTACAGCAGCTCTGCTGACCTGGTTCTATGGCTCTACAGTAGCTCTGCTGGCCTGGTTCTATGGCTCTACAGCAGCTCTGCTGACCTGGTTCTCTGGCTCAAGAGTAGCTCTGCTGACCTGGTTCTCTGGCTCTAAAGCAGCTCCACTGACCTGGTTCTATGGCTCTACAGCAGCTCTGCTGACCTGGTTCTCTGGCTCTAGAGTAGCTCTGCTGACCTGGTTCTCTGGCTCTACAGCAGCTCTGCTGACATGGTTCTATGGCTCTACTGCAGCTCTGCTGACCTGGTTCTATGGCTCTACTGCAGCTCTGCTGACCTGGTTCTCTGGCTCTACAGCAGCTCTACTGACCTGGTTCTCTGGCTCTACAGCAGTTCTGCTGACCTGGTTCTCTGGCTTCTACAACAGGTCTGCTGACCTGGTTCTCTGGCTCTATAGTAGCTCTGCTGACCTGGTTCTCTGGCTCTACAGCAGCTCTGCTGACCTGGTTCTCTGGCTCTAGAGTAGCTCTGCTGACCTGGTTCTATGGCTCTACAGCAGCTCTGCTGACCTGGTTCTCTGGCTCTAGAGTAGCTCTGCTGACCTGGTTCTGTGGCTCTAAAGCAGCTCTGCTGACCTGGTTCTATGGCTCTACAGCAGCTCTGCTGACCTGGTTCTCTGGCTCTAGAGTAGCTCTGCTGACCTGGTTCTCTGGCTCTACAGCAGCTCTGCTGACCTGGTTCTCTGGCTCTACAGCAGCTCTGCTGACCTGGCTCTCTGGCTCTACAGCAGCTCTGCTGACCTGGTTCTCTGGCTCTACAGCAGTTCTGCTGACCTGGTTCTCTGGCTCTAAAGCAGCTCTGCTGACCTGGTTCTCTGGCTCTACAGCAGCTCTGCTGACCTGGTTCTCTGGCTCTAGAGTAGCTCTGCTGACCTGGTTCTCTGGCTCTACAGCAGCTCTGCTGACCTGGTTCTCTGCCTCTAGAGCAGCTCTGCTGACCTGGTTCTCTGGCTCTAAAGCAGCTCTGCTGACCTGGTTCTCTGGCTCTAAAGCAGCTCTGCTGACCTGGTTCTCTGGCTCTAAAGCAGCTCTGCTGACCTGGTTCTCTGGCTCTACAGCAGCTCTGCTGACCTGGTTCTCTGGCTCTGGAGTAGCTCTGCTGACCTGGTTCTATGGCTCTACAGCAGCTCTGCTGACCTGGTTCTCTGGCTCCAGAGTAGCTCTGCTGACCTGGTTCTTTGGCTCTAAAGCAGCTGTGCTGACCTGGTTCTATGGCTCTACAGCAGCTCTGCTGACCTGGTTCTCTGGCTCTAGAGTAGCTCTGCTGACCTGGTTCTCTGGCTCTACAGCAGCTCTGCTGACCTGGTTCTCTGCCTCTAGAGCAGGTCTGCTGACCTGGTTCTCTGCCTCTAAAGCAGCTCTGCTGACCTGGTTCTATGGCTCTACAGCAGCTCTGCTGACCTGGTTCTCTGGCTCTAGAGTAGCTCTGCTGACCTGGTTCTATGGCTCTACAGCAGCTCTGCTGACCTGGTTCTCTGGCTCTAGAGTAGCTCTGCTGACCTGGTTCTCTGGCTCTAGAGTAGCTCTGCTGACCTGGTTCTCTGGCTCTAAAGCAGCTCTGCTGACCTGGTTCTATGACTCTACAGCAGCTCTGCTGACCTGGTTCTCTGGCTCTAGAGTAGCTCTGCTGACCTGGTTCTCTGGCTCTAAAGCAGCTGTGCTGACCTGGTTCTATGGCTCTACAGCAGCTCTGCTGACCTGGTTCTCTGGCTCTAGAGTAGCTCTGCTGTCCTGGTTCTCTGGCTTTGAAGCAGCTCTGCTGACCTGGTTTTCTGGCTCTAGAGCAGCTCTGCTGACCTGATTCTATGGCTCTAGAGTAGCTCTGCTGACCTGGTTCTATGGCTCTACAGCAGCTCTGCTGACCTGGTTCTCTGGCTCTACAGCAGCTCTGCTGACCTGGTTTCTATGGCTCTACAGCAGTTCTGCTGACCTGGTTCTCTGGCTCTACAACAGCTCTGCTGACCTGGTTCTATGGCTCTACAGCAGCTCTGCTGACCTGGTTCGCTGCCTCTAGAGCAGCTCTGCTGACCTGGTTCTCTGCCTCTAGAGCAGCTCTGCTGACCTGGTTCTCTGGCTCTACAGCAGCTCTGCTGACCTGGTTCTCTGGCTCTAGAGTAGCTCTGCTGACCTGGTTCTATGGCTCTACAGCAGCTCTGCTGACCTGGTTCTCTGGCTCTAGAGTAGCTCTGCTGACCGGGTTCTTTGGCTCTAAAGCAGCTGTGCTGACCTGGTTCTATGGCTCTACAGCAGCTCTGCTGACCTGGTTCTCTGGCTCTAGAGTAGCTCTGCTGACCTGGTTCTCTGGCTTTGAAGCAGCTCTGCTGACCTGGTTCTCTGGCTTTGAAGCAGCTCTGCTGACCTGGTTCTCTGGCTTTGAATCAGCTCTGTTGACCTGGTTCTCTGGCTTTGAAGCAGCTCTGCTGACCTGGTTCTCTGGCTCTAAAGCAGCTCTGCTGACCTGGTTCTCTGGCTCTAAAGCAGCTCTGCTGACCTGGTTCTCTGGCTCTAAAGCAGCTCTGCTGACCTGGTTCTCTGGCTCTAGAGTAGCTCTGCTGACCTGGTTCTCTGGCTCTAAAGCAGCTCTGCTGACCTGGTTCTATGGCTCTACAGCAGCTCTGCTGACCTGGTTCTATGGCTCTAGAGTAGCTCTGCTGACCTGGTTCTCTGGCTCTACAGCAGCTCTGCTGACCTGGTTCTCTGGCTCTACAGCAGCTCTGCTGACGTGGTTCTCTGGCTCTACAGCAGCTCTGCTGACCTGGTTCTCAGGCTCTACAACAGCTCTGCTGACCTGGTTCTCTGGCTCTAAAGCAGCTCTGCTGACCTGGTTCTCGCCCTCTAAAGCAGCTCTGCTGACCTGAAGCGCGGCAGCTAAAGTTAGCGGACAGCGCTCCAAAATAATTACATAAATAAACAAATGCAACAATACAAGTCCGGTGTAAGAAATGGCTGCGGAGAGAAATAAGCATAAAGATACATATAACTATTAGGAAACAACAAAACGTAATACTAGAAAGCAAGCACCTATGTAACTGGTATTGAACCCTTCCAGTGCCACCCTTCCTCATAGCTCCCCAGAATCGTTTTAAACATCAACACACACATTTTTGGATCGTGCTAAGTGAAAGTGAAGACTGAAGAGACGCCGTGCGCGTGCCCATCTGCTGTCGGAGGCAAGCTGATAGAGACGCCATGAGCTCGAGCGCGCAAAAGTGAAAGCGCGCGATGGGAACATCTGTTTTCATTCAGCCGCTTGTATTTGCATCTGGGCTGAGTGAAAACAAATGCGCTTGTCACGATGGGCGGCATCACAAAACTGCAAGGGCGTCAACAAAAGTGACAGCCAGCAAACCAAAAGCACGGAAAAAACATTAATCACGACCTAAGCCAATTGGAAACGGTCGAGACACAGGGGAGTGGATTAAAGTTCCCCTTCTTAGAGTGTTTACTATAGCCCTCGCAGGGCGAGGAGCGCATGCGCGCTGCAACGCCAGGCGAGACCTAAAAACAGGGGAGAGAAGAGAAATGCAGAAATGCTGCCATACAGAAAAAGAGAACTGTCCATGTACGTTGGACCATGAGTGACTATGTATTTAAAGCAGGAAGTACCAAAAAGTGAAGGCAGTTACTGTGTCCCAGTATCATGTTTCAAGTGTGGCTTTTCATAAAATCATCTGATAATCTATTTTTCATATTGCACAAGTGTAGTCACTATGATTATATTAATATAAATATATAATACATAGGATTCTATAATCCCTGTATACATGCCAGTCTCTAATTTCTTTATAATCGGCAACTTGTGACACACCCTGTCACGGATTATAAAGAAAAGACACCAGAACTCGACTAATATAAGTTATTACAGTTGAGTTCTGACGTCACAATACCTGCTGCCGGAGCAAGCAGCCAAGGTGAAAGGCAGGTCACGGAGCATAATTGAAGCAGCTGTTTAAAGCAACGTTGCTTTTCTTTCTTCTGCTCTATTGTTTAGCTTACAATGAGAAGCAGAGAGAAGATGTTTATTTTTTGCACTCATTGGCTAGTTAAAGAAAAGCTAGAATCGTTCTGCATATTTCTACACATTCCGAGCTTGTGCAGCTTTTTTGTTTTAAACTGATTACTATTGAACTGTTTCTAATATCTGTTTGCAACAAATAATTAACAGGTTTTTGATATGTTTAATTTTGTTGCACTAGAGGTTTTATTTTTATTCTTCATGTTTGCAAACATGCTCACTCTTTCATATGAAAGAGCAGCACACCAAGGTATTAAGTGGTTTGTGAGCAAGGTGATGGTGTGATCAAGTATTATATGGGATAAAGTACCCCAGGGTAGACGATAAGGATATTGCAAGTCACATCAGAGTTCCATAACCTTATAAAGGAACGCAACCTTCGGCTTCGTTCCTCTATATGGTTATGGAACTCCTCTGTGACTTGCAATATCCATATCCTGTATGGCAGGGGATACGTTATCCTTTATATATTACCCTTATAAATTATGTGGCATAATAGTACAGTTGAGTAGGGTTGGAGCAGACACTCATTGGTCCCAGTTCTAGCATACATATGCTTTAATTTAGTTTTACACATAGGTTCATGACATATAAAGATAAAAAAAAAATCAATATACTTAATTTGTCTTTTTGTTTTACATCACTAACTGTGGTTTGTTATAGTGAGCATTTTGTTTTATTATTTCTGTGTACTAACATCTTCAACCTTTTGTCTGTGGTGGCTAAAACCAAGACTTTGGTGATTGTTCTAGGTGCAATTCTTACTCAAGATCTTGGTATAGATGGAATGTTTATAGGTTGATTTAAGATGAGAGGGATATTGACAAGACTTGGTAAAAATGATAGGATACTGTTTTCTTGCAGGAAACACACCTACATTGTAAGAACAAAGAATATATTGCAATAAAAATATTCTGTGGCAGTATCCAGTTGTACTGAAAATTTCAAGTCAGTAGGATATTGATAGTGCTTAATAAAAACTTGCCACATACAATTGGGAAGGTGCTTAAGGATAGTGAGGACAGAATGCTAGTAGGAGGGTTTGACACTGAAATTGCTTGTACAATATTGGTAAATATCTATGCCCAGTGTCTACACATTTGTTCACTGGTGCTATTAGAATTTGATGGAAAGACCATATAGGTGAGCTTAATATGGTATTGGATAGTAAGAAGGATAGATCGAATGTCATCTTTCAATGCCATGAAAAGTTGGTTGTTGCACTCAAAACCTGCATGTCTCCTTTTAACTTAGTGGATGTTTGATCTAGTTACTGTTCAGCGCAAAACATGTTGGATAAGATGGCCAACTATAATTCTGGGGAAATTGTGGTGTGACCGAGCCGAGATATCTTTGTTGGTACTTGATGCACAGTCAGTATGTTACCACTGCAGACTGAATTTGTTTTTTATTATTAGACACTGTTTTTAAAGATCAAATAAAAAATAAATAAAGACTAAGCACTAGCAGAGATATAGTAGATAATGTTTTCATGTGAAGGTTTGCTTTATACACTATTTTACTTGGATATTTTATTAGTTACTATTGTCAGAAAAAGAATATTCAATCTCTTACATAATACTGTTAAATAACAAGTAATGGCATTATAGAAGAGAATGTTTTTTTTTCACTAGACAAGTCTTTTTAATTCACATCCAGAAGGAGTTTTCGGAAAGTTTGTCCCTGTATAATACTTTAATATGCAGTGATGTCTTATTGATGCAGAAGATGCCAGTTAGTATGTGTAATGGCTTAATCAATCTAAAACCTGAATCAGAAAAAATCTCCCCAAATGTATGAACTATATGCCATTAAGCCTTTCAAATGTGGATTTGGCTCTATTAGTCATAGACACTGCATTATATTTGATGGACTTAAAATTATTTAAAGTAATAAATTGTTAGCTACTGTAGGCACTGATGTGGAGAAAGTTTTTGATGAAAGCAGTTGGCCATGCTTAGATTTAGCGTTGGCAAAGTTAGGATTTGGTCCAGGTTTTAGAGGCATGATCAAGGCTTTACATACTGAAGCTTTATACGGCTGTAGTAGTAAACGATAGGAAAAAAAGAGCATGGGGTCAAAATGCTTTTCCTTATACCATGCAACACATCGACCCCAACAGCCATAATATGGGGAGTTGGTTGATGGCCAGCGTGCGGTGAGAATGGCATCAACCACTTCCGCTAGAAGGTCAAAACCTCTCATGTTGTTCTGGCCAATCTCCAGGTATGTAGGTGTAGGTTTGGATGGAGTACTCTGAACTGGTGCTGGGGGAGAAGTAATCAGACCCTTTAAGCCCAATTCATGGCCACCAGAACAAAAATTACTCAGGCCCACCAGATTTTCTCCAGAACCAGAGTTTTGAAGAACTTTGAGACAGAGGTAGAAACACAAACACATGGCTAAATCCTCACCAAACGCATTACATGGCCCCTTTGAGACCCACAGGGTGGAAATGTGTTAGTGCCAAAATCTGGAATTGAAGTGTTTTTGAGGGTAGTTAAAAGGTCCACCAAGGGTGCATCCAAATGGGCAAAGATATTTTGTGCCACCTCTGGGTGCAGAGGCAACTCATGGTCAGCAGCTACGTTCCCAGTAAGGTGCGCTCCTGCGCGCCCGCGCACCTCTTTCAGTCCGAGCGCGCAGTGTCCTATGTCAAGCGCACACACAGCAGATCGCCTGAGAGAGCGTTTGCGTCGCCGGGAGTGGCAGGTAAGTTTCCTTTTAATGGCAGCCTGTGCACGCATTCAGCAACAAGAAGCTCCTGCACTTGCTGCATTTGTTTTCTTAATGGAGCATGGCTGGGGGCTGATTGTGGCCTTTGTGAAAATATTTCTGTTAATTGCAGCGCATGACAGTGCTGAGATTAACAGGAATACTTTCACAAAGGCCCACAAACAGCCCGCAGCCGCACTCTATTAAGAAATTAAATGCAGCAAGTTTACAAACACGGCGTGTGTTTTACACGTTGTGCTTTTGAACTTGATGCATATCTTATGTAGCGCGGCTGCAGGCTGTTTGTAGGCCTTTGTGAAAGTATTCCTGTTAATCGCAGCACTGTCATGCGCTGCAATTAACAGAAATATTTTCACAAAGGCCCACAATCAGCCCCCAGCCGTGCTCCATTAACAAAAAACATGCATCAAGTTCAAAAGCACAACGTGTAAAACACACATCGTGCTTTTGGACTTGCTGCATTTCTTTTAGGTATAAGTATAAATAAATAAGTGGCCCTACATCAGAGATCCACAAGGCCCACATTGTTTGTAGCTTCTTTAAACCCCAAGAACGAGAGACATCTGTATTTGGCTCATTCATATCTTTTGGTTCTGGGAGGTACAAGTTATGGTTTTAAAATCGTTTAAATTAGAAAATGATACATGAAACAGTTTTGTCTTGGGCTATCAGGAAACATCTTTGATGTACAAAACGGAGAATGTCTTGATGTTTTATAGATAATCGAATGTTCTTTAGTGTTAGTGTCCCTTGAATCACCACACTGGTGGTATTTCGTGCGTGGAATTACCATACTGGTAATGGTTTGCATATATGCTCACACAGGTGATGTCTTGCACATGAGGTTTCCCCAGTGCTTTGTTGAGCCTTAGATCATCTTAATGATTTTTTTTTATACATGAGATCATTACAGTCCAAACATTTTTTTGCAAGTGCCCAGCACTATTGTGATATTTTGTGCAAATGATTTGCAGTTTTTGCCTGGCATTAACATAGGTGGCAGTATTCTGTACATGGGCAAATCATAATGCTCATATGTAGTGCTTGAAATTTTTACGATGGTGATATTTTGCATCTGGGATTATTCCAGCATGCTATCAACCCAGTTGTGATGTTTTGTGTCTAGGAATATTGCATTAGGAATGTTGTGTGCAATTGGTAATCCCAGTAGTGACATGTAGTGTATGCGGCTGTTTAATTTTGATGTGTATGTCGGATCTTCCTGTGGTGGTGGTTTGTACCTGGGAGCATTACATTGTTGTTTTGTGCACATGCGCGTTGTCATAGTGCCGATATTGTGTCTTGGAGCATCACATTGAAGATATGTTTGCTCTTGATTTTTTGTGCCCGAGATCACCACAAAAGTGATACCTTGTGCCTGATGTAACCACCCCTGTGATGTATGCCTGGGGGCTCTATATAGTTATGGTGAATATTTTGAGTATTGCCACAACAGTTCCCAGATCTTAAACTGAAGAATAAGCCTACCTCAGAGCTGAACCAAAGACGAACCTTAACTCTACCCTTCACTTAAACCAAACACTGCCCCTTAACTAATGCACACCTAACAATATTCCTTACGCTAACGTCTAGTTTGGTACTTACTACTTTCAGTGTTGAAACATTCTCAGAAATGGTAATCTCAGTCCGGTTAGAATCATCTATATAATTAATGGTACATCAATGTAATGAATTCTGAGAAGTCAACCGTATCATTTAAAAACGAAGTCAAAGTGCTACTAATGAACACGTTCTTGCTCTAAGGCTCATGTACTTTAGTAGCCTACCACATTAGCCCTCATTTGCTGTACCATGTCAAGTATTGGACTTCTATGATCATGCCCCACCCTGAAACTCCGCCACTCTCCACTAGAACAGCGCTCGCGTGCTTGACTGCCTATGATAATTATAAGGTAGCAACAATGGTATGGTCTGAAGGGTCGGGGAGAGTCGCCGCAGGCAGGGCGACATTCCTCTGCCCTTTAAAAGGAACCGCCCCTGGGGGTCATAATAGATACAGTGCCCTGGGGGCCCAACTGGCGCGTGTGCCCATTTTCTTCACACAGCGCCGTATAATTTTAGGCCAAGCACCTGTTTGTTTTTAGATCGAGCCTGGGCAGCGCATGTGTTGCTCTGCGAGACATGCTGTATTGAGGTATGGCATAGAAGTTCCGCCCATTTCCCATCCAACTTTTCAATTGGCTCCTGTTACTGTCATTTCGAAATTGTTGCTTTTCATTCATGAATAGGCTTAGTAGTCCCTCCTTGGTACCGACTTGTCTGCATTTGTATCCTCACATAACGACTGGACTTTTTACTTGTGTTGTTACAAGGTCTGCTTTATCTAGTGGGTGAGCACTGTTTTCTTTAATGATCTTCCCTATTCCACCCACGATGTCGCAGCACGCCGCCACCTTTTATATCATGTCATTTACTCGTGTATTTTTTCATTTTCAGTGCGGTCCGCTTTAACTATAGTGGCCGCGCTTATTTATTTAATTTACAGCGCGGTCCGCTTTCACTTTAGCAGCTATGCCTATTTATTTATTTAATTTACAACGCAGGCCGCTTTCACTTTAGCGGCCGCACTTATTTATTTATTTAATTCACAGCGCGACCACTTTCACTTCAGCGGCCGCGCTACAAAAGCTTTCTTTCTCTATTTATTTTTATTACACCTTGTGTAAAAGCGCCCCATAGGCATTTTCACTTTAATGTTGGCCGCGCCCCTATATTTAGACGCTGCACCCACACACGCGGTCTGGTTCCTGGCGCACATAGCCTTGGCTGCAGCGCACAAAGACCTTACAGTACCGCACACAGAGGAAAAAAATTAGAGGGAACATTGGTCAGCAGGATGACAACTACTGAGCTTGACTGCTCTTATGTTGAGGGATCCCACTAGGTGATTCACCATCATGTAAGCCCACACCTTCATGCTTCTTGCAGTACCACAAGACGGGTGTGTTGTCCGTCAGCACGTGGATTGACCTGTATCAGTCTGACAACAGAATGCCTTGAGGGACAACTGAATGGCACTGAACTCCAGCAACTTTATATGGTGATGCTGCTCCAAGGCCTTCACGTGACCTCCACAGCCAAGGAACACAGCTCTGGTCACTACTACTGTGGTCTCTGCAGGGGAGGGCAGAATGTCCTGCCGCATGTCAGGTAGGCCTCTGTCCTCCACTACTCAAGTCCTAATCTTCTCCTTGTAGATGCAAATCTAATCCAACAGACAGCCCTAATGCTGGGCCCATTGTAGGCGCAAGTTCCACTAAAGGGCCCACGTGTTCCATTGAGTGAAGGGCACTAGCGTTGTATGGTACAGGAATATCATGCCCTAAATATTGTTGTAAAAAAAAAAAAATCACTCTATAGGAGTTGATGATAGAAAAGCTACTCCTAAAGGGATTATGCTTTTGCAAACAAAATACAGATCACAATGTTTCTGTCAGATGATATGTTTGCTTGCTATTTTCTTATGTGCTAACATCGGCAGGATTCAGGAAGCTAAAAGGTTCAGCAGCCTCAAAACGTTTAAGGCTGGAGCTGATGCTTGGAATATTTGTATCAAACCCTGAATGTCCCAGACTCAATGTAGGGCTAGAATTGTCTTCAAAGCAAAGATATCCTAGGTGACCCCAATAAGGTGTATTAAAGTACACAAGAAAGTGATGGATAGAATGCTTGAATTAATCTCAGCAACTGGTAATCACTCAGGCCGCATTCCAGTCCATTGTTCTTTTGCACACGTGCCCGCTCAGTTTGCACCCAGTCATATGAAAATCAGTCATGACCCTGCTCCATTGGAAGCAGTCTAGCCCGAACTGCCAGGCCAGGTCCTCCCTGAACCAGAACACAAGCAACCCAGTAACAGTTTTTTTCCCTAGTTAGGGTTCATCAGCCAGGTATAGCTTGGTTCCAGTGACACAGTGTGCATTGGACCAATGTCTAGGCATACGCATCCCTCTTAGGGTGACACACTCAAGTATACAAACAAGTGATGGATGCACTGCTTGAATCAGTCGCAGCCACTGGTTAGCTCTTGGAGCCGCATCCCAGTCCATTGTTATTTTGCACACTGTGCCACCACAGTTTAACCCAGGAATATGCAACTCAGCCTTGACCCTGCTCCAATGGGAGCAGAGCAGCCCAGCCTCAACTGTCGAATTTGCACACAATGAGACTGACATAGGGACACTAACCCTCACATCAGGGTTTTTGACATGAGGACAGTGAAACCTGAACATTGACAGGGGTCCCAAACATTAATGCTAGGACACTGACACAGGGGCACCAACACAGACACTGGAAAACTAACAGAGACACTGGAAAACTAACAGAGGCACCAGCAATTACACAGAAACATTTTTACAAAGACCCAATCATTGGTACAGACACAGGAGCACCAACACTTACATGGGAATACTGACTTGGAAACAGGGACAGTGGCACACTGACATGAGGCACAAACATTTATGCTGGGACAATGCCAAGGTCAAGTGACACAGAGATTGTGAAGCGAAACTAGGATACTCCCACTAAAATAGTAATTATTGAGAACAATAACAGGACAGTGAAATGGCACATGGACACTAATACAAGGGCACTGACTAGAGGGGCACTGACTAGAGGGACACAACACTGAGGTACGTATCTGGTTGCTGGCATACCGATTCAAGGGCACCGACATGGAGACTCTGGCATAGGGACACGAACAATGATACTGCCAGTAGGACCTTAAAATGGACACTGGCACTGCAACACTGACGAGGAATACTGCCACAGTGACCCTGCCTGGGAACACAGGCACCAAGACAAGACACTGACACATGGACATTGTGATTGACACTGGTATTGGGAGATTCAATGTGAAACTGTCATTGAGACATGGAGATACAGACACAGTGTCTCTGATAAGCACTGAAAGTTACACAAGGTCTCTGGGACAGGAGGACTTAAGAGCATTAATTCATGGACACAACGATCAATCGAGTGAGACTGGGAGACCATGGACACTTGGGAGTATGGGAATAAGAACAAACAAATCTATGGTCCCAGCTAAACATTGTTCTTTGACAACCCCTAGCAGTGAGAGGGCAAAATATTAGCAAATGCCATTCATCAGTAATACTTCATAAACTTTATTTTTGAGACAATAAGGTAGTCTAGCAGCCTCCAAATACAATGAGTTCTCAGTCCTGTCCAAAATAACCAGAAGGAGTTTTCAGAAAGAAAGAAGAGCCCTACCTCAGTCTTTGTAGATTGCTAGAATGCACCATTTTAGTTTCCAGCACTGTTAGAAGGCCACACGCTTTCTGATGTGACAACAGAGTAAGGAGGCTTCAGTCAGACTTTCAATCACATTTGAAGGAGAAGAAGGGCTCTTATTTCCCTTGCTATTTTAGCCTTCTTCATCATTTAGAGGAGTCAGTTTGAAGGAAGTGCTCTGCTGGCAGCCACAAAGAGAGAGCCGAGTGAGGATCTGGACCAAAAATGTATCTCTGCCACTCCTCGTCAGTGGTTTGTGGTCCAAGCAGTCCTTAATTTCATAAAAATATTAGTGCAGAGGCCGAAGGTGTGTCTTAGGAAGCCATCACAGCATTACTGAATGCCAGGCTTGCTGAATACCAAGGCTGCCTTGATTTCAGCGTGTGCCTCATTCTTCCACTACCGTATATTTCCTGTCTCTTTTTATTACTCTTGTAAGCTTCATTTTATCACTGCTATTCCCCTCGGTCACTTTTCCCAATATTTCTTTCCGCGTTCCTCTCTTTTGGTCTGGGTCAAAGTCTAATGAGGAAAATTAGGTCTGGGTCACCAAAAATGAGTACTAGTACCCACCACCTCAAGCCACCTGCACAAATTAAGCACAAGGCCCAAAGCTATGGAATGATGGTTGGGCGGCTGCCCAGCAAGTTTTAGCTCCTTTTGACTATTGGAAGTTGGCACTTTGCAGCAATCACTCCCTGAGCTGTGGCCATGCTACCTAACCAACCTATGCCACCCTTACTTTATGTTCTGTTGACTGTTCTACTGGGATCACTCCTGCAGGAGTCCGGTACAGTCAGTGCAGTGCTAACTAACCGTGGGACCATATCTTTGTATGCATCATGTCTGTGTACGTATAACTTTGCTAGTGTTTTAAAGCTACCTTTAAATCCCATTCAATAGTTATCAATGGTTTTTATTAAAATGTGCCCAGAAATGCAGCATTTACCACAAATTCCCCTAAAGATGCCTTAACTGTATTGTCCAGAACTGCTTTCAAATGAAAAGGCGATACGGATTTCCTGAAAAAGTTCAACTGTTGCCTTTCCATTCTACCTCAACGTGACCATTTCCTGGAACTTATCACAAATGGCTGTAAAGGTAGACTACTTTAAAAAGAGCTGCCAAATAGGTTGCGTTCTCTCTATAGTGTGCGTTTTTTTAAAGATATTGTGGGGAAGCCACATCCCTGACCAACCCAATACCCCCTTTATTCTGTGGTTATCCTTTGGGGGCCACACACTCCCAAAACACCTAGCCTGGGCAACGAACCTGTAAATCAAGAAGTCTCAAGAAAATATGATAGCGCACATTCAAGCATGTCAGCAGATGATTACACTGGTTCCAGTAGCATGGGCAACCATGTCTTTAGAGTCCAGACCAGAGAGTAAGATTTGCTTGGTTGCATCATTGCCAACCTGAATAGACTGCACAAAGGACACATGAAAGTCCCCTAGTACTGCCGTGCTATTTCCCAAAAGTATGTGGCAACAGCATGCCAAGAGACAAGAAGCATTCAGAGTGCAGGCTATCGGAAGAAAAGCCTTTTTTACCTGTCTAATCAATGCCTTTAAATTAATTATCCAGAGGAGTAGAAGGAAAGAATTTCAGATTGACTTTGTAAGATGAAACTGCACCAAAAGGCTCTCGAGTATAGGGTGCTGTGTCAGTGGGGCGATCAATCAAAACCTTGTTAAATGGCAAGAGAGGCTCATAAGTGAAAATCCCAGGTTGAAGGATCTCTATGTGGGATAGATTTAGTCTCCTCAGATGGAAGAGGCACTTTAAAACATCTGCGGCCCTCCTCATGACAACCACAAAGGAGGCACCTTCTTTAGTTGTGGGCCGTTGGGGCAAACCAAGAGCAGAATCAGTCAAAGTGTTGAGGCCACTGGCATTTTGTAAATCTAGGACAATGCCAGCATCAGTATAATGTGAAGGAAGCAAATTGTCTGTCTCCTTGTCATCATCATCCTCCTTGGGTTGGACAGGGTCAGATGTTCGAATCCTCACAAAATCAGAGCCTCTTGAAATACTGACATTGAGATAGTGGAGCAGCAGGGGAGTCATCTTCAACAGAAGGCTGCTCTTTAGTAATTGTGTTGAGCAACATGGGGTGAACCCTTGCTGATGAAGAGTCATAATCCAGTGCTAGCGAAATCGGTACCATCGTCACTGGTGAATTGGGAAGTCTCCAAGTGGATCAGTTGGCACTGTGACAGTACCAGCAGGCAGAGGTTTGACTGGGACAGGATTTCAAAAGTTCCATGTGGCCAGAAGGGTGTCAGAGGGAACTAGAGCAATATTGTCTTCTTGCCTTGAAGGCCGGCACCTAATGCAGTGCTGATGATGGCCCAAGGAACTCGGAGAACGTCTATTCCATACAAGTGATCGGTTCCGACGAGGAGACTAAATCTGGGATGGGTACGGCAAATGCCGACTGCAAGGCCCCCTCACAACTAGAGGGGAAAATCTGGATGTCAAAGACCTGTGCTTATGTTTCCTGTGCTGTTTCTTCGACTTGTCATTCTACTTAAATGATGAGGGTGACTTGAACTGGGATCGGCCTCATTTTTTGTGCTTGTCCACCTACTGTTTTCCCCGATCCCCTTCGGGTGCATTGCATGCATTGAAAGTCTTGGAATCATGATTGGTTCAGAAAACGACAGATAAATATCATGTGGGTTTGTGACTGATCTCTGTTTGCGCCAGAGCTTGAAACCTATAGTCTTTGAGGCTTCATCCCAGCAAAACTGCCAGAAAATATTTTGTTCAAAATTTTGGAAAATTCAGTAAACAGCAAGATTGGAAGAAGCAGAAAAACGGATTTCAATGTGCAGTGGTGGGGCTTACATGTGATGTCATGTCCAGGGTGGGACAGAGTTCGATGGCATTACCTGCCAACATGCAGAAGCTATGGCAAGATATTTTCTGGATCCATTTTATAAGGTCTTTTGGAAGTTTTACTGAAGCTTAAACAAAAAGGGCCTCATATTTCTGGAAACATTATGTTCAGCTGTGTAAACCTAAACGAAGTAAAATTGAGTAGTTGGCGGCAGAACCTACCCCACTAGATCGTTAGCTGTTATACTACAAAGATGAAAGTTACAAAAACACGTATTGCAGTCAAACATACTGTTATAGTATAAAGAGAGAATATTTTATGGAATGGAGGCGCTATACTCTTTCAGATCAGAGCTGCTATGTAAAAGAAGAAACCAGTAATATAATTTGATAATAAAGCATTATGTTTGAAAAAGTGGGTAATATCAGGGATTTTTAGATTATGACAAGTATGGTATCATATCTAGATACATATAAACTTTGTAAATTTTAAGCGTAAACTGCCAAACAACTAATACAGGGATACAATCTGCTTTCAAAATTGTTAACTAAAATGGCATCAGAGCTCGATGGTGGATTCCAATGCCTTCTATTCAACCTCTGTTCTATATGAATTATTCCAAGAGGACAAAAACACTACAAATGAGTCTGTGAAACAAAGACTTTGGTGAATTAAAGATATAGGGATGCAAATAAGCACTCAGATTTGGGAAAGAATATATGAAGGGAACGCTAAATCCAAACTCGATTTGGAATTAAGATGCACACAGCAAAAAAGGAAAATGCTACTTACCAGTATGCATCTGTTCTTGGCATGTAGAGCTGCAGAGTTGTACACTGTGCATAGATCGCCATCTGGTGTTGGGCTCGGATGCTTGCACCTTGTTGTTGTCTTGGAAGAGTCTTTTGTAGTCACGAGATAGGTGACTCCTCCCTTGGACGATAGTGCGCATGGGCATCGACTCCATCCTCAGATTGTTTTTCGCCATGATGGGAAATGATGGAGTCAGTAAGAAGTAAGAGATGTCCATGTGAATGTATCTAATTAAGATAATACTGGAACAGATACAGGTTCCGGGGAGGCGGGTGGGCGTGTACAACTCTGCAGCTCTACATGCCAAGAACAGATGCATACTGGTAAGTAGCATTTTCCGTTCGAGGCATATGAGCTGCAGATTGTACACTGTGCATAGACTGTACAGCAGTGTCTCCCTTAGCGGTGGTCACCTGTATCGGTTGCAGTAGTTTGAAACAATGTTTTAAGAACAGCCTGGCCTACAGAAGCTTGTTGCTTTGCCTGCACGTCAACACAATAGTGTTTGGTGAAGGTGTGTGATGTAGACCATGTTGCTGCTTTACATATGTCATCTAAGGGAATGTTCCCTAAGAATGCCATGGAAGCTCCTAGTTTGCGTATTGAATGCGCTCTAGGGGGAATTGTCAATGTGCGTTTAGCCTTTTGGTAGCATATTTGAATGCATTTTACTATCCACCTTGCGATCCCAGCTTTGGAGATGGGGTTACCTTTATGAGGGGGGAGAAGGCTACAAACAGTTGTTTTGTTTTGCGAAAGGGTTTAGTCCTGTCAATGTAATAAAGTAGTGCTCTTTTGACGTCTAGTGTATGAAGAGCTCTGTGTGCCACAGAGTTTGGGTTTTGGAAAAACACCAGTAACTCAACTGATTGGTTAAGATGAAAAGGAGAGATGACTTTGGGAAGGAATTTTGGATTTGTTCTGAGAACCACTTTGTTATGATGTATTTGTAAGAATGGTTCTTGTATGGTTAAAGCCTGGATCTCGCTTACCCTTCTGAGAGAGGTAATTGCGACAAGGAAAGCAACTTTCCATGTGAGGAACTGAAGTTCACATTTATGTAGAGGTTCAAATGGGGGACCCATGAGCCTGGTAAGAACAATGTTTAAATTCCACACTGGCGAGGGTGGTAGTCTGGGAGGAATTATTCTTTTAAATCCCTCCATAAAGGCTTTAATTGCAGGTACTCTAAATAATGACAAATGTTGTATGTTCTGTAAATAAGCGGCGAGCGCTGCTAGATGTAATGGTCTGGATGAATATGCTAGATTACATCTTTGTAAGTGTAGCAAATAGCAAATGATGTCCTGGATGGAAGCATCCAGTGGATCAATTTTATTATTTTTGCAGTAGATGACAAATCTTTTCCATTTTGCTGCATAGCAAGCTCTAGTAGTGGGGCGTCTGGCTTCTCTTTGATGTTCATACAGTCCGGGGGAAGGTTAAGATAACCGAACTCTATGACTTCAGGAGCCAGATCGCTAGATTCAGTTGTCCTGGATCGGGGTGTTTTATCTCTCCATGGCTCTGCGTTAGCAACGTTGGGGAGAGGCGTAGTTTTTGGTGTGGAACCACTGAGAGTTCCAGTAGTGTTGTGAACCACGGTTGGCATGCCCATGTGGGAGCCACCAGGATCATCTTGAGAGACTGTTGTCTGAGTTTGCGTACTACTAGGGGAATCAGTGGGAGTGGCGGAAAAGCGTACGCAAATCTGCCTGACCAGTTCATCCATATCGCATTGCCTTTGGACAATGGGTGTGGGAACCTGGCGGCAAAGGTTGGGCATTTTGCGTTTGTGTGTGTGGCGAGCAGATCTATGTCTGGTTGACCCCACATCTGGAAAAAAGGTTGGAGAACTTGGGGATGACGTTCCCATTCGTGTATCTGCTGTGTCTGTCGACTTAGTAGATCCGCAATCTGATTGTGAATTCCTGGAAGATGTTCTGCCAGTAGGTATATATTTTGTGGAATGGCCCATCTCCAAATGTTTTGTGCGAGCTGGGACAGCTGCAGAGAATGTGTGCCTCCTTGTTTCTGTATGTAGTACATGGCTGTCATGTTGTCCGTGCGGATTAGGACAGTCTTGTGTTGTAGATGTACTTGGAATGATTTTAATGCTAGAAATATTGCCAGTAATTCTAGGTGGTTGATATGGAGCACTTTTTGTTGAGTGGTCCATTTGCCTTGAATTGTATGGTTTAGGAGATGGGCTCCCCAACCGGTGAGTGATGCGTCTGCTGTCAGCACTATCTGTGGAACCGGCTCGAGGAATGGCCGCCCTTTGGACAGGTTTCGTGTGTTCCACCACTGCAGAGAGCGATGTGTGCGGCTGTCCACCAACACCAGATCTGTAAGTTGTCCTTGAGCCTGGTTCCACTGACGTGCTAGGCATTCCCGTAAGGGGTGCATCTGAAGCCTTGCATGAGGTACGATAAAGATACAAGAGGCCATCATTCCTATCAGTTGCATGAATACCCTTGCTGGGAGGGAGTGCTGCGGTTGAAATTTGCTGCTTAGGGCTTGCATACTGGCTATGCTGGCTGGACTGGGAAATGCCAAAGCTTTGGAGGTGTCTACCGTGGCCCCTAGATACTGATGTATGTGGGAGGGCTGGAGATTTGACTTGGGGTAATTTACTGTGAATCCTAAGTCGTGTAGCAGCTGGATAGTTTGAAGAGTGTGATGGACGCACTGGTTGAATGACTTGGCTTTTATCAGCCAGTCGTCGAGATATGGAAAGACATGGATTTGTTGTCTTCTCAAGTGTGCTGCTACTACCGCAAGGCATTTTGTGAACACTCTGGGTGCGGTGGTCACCCCGAATGGTAGGACTTTGAACTGATAGTGTTGTCCGTCCACTATGAACCTTAGATACTTCCTGTGAGCAGCGTGCATGGGAATGTGGAAGTAGGCGTCTTTGAGATCTAGTGTGGTAAGGAAGTCGCCTTGTTGTAGCAGTGGAAGAACCTGTTGCAGAGTGATCATATGGAAATGATCGGACTGTATATAGAGATTGAGGGGTCTGAGGTCGAGTATTGGCCTTAGGGTCCTGTCCTTTTTGGGGATTAGGAAATACAGTGAGTAAACCCCTGTTCCTTGATGCTGTAAGGGAACTGGTTCTATTGCATGCTTTTGAAGCAGTGAGAGAACTTCTTGTTTTAAGAGCGTAATGTGTTCTGTGGACATTGGACGCTGTTTGGGTGGAATGTTGGGCGGGGTTGCTGTAAGTTCCAGGCAGTAACCATACTGGATAATTTGTCTTACCCACTTGTCTGTTGTGATGGAATCCCAGACAGGTAGGAACTGTGAGAGTCTCCCCCCGACTGGAGTGGAATGGTCTGGGGGGAGCGGAGGGAAGTCACTGTTTAGTAGCGGAGGAGGCACGAGTGTTGTTAGTACCTCGGCCTCTCCCCTTGTTGTTATTTCCCCTGTATCCGCCTCTAAAATATCCTCTATTGGGGGATGTGTGAGTGGTGTTCTTATATGAAGAGGAGGCAGTGTCTGTTCCAATGTTTTTGGATGCTCCCCTATAGAAGGAGCGACGAAAGGAACCGCGTGTGGATGGAGACTGCAATGCTCCCATGGATTTAGAGGTCTCCGTGTCCTTTTTCATCTTTTTTAGAATGGTGTCTACAGCCGGTCCAAAAAGGTGTTCCTGATTGAACGGTTGGTTAAGGATAGCTGTTTGAACCTCCTGTTTAAAACCTGAAATGCGTAACCAGGCATGTCGTCTGAGTAGCACACTAGTGTTAACAGATCTAGAGGCTGTGTCAGCTGCATCCAGGGCACACTTAATTGATGCGTTGGTTATTAGTTTGCCCTCTTGAATTAAATCATTTGCCTGGGTTTTGTATTGATCAGGTAAATGTTGTAATAGGGTCTCTAGTCGGTCATAGTGAGCCCTATCATACCTAGCAAGTAATGCTTGGGTGTTGGCTATGTGCCAGTGATTAGCTGCTTGAGCAGCAACTCTCTTGCCAGAGGCATCTAGCAACTTAGATTCCTTATCCAGAGGTGGTGTGTCACCGGAGGTTTGAGAGTTGGCGCGTTTCCTAGCGTTAGATACCACTAGTGAGTCTAAGGGTAGCTGCCCCTTGATGTAGGTGGGATCGTCAGGGGCGGGTTTGTACTTTTTGTCAATCCTAGGATTGAGAATTCTAGTCCTCACTGGGTCTTTGAATATGTCTGGGGCATGTTTAATGACCCCTTGTAACATAGGTAGGGTTTGGACAGTCTTCTGGGACTGTTGAAAGGTGTCTAGAAGGAAGTCCTCGTCTGCAGGGTCTGAATGTATGTGGACACCATGGTAGACAGCACCTCTATTTACGAGTTGTCCAAAACCAATATTGTCATCTGGGGGAGATGGTTTTGTTGGATATGGTTGGGGAGCAGGGAGGTCTGGGGGACCTATTTGGTCATCATAATCGTCCCAATCGTCCTGTGGTACGTCTGTATCGTCATCAGGATCAGTGAAAGGGTCATTGGTGCCTCCCCCACCCCCTAAATCATCATCAACATGATCCTGTGGTGGTGGTGAATGTGGGGGAAGTGTTGGAGGCTGTGGAGGAGAGACAGGCTTAGGAGGAAGAACTGGCTCAGGAGGAAGGACAGGCTTAGGAGGAAGAACAGGCTGATAAGGAGAAACAGGAGAAGAGGGTCTTATAGGTGAAGTGGCACAGTCTTTTTTCTTTACAGGCACTGCAGGAGTGTCTGATGTGTCCAGCTTCCTCTTCTTGTGTGGGACAGTAGCCACATGTCCTGTTTTAGGGTCTATATGCAGCTTTTTCTGCTTGGGATCGACGGGATCCGGTCGGAAAAGTTCTTCTCGTTCGGTAACCGCTTTCGGCGCAGACTTCTTCGGGTCCGAGCGAGGTTTTGATTTTTGCTCCAAGGCCTTAGGAGTTGGTTTAGGGTCCTTTGGCTTGGTTATGGAGCCGGAAATCTTTTTCGGTTCCGAAGGTTTTGGCTTCGGAGTCGATGGTTTTTCTTCCGGCGTCGAGGTGGTCAGTGCCGACTTCTTTTTGGGAGTAGGTTGGTCTCCCGTCTTTGGTGCCGAAGGCGCTTGCGGGACGCTGATATAGGGTTTGCTCAGTTCCGAGCTACCGGAAGGCTTGTCTTTTATCTTCAGAGCCGAGCCCGAGGGCGGGGCTTCTGAAGCTTGTTTTTGGTCGCGACTGGGGCCAGCAGGCGAAGTCTTGACCAGGGCCTTGGTTTTTTCGGGTGGAGTTGGGGTAGGGGCAGTTGTACTCACTCGTTGACCAGGAGTGATGTGGTCGTCTGAGTCGTCTGCTTCGGACACGATCTGCAGGTCTTCAGAATCGTCCTCCGGAACATCGGGGCCTTCATCAAAGATGTCCACTGGTGCCGGAGCTGTTCTCTGCGCCATGATGTGTCGTCGGGCCCGGCGATCACGGATGGTTTTCTTAGATCGAAAAGAGGCGCAGGCCTGGCAATTGTTCTCGTTGTGTTCGGGCGAGAGACACAGGTAACAGACCTTGTGATGGTCACTGTGTGGGAATTTTGCTCCACACTGGGGGCATTTTTTAAATGTAGTCCTTTCCATGAGCTGTAGGCCCGAACGGCGTCGATAGGCCCAACGGCCTGCGTCGACGACTGGAATCGAGTAGGGGAAATGCGCGTCGAGGAGCACGCGATCGAAAACAATACCGTCGAGTTGTAGATAGTTTGCGCGTCGAAAGGGTTTGGAAAATGGAGTACTGAACCAGAGCGCAAAAGTTACATCCGAACCCGATGGCGGGAAAAAAACAATCTGAGGATGGCGTCGATGCCCATGCGCACTATCGTCCAAGGGAGGAGTCACCTATCTCGTGACTACAAAAGACTCTTCCAAGACAACAACAAAGTGCAAGCATCCGAGCCCAACACCAGATGGCGATCTATGCACAGTGTACAATCTGCAGCTCATATGCCTCGAACATATTTTTCACGTATAGTTGTCAAGTTGGGATTGACTGCTGCAGGGAACCACTGGAATTAAGATTTAGCTGCAGGACCTTTCATACAAATATTTTGGAACTGTTAACTTCCTTTTGGACTGAAGTATTGGAACACATGGAGCTGATAATAGTCACAAGGTTGGACAGATCTCCTTTATTGGTCTTTTTGTACTATTTTACTACGGCCTGCAAGAACAAAGTCGCTAACTGGATGAAAGCCAACTGTCTCAAGCTCAACATCGACAAGACAAAGTGACGAGTGATCTTTGAACACCTCACTATGGATCATTAACTGGTGGGAGGTCGAACTAAGACCCATACCCAAACCCAGCAGTCACTCCAGGAATCTCAGAATCATCATCAACATCAAACTGGACATGACTGCACAAGTCAATGCCGTCACTGCATCCTGCTTCCACACCCTGAAGTTGCTGAGGAAGATCTTCAAATGACTCTCAAGCAACACTAGAAAACCATCACTTATGTCCTAGTCACCACAGAAAGTTACGACTATGAGAACACCCTCTACGGCGAGATCAAAAATGCAACTCACCAGCAGACTACAAACCATCTGGAACTCGGCAGCCAGACTCATAGTTAACCTCCCACACAGAACTCCCATCACACCACATCTCAGGGAGCTCCACTGGCTCCTGATACGCAAAAGAGCTAATTTCAAACTTCTCATAAGCGCATTCAAGGCACTACACATCTGCCTGAACAGTCCCATCTCTTTCCACCAAACTACCAGTCACCTGTGCTCTGCATACACAGAACCAGATCTGGAGAACGAGGGTTCTCTTAAATCGCTCCTAAAACATGGTGCCATCTCCCACATCACATCAGAGCTTCCGCCTCTTCTTGAATTTCACAAGAAGCTGAAGACCTGAATTTTCAATTAACGGACCTACCATAGGCAAGGCTAGGGACATACACCTGCTCTGAGCTAGGATACCTTTGCGGGTGACAGTGTGCTTTACAAATAAACATAACATAGTATAACTAAAGCAGAGTTTACACATGGTCAGAAACTGAGGGTGAGAAGAAGCTAATTTTATTGTAATGTCTGTTTATTAAAGAGAAAAAGAACAAACAATCAAGCAAATTAGGGACTCATGTCCAGAGGAGATTATCCATAGCATAATATCACATTCAAGGCTATACCTTATAACAATAAAGAAGCGGCAACCCACCGGGAATACAGGCCAGGCTGTGTAAAAAGAAAAGAAAAAAGAAAAAGAAAAACAAGAGTCACAGTGGCAGGCCTTTGCCAATGTAAAACCCGTAGCTTGGAGGAAGGGCTATGTGGACTGCCCCTTTAGATTTCAAACAGTATCAACTTAATCCCAGGGTCAGGAAGATACATTCGGAGAGAACTGAAAGGCAAAGACTATATCATAGTTCAATTGGCCTGGGGGGAAACATCCCAAAAAAAACCAAAAAAAACACAAGTAGATCCCGGTAGGGGCCAATAACCGTTAGCCTGATTGTGGGCAGGACCTTCCCACCAAACGTTAAAGGCATCTTCAGCTATAGAAAAATTAGGAAGTAAATGCTGAATGCAAAAAACAGATAACACAAAACAAAAACAAAAAAAACTAAAAAGAAAGAAAAGGACAGATCAAAGAAAACCATCTAAGGAAACTTCCCTGCTGGAGAAATAATCGAAGGTTGGATGCGCCCCAGGAATCCAGGGGCTAGGTCGAGGGCCAAACGAGGAGCAGGTGTCGAAGAGGCATGTCTGTGGCGTTGGGGGGGTCATTCCGGGGATTCTGGTTTACGACCCCTAGCGAAGGGTTCCAAGGAATCCTCAAACAGTTGCAGGGCTCTTAATCTGGGGGGAGGGGGGGCATGCGAGAATGCTCTGTCCTAGAAAGATGTTGTATTAGGGGCTGCCAAGTGCGCTCAAAACGTGTGTCTGTATGGTTAATACGCGCTGTAAATAATTCCAAGGCCAAGACACCCCAGATCCGAAGAAACCAAATAGCGATGGGGGGAGAATGTGGTTTCTTCCAATATAGGGCAATAGATTGTCTAGCCGCTCCCAATAGATGAAGAATGAGGTGCCACTCTGCATTCGTCATGGCTGTCAGCGAGGTGGGTTTAATACCCAAGAGCGCAACCAATGGGGAAGAAGGAATCGGGAAGCCCACCACCGCCTTAATATGACTTAAGACCTCTTTCCAAAATAAAGTGAGACCGGGGCATGACCACCAAATGCGTACGAAATCCCGAAGAAGCTAATTTTAAGAGAACAGAGGTCAGCTGTAGCAGAGCCTTGGGGTGCCAAGTAAATATTGGAAATGCCTTTGCTTTCAAAGTAGAAGTGACATCCTTTAAGTAATTGCAAATGGAAGACAAATATGATGAAATTCGGCACTACTTTAAAGAGCCTGATGAACAGGATTGATAGATAGGTTCTTCATCTTTTTTCTTCTTGTAGTTCATGTTGTTTGGGTGAGGTATGCAATAAATTCTGATTAACTGGATATTTATTATTGTGGTAGAATGTATGATGGTATTCAATCAAATGATTATTTTTTCTTGTACTTATTGAACAGTAATATTGAATTGGTACTTGACTGGACTAAAGAAATGTTGTGCTATAGTGAGTTGTTGCAACTTTTGTTTTACTTGATTTTGTAGTTATTTTCATGCATTGAAAACTTTATTTTCCAATTGTAATAAATTACTAAAAAAAAAAGAAAAAACTACGGCTATTTTGTGGTTAGCATCTCACTATTAATGAGGGAGGGGAGAGGGGTTAACTGGCTGTATACCTGGTTTGGTGACATGAGGTATTAGGTTATTTTTAAATCGTAATAAATTACTTAAAAAAAGAAAGCACTATGGCTATATAGATGTCAGCATCTCACTATTAATGAGGGAGAGAAGAGAGGCGTTGACTGGCTGTACCCATGGCCCGGTGACAGGAGGTACTCAAGAGGTGAGCCAAGATGGTTACCAGACATCAAACACATCAGAGAACAAAAATAGACAGGGAAGAAGCCCTCTAAATTGTACAGTACACATGAACAGGTACGACAGTGAAAAGGGAACATTCACATGACCTCAAAGGGTGAATAGTCCAAGAATGGGTTGAACAAAAGGTGCCTCAGAGGCTTTTTCTTCAGCTCTTGAGGAAGGCAGATGCTACTGGGAAAGTGGGTACTGTTTACCACAGAGGTACACTCATACCGCAGCATTAAATGATGACTGAATATAACTGGATAATAGAATAGATGGGTTTTGGGAACTTCCATTGGATTGAGTGTGGTGTGGGGATGTGTAAACCTCTAATGGTGAAAGGAAGTATGAGAATACGATCAGCATATATAAAGCACCATGAATTAATATGGACAAAGACTTAATGAGCAAAACCATCCATAATTTGATGACGTGTGGTGATTATAAAACTAACAGCGCATCTGTTTATACTATGGTATGTTTAAACATTTTTTTTAATAATAAAAAAAACTTGGATTGAGGGGGTGGACTGCTCAGGATCCAATAATTAGAATACATGGGAACTACGATCCTATCGAGGGTATTATTTATACACAGAGTGACAGATGTTTAAAAATTATATGATTAAAGAGTACTATCAATTGCAATGAAATAGACATCAATGATTAATGAATACTGCCGGCTGTATACTACAAAGAAAACATTTTTCTGTCGTTTTTTACAGTTTTAAATTCACAATAATGCTTATTACTTATGTCCACAAGAAAGTGGGGTTGACCATTGAAATCATCAAAACGCAACGCCGACAGTTTTTGTCTATATGTTTTGAAATTAAATATGCATTGATATCTGAATGTATTTAGCATTATTGTCTAACAAATTATGAGGTCATGTATTAATAAAATGTTCAATATTGTAATTTACTGTTTGTGGTGAGTAGCAATTGTGATCTTAAGAGATTATCTATGACTTATAAAATAAATAAGAATATATATATCTCTAACAATCTGACAGTGATGTTTTATGTGGTGCACAGTATGGGCAGATAAGATTCAGAATAGAGGTACTTGACAAGAAGAATGCATCTACAGAGGGGAGTGTATTTATTGCTTGTTCAGTCAGAGCTAAAACGTTTATAAAGAATAGTTTTTTTATTTGCATATAAGCTGGGCCACTGGAAATTTGCGATTGTGCAGTCGCGGCGATTTTCGCATAATTATTGATTTGCCGCATTTGTCACATAATTTATCATCCGCCACATATTCTGCTGCTTTTAACAAAAAAACTGTTTCCATCTGAAATGGATCAAAAGTTACAAAACATATGGCGACTTGTGTTCCTGCGTACCAGAAGGCTTTTTGCAAAGGTTAAATGGTCATCTTTTATTTGCTTATTGCTTTATTTGAGTGTTATATTGGTACTTAAGGGGAACACTTTTCTCAGACACTGTTACCAGATGTAAAAATGACAAAATAATGAAGTAATACTATCACGAATGGGCTGAATTATGCCGTATAATTTGGCTTTTATTGCTGCATAATTTAGTCAACCCTGCTGCATAATTTAGCCCTCCTCTGCCGCAAAATTCCAGTGGCCCTGCATATAGGTGTCAGGCCGATTCTACTGGGCCTGCACAACTCTAAGGAAGGTAGGTACATATTGTAACAAATAGTAAAGCTGTTCCTGGATGGCAGATGCTTTCTTTTTAGGTTTTAATGTTCATGGGCTAGTGGATCAGTCAATACTTGCTCATGGAGGTTGAAGTGGGGGCAGAATGGCTACAAATATCAAGACAATCATGGATCAGTTAAACAATTGTTTGGATATTTCAAATACAAATAGTTACATTTCAAAAGTGGCTCCTGGGATTTCATCCAGATAGTATAGTTCAATTACACATTGGCTACCTTTTATGAAATACCTAGCCCATCGCAAGATAGCCTAACCTTAGTGCTCACTTCATGTTTTCTATTTCTGCGGCTACAGCACAGGTGTGTGCTGTTACTTGCATTGGGGCTGTTGATTATTACCTATTCACTTAGAAACCTAAAACAGTAGCCCTCAAACTAGCCTGGACATTGACCAGTTGAAAGTGTGTGCTGCTAACCTGAACAGGGTATTGCAGGGAGGGTCGCAAGATCGGTAGGGGGTAAGGAGGCAGGAACCACTACTGTGAGGGCTCTAAGGAGGCCTCATCAGTAGGTTTGCGTGGTCCCATCAGTAGTTAAGAAGACCGATACTGGACGGGTATATATCTCATGAACACTGTACAGATGGGTATGTCTGTTTGGGCTACTGATTTTAGGTTCTCACTGCAAAGTGCCTCTAGGGCAGTTTGACATCAGGGTGCAAGTTCATCCAAAGCATTAGCCATCAGAAATCTTTGGAGGCCCCTAGCCTTTGCTATGCAATGACGTTTTCTCGCTAGCTACAAAACATGCAAAGGCATTGTGGCACAAGTTACTTAGCTTCGGTAATGCTCTTTCTGGTGGACACTATGTAATTGCAGATTAGTCACCTTGAGAATATCCGCCAGTCTGGAATAGTGTGGCATCAACTACTCTTGAAAACAGCAACAATACCTGGTCCTGTTGTAGCCCTCGCACCTTATCTGAAGAACGAGAGTGGCGTGCAGGGGACTTGCAGTTTTTTTGGACTTACCTGAACACTTCGACCATGAAAAAGATCTGCCATGAGAGCAACTTTGGGAGGGGGTAAACACCAGAGGCACTCTTTGTGGGGATTGGTCAAAGACATGTGTTTGCGAGAGTCATTATATGGTTTTAAAAGAATTTTTTTTAAAATCTGTCCATACCGAACAGGCAAAATGCCCATTCCAACTTTCCTGACTTTCAAGTCACCAGTGCTTTGGGAACGTGTGTACTGATGCCCATGTAGCACCCTGACAGATATGCAGGACAGGCACTCCGCATGCCAAAGCAGTGGTAGAGGCCTTCAATCTAGTAGAATGGCCTTTTGGAGGCTGCTTTTTTGCCAATGTGTAGCAGATCTTAATACAAAGAACTATCTATTGTGAGATAGCCTGTTTCTGCACAGCTTTGCCCTTGTTTGCTCCTTGAAAACCCCAAATAAAGCGGATTGTCATCCGATATTACTTGCTAAAATCGATGTAAAAGCTTAGCACCCTTTTGGGGCCCAAGTGATAAAATCTCCCTTTTGAGGGTGGAGGCAGAACAAAGAACGCTACACGAGTGATGGGTTGTCTCACATGAAAAGGAATCATTACCTTCAGCAGGAATATAGCCAGAGTCTGTAACACCAGTTTGTTCAGAAAGGAAGTGTTATAAGGCAGCTGGACCCAGAGGGCCTAAAGCTCACTCACACAGCGTGCCAATGTCCTCGCAACCAGAAAGACTGTCTTCGAGTAAGGATGCGCAATGGACAAACTATGCATGGGTTTGAAAGGGAGAACTACATTTAATCCTACTGTGGCATCACAAAGGCCTTTGGTGGAAACATATGTTGCAAACCTTTAAGGAAATGAATCACAACAGGTGATTTGAACAAGGAAGACTGGTCCTCAAACCAAAAAAGGCAGAGAGGGTCGACAAGTAACCTTTAACAGTGCCCCTGGCAAGTCTTTGATGGGCCAGAGACAAAACAAACAACAAAACATCCAAGAGATTGGCATGCAACGGGTCCATCTGATGTGTGTTGCACCAAGCCACAAATTTATCCCAGTGCCCGGCACTAATTCCATGGAAGGTTGCCCAGCAGACAGAATTATATCAAGAACTTCGGAAGGGAGATCAAGAGATCAACCACTGCTGCTCAACCTCCATGCATGGAGGTGCGGATTGTGCAGGCCCAGGTGCTGGACCCAGATCTGCTGCTGTGACAAAAGATCCTACCAAAGCGGCAGCCTGATGGGAGGACAGGTGCACAGACCCAGGAGTTCAGGGTACCACAAGGTCCTGGCCCACTCCTGAGCCACTAGGATGACTTGGGCATGGTCATTCCTTTTTTCAGAACTTGGGGCAGGAGAGGTCACAACGGAAAGGCGTACAGGAATCCTTTGCTCCACTCTATGCGGAATGAGTCTCAGAAGGAAAGCTTTCCTGGGAACTCCAGTGTGCAAAATTGTGGGCATTGTGTATTCTCAGGAGTGGTGAAAAGATGAAGCCAGGTTTCTCCCCATTGCTAGAAGGCCCCCCTTGCCACCTCCGGGTGTAACTGCCATTCGTAATCCATTGCACACCATCAGCTGAGCTCGTCCGCCCTGGTGTTTTAAGATCCTACCAGGTGGTGCATTATCAGGGAGATGCCCTGATGATTCAACCAGGATCACACCCCAACTCGCTTGTGGTAGCACCACATGAGAGTGGTGCTGTCGTAAGAACCTAAACCAGCATCTTTTTGATGGTTGGCCGGAAGCCTTCAATGCCACGGGAAGCACCCGCATCTACAGTAAATTGATGTGGAGGTGGGTCCCCCCTGGAGACCACTGTCTTCTGATCTCCACCGCTGCAAGAGAGCCTCCCCCACCTAGTAGTGACGCATCAACCACCATCAATTCTGGATGGGGTAGGGAGAAGGGTCTGCCACTGGTATAACTGCGGTCAAGCAGCCTCTGCTGCAATCTTTTGCAGTCTCCTCCGAAACCTGGATGTATTCCGACAGGTTAACCTGATGTTGGGCCACTGAGATTTCAGATCCCACTGCAGGGCTCTTATGTGCCATCTTGAATGGTAGGCGAGCAGAATGCAGGAGGCCAGAAGGCCAAGAAGCTTCAGAGCTAACCTCACTGTGACCCAGAAAAGAGGCTGAAACATCTGAATCCCAACTGGAATGTCCTGATTTCTTTGGTCCAGTGGAAAGGCCCAAAAGCGCACTGTATCCAGGATTACTCCGATGAAATGAAGCCTCTGCAAAGGTGTCAGGTGTGACTTTGGCAGGTTAATTGAGAACTCCAGCTATGTCAGGAGGTTCACTGTTTTCTGGAGGTGGTCCACGATGAACTGTGGTAAACCCGCCATTATCAGCGAGCTATCCAGATAAAGGAGACTGGGACCGTGAGTACCACTGTCACTTTTGTGGATGCCAGATAGACACTAGTGACGCCGAAAGGGAACACGACTTGTGGCCCACCTTTAACCAAAGGTAGCGTCTGTGGGCCTGCAGGACAGGAATGTGAATATAGGTGTTCTGCAGGTCAAACACCACCATCCAGTCTCAGGAATCCAGGGCAGATAGGGCCTGGGCCATCGTGAGCATCTTGAATTTGTCCTTCTGCAGGAAGGGATTGAGAGGGGGAAGATCCAAAATATAACAAAGGCCTCCATCCTTCTTCGGTACAAGGAAGTAGTGAGAATAACATCCACTCTGCACTTCTGAGTCCAGTCCCCTATGGCTCTTTTGTCCAAAACAGCCTGCACCTCCTGGCACAAAACAAACAGATGGTCTTCCGAAAGCTAGGATGCAGGTGGCACATGGGGGGTTAAAAAGAAATGGCTGGAAGTAGGCACGTTGCACAATTTGAAGTACCCACCTGTCAGATGTGATGCTCTGCCATCACTGAAGAAAGTGGTGACGCTGCCTCCTACCAAATGGTTGTGTGTGTTAAGGGCACACAAAAAGGTTTCAAAGTTCTTGCCAGAGGGGCCCATGCCACCAACCTCGAAAGAGCAAGGAGCCTGTTTTGTGGGTGGTGTGGCCTGACGCTGTTGATATGCCAAGCCTTTGGCACATCCCCGAAAAAGGTGAAAGTGTTGGATGGATAGCTTGACTGGTTCTGATAAGCCCAAAGAACATGCTATGTATTAGCTCTCTTTAAGGCACATTAGGTTTGGTAGGGTCTTGCCAACCATGTCTCAGAGTGCATAAGTGTAAGTAGTCAGCTGGCATTGAAAGACCACAAAGCAAAGCTAACCAAGGAGAATATTCTGTTGCCAAATGTTTCCATACACTTGAGCTCTGTCAGGAGTAGTTGGGAAGGTGTTCCGGTTTACTCTGCTGGTGGATACCTGCACCACCAAACTCTCAGGAGCGAAGTGCTGGGTTAAAAATTCAGGGTCGTCTGGAGCTGGTCTATGACGACCTGCGACCTGTCGATTATGCAGAGGGACAAAACATGGCTTTGCCCATGTTCCTATAGATGCATTAGTGAAGGCCTCATTAAAAGGTAAAAAAGGTTAGGTCGGTGCCTGGCCAGGCTGAAACACCTCAGGAAGCACATTGGTTTTTACCTCTATAGTGAGGAGGTGGAGGTCAAGGACTTCTGTGGCTCTACAAATAACTGTTGCAAAGGACTTGCTTTCTTCTGTTACTGGTCAGAGGGGAAACCAACCCAGTATCTAGAGGCAACTTCGAAATGTGGCTGGGTTAGAGTCTGCGCATGACCATCAATGTAACAAGTTCATCAAATTATCCCATAAGCTGCTAAAAGAAAAAAGGGGAAACGGCCACCCACGTTTCCAAGTTTCTCTGCGGACACTAGTTCCCAGAAAAAGAATACAAAAATAAGTCTTAATCCTGAGCAAACATATGTGATTAGTAATCAA
Source organism: Calotriton arnoldi (assembly GCA_963921515.1). Taxonomy (NCBI): domain Eukaryota; kingdom Metazoa; phylum Chordata; class Amphibia; order Caudata; family Salamandridae; genus Calotriton; species Calotriton arnoldi. Next base: position 751,014 of record CAWUFW010000048.1, on the reverse strand, counting down.
AAGTTCATAGGGCCATGTTAGTCCAAATCCAAGTCTTCTTCTTTATTTTCAAGAAGTTGTCACTTCCAAAAGACACAGGTGATTCACAGATGATTCATGTTATCACATTGACGTAGCCAACACGTGTTTCGTCTTGGGGGCATCACCCACCGACTTCCTCAGACCATATAGTCAAAGTATCCGTAAATCCTCAATAGGTTGTATCGTAATAGCATCTAAAAGTAATCTGTATCCACTAGTATTCAGGATAACGAGTACAGTAAAAGTATGAATCTGACACATGGAGAGTGCTGGAAGCCGGTCGTTTTACTTGGAGCACTCTCCACCTGTTGGCTATGTCAATGTGATAACATGAATCATCTGTGAATCACCTGTGTCTTTTGGAAGTGATGACTTCTTGAAAATAAAGAAGAAGACTTGGATTTGGACTAACATGGCACTATGAACTTTTGATTACTAATGACATATGTTTGCTCAGGATTAAGACTTATTTTTGCGGGGGCGTGGCCAACCGCTGAGAGCAATGGCCGCTTTCTAAGGCGGCTCCGTCCGAGCGCACCCGTCCACAGCAAAATCCGCAATCTAAAAATCCGTCAGCTGGTCAAATTAAGTATGGTGAAGCACCGGAGCACATCGTGAATCGGGAGAGCCGGGTCACCGCTGAATCCGGTGAGCGGTTCCGGCCGACTGCCTGCTGACACACTTCGCGGCCGAGTGGGGAGGCTGCACACCACGCCGAGCGTAGCAGCTTGAGCCGTGGTCCGCAGTTCCGGCCCTGTGGGACTGCGGCGTCTTTACCCACCCAGCGGTGAGGAATCAGCTTGGAAACGGATCGAGGGCCCAGGGAGGCTGACCGAGGCAAGGGGCTCCCTGCTGTGAGCTGAACATTGTGGGGCTCCGCGACGGTGAGGGCCCAGGAACAACTTGCACGGCCCGCCTGGCTCTGGCTACTGAGGCACCCTGGATTACGGACGGTAGTGGCACTGGCTCGCGCTGAGGGCGTGCGGCGGCGGAATACCCCGTGATACTGGAGGGGGAGTCCGGACCCCGCCTGCGACGCCCCAGGGTGGAATGGCGGCCTAAAATATCCTGAGGCGAGCCGACACAGATCTGGGTGCTGCCCGCCGCAGGTGAGAGGTGGTGGCAACAGTGACGCGGCCCCCCTTGGGCTCCTTAACCTCCTGACCCCATCTACCGCTTCTCAACCGGCCCTGACTGGTGGCTGTTAGTAGACTCCGGGGCAGCCGCTGCCAAACGCGATGAACAGCAGGGGTTCTGACACCCCTTGAGTGGCCGGGATAAAAGGCGGTAATCAGAGCGGACATTCTGGGCCCCGGGCGGACTGCAGCAAGACTTTGGGAGGGGGTGCTGAGCCTTATCGCCTCCGTAGACCTGTGGCACGCCAGGCCACTTCGGAGGATCGTCCTAGTTGGCCTGTGGACTTGCGGAGGGTTCAGATCTCTGCCCCCGGAGGAACGGTGGTCCGACCTGTTACTAGTGCCTGCACACTGGTGTCTCCTGGCCCGCAGCATTGCGTCAGGACCCCGCTGACGTAGTCCAGTTGGCGACTTGAGAGGACCTCCACCTGTGCAGGGCTGCCTTGCCCCTTTCCCCTGGAGCTCGCATTGATGGGGCTGTCTTCACTATGGCTGGGGGTCGCAGCTCCAAAGCGGCGGTCCAGGCCAAACTAAATAAATTCGCGTGGGACGGGGGCCCCGGAGCGAGCCCAAAGGGGGGTCCCGCCGCACAAGAGAAGCAGCAGTCTGGTGAAAAGAAGAAGGAGGAAAAGAGAGAAAGAGTTAGAATAGAATCCTAGGTTAAACAGACCCACTCGTAAGGGGGAAGAACAAGTCTTGCCTCCTCTTGCCCTCACACACCCCGAGAGGTGTCATGCTTCATCATCGGGCAGTTTGCTCCTCGTAGGGCCGGCGCTGCAATGCCCTACGGGTCCCCCGAAGGGTCACATTATCGGAGATCTTTTGTATATTGCCGGATGGTGCATGCGGGTGTGTGGGGTGTGGGTCCTATGTGAGGGTAAAGGTGCGTGCATAGTGAATAAAAAATAAAAACTGCCACAGGTTTACCAGAAAAGATGTTAATTATAACGGCACTCTGTGGCAGAGTAAAAACCCCGTCAGTATGGTGTAATCCAGGTGGGCATCGTGTGCCCAGATATGACAGGTCATATGATAGGTCAACATGTTTCGCGCCTATGTTGCCACAGGGTCGTTGGCGCTTCTTCAGGACCAGGATAATAGAAGTATAGTGAAGTGCACGTGAGGTAAATGTTAAAAGTAAATACCCACAATGTATGTCAGGGCGGGTCACTGAGCTGCTCCTGATCAGAACCTCCCAGTGTGAGGAGAGTTCATCAGAGGCTAAAGCGTTGGACGCCCGCATCTTGCCGGGAATGTATGTCAGGGCGGGTCACTGAGCTGCTCCTGATCAGAACCTTAAATGCCAGTAATCGATTACTGGCATTTAAGGTTCTGATCAGGAGCAGCTCAGTGACCCGCCCTGACATACATTCCCGGCAAGATGCGGGCGTCCAACGCTTTTAGCCTCTGATGAAACTCTCCTCACACTGGGAGGTTCTGATCAGGAGCAGCTCAGTGACCCGCCCTGACATACATTGTGGGTATTTACTTTTTAACATTTACCTCACGTGCACTTCACTATACTTCTAATATCCTGGTCCTGAAGAAGCGCCAACGACCCCTGTGGCAACATAGGCGCGAAACATGTTGACCTATCATATGACCTGTCATATCTGGGCACACGATGCCCACCTGGATTACACCATACTGACGGGGTTTTTTTTACTCTGCCACAGAGTGCCGTTATAATTAACATCTTTTTCTGGTAAACCTGTGGCAGTTTTTTATTTTTTATTCACTATGCACGCACCCTTTTACCCTCACATAGGACCCACACCCCACACACCCGCATGCACCATCCGGCAATATACAAAAGATCTCCGATAAAGTGACCCTTCGGGGGACCCGTAGGGCATTGCAGCGCCGGCCCTACGAGGAGCAAACTGCCCGATGATGAAGCATGACACCTCTCGGGGTGTGTGAGGGCAAGAGGAGGCAAGACTTGTTCTTCCCCCTTACGAGTGGGTCCGTTTAACCTAGGATTCTATTCTATCTCTTTCTCTCTTTTCCTCCCTTTAAAGGCGCACGGGTTACTTTTTGCACCCCGTCTCAGGAACAGTGTCCTCCTGTTTGTTTAAATATAGTGTATGTGGAGCATGGACACTGGACCGTAATTGGCTCCCTGGTCCCCCCCCCTTTTTGTTGATAGAAAAGAAGAAGGACCCAACGTTACAAGACATTCTCGAAGCCATCACGACCGTGCGCACGTCGTTGGAATTGCGCATCGACTCAGTGTCCACGGAGGTGTCCTTATCCGGGCGGACATGCGCTCCATGAACACGCGCTTAAAGGATGTAGAGATCAAAGCAGGCTCCCTGGTTGAGGACACCTCCGAACTGCAGCGCAGGATGGACGATATGCAGGCCCACACTGGCAGGCTGGAAGCGCAACTGGACGAATATGAGGGACGCTCGCGGCGCAACAATGTCCGCATACTGGGGGTGCCGGAACGGACGGAAGGGCCGACAGCAGACCTGTTCGTAGAGGACTTGATCACCACCTATCTTAAACCGAAAGGGCTCTCCAACTTCTTTTCCGTTGAGAGAGCGCATCGTGTGCCGGGCGGCCGGCCGAAGCCGGGGGCCCCCCGCGGCCCTTGTTGGCTAGGATTTTTAACTTTTGGGACAGGGATGTCATCCTGCAGTCAGCTCGGTCGGTGCCCCCGGTGGAATTTCAGAACAGCCGCATCACCTTCTTTCCGGACTTCACTCTCAAGGTGCAGGGACAAAGACGCAGCTTCCTGGATGTGAAAAAGGCACTTCGCGAGAGGGAGTTGAAATACGCCATGCTCTTCCCGGCTAAGTTGAGGGTGGAGTCCGAGGGGAAAGCCTGGTTCTTTACCACCCCCGAGGAGGCCTTGGACTGGTTGGACGGATGGCGCACGGCAGGCCGGAAAAACAATCACGCCCGGAGAGCGAGGGTGGAAGAGGACGGGGGGCTCCGGCAGAGGCACCCCGCCCGATGAGCAGGAGGCGGCGACGGGAGGGTCCGAATAATTGGTCTATATGTTTATCTTCTCTTGGGTGGTGGCCTTGTTTACTTGCTGAGGGTCTGGGTCGGGGTCTCAGCCCCCCTCCGGGGTGGCTGACCTCGCAACTGAACTGTGACTTTTTTGGGACTTCTTCACTGTGGACTAACTGTGCTTTTCCATGATTCCCGGATTTCACTGTGACGGACATAATGTGTTTTGGTATTGATTGGTGCTTCCGGACTCTCTTCGCTTACAATGTGTGTTTCTCAGTTGCTTACGTTTCAGGGACGGGTGCCTGGTTGGACACACGCACCCATAAGTTTGAGGGTTGGGCGATAGGCACTCTGCAAGTTTGGGTGGGTGGGAGGTTTTAACACCGCCATGCAGGGAGGCAGGGAGGGGGGTTCCGGGGAGCATTTTCTGGGCTCTCGCCGGGGTTGGGGGAGGGGACTGTTTTAAGTTGTATTGTTGTTTCTTTGTGGTTTAGGTATGGCATATTTGACTGGTTTCGGGCAATGGCAGATACAGGTTCCATGCTTCTGGTATATCTATTTGTGAAGGGGAAATGGTCTACGGGAATGTCTCCTCCTGGGGGCCTTTCTGGGTGGTTCCCTCCGCGACTGAGCGTACCTCTAAGAGAGAGTGATGGGCACGACGATTAGACAGGAGCTTAAGTTGCTGTCGTGGAATGTCAATGGGCTGGGAGATAAGATTAAGAGGGGTGTAGTTCTCCAATTTTTAAAACGTCACTCCCCGGATGTTGTTCTCCTACAAGAGACCCACCTGCTTGGGAATGCCTGCAAGGCCTTGTCGCGACGGGGTTTCCAGCTGGAGGCACACTCGGGTTTCGGTTCTGGTTCCCGGGGGGTGGGCATACTGGTCCGGAAATCGTTCCCCATGACTGTTGACTCGGTCCGCACTGACGTCCTGGGTAGATTCGTGGCTGTCTCCGGGACCTGGGAGGGGCGTACACGCACTCTCCTTTCTGTCTACATACCACCGGGATTACACACTCAAGCCTTCATGGATCTTGGGGATCTCCTTCTGGACCTTCCAGATGGCAGATTGTTGATCGGGGGCGATTTCAACTCTATTGTCTCTGACTCTCTCGACCGGTGGCCCCAGAGGGCTCTGCCGCACTCCCGCAAGCGGATCCATAGCTTTCTGGGAGCGATGGGCCTGGTGGATGTCTGGAGGAGCCTGCACCCGACCGAACTACAATACACCCATCTCTCTGGGCCTCATTGCAGTATGTCCCGTATAGATTACGTGTTGACGCTAACGCATCACCTCCACACCGTCAGGGACATACAACACCTGGCTAGGGGGATCTCCGATCATTCACCCATACAGTGTCGCATAGAGGTGGGTGAGCCCACAGTCGGCCGTGTTGCCCCGATCAACTCCTGGTACCGAACGACTCCCCACATCAGGGACAAGGTTTCGAGCGCGTCGGATCTTTACTTTCAGGAAAACGAAGGGTCAGTCGACTCGATGAATACGCTTTGGGAGGCCTACAAGGTCGTCATACGGGGGGAGGTCTTGGCCCAGATCGACGGACAGAGCAGGGAAAAGGGAGCAGACATGATGCGCTTAGAGGGGGAAATTTTAGACTTAGAGAACGCAGACCGGATACAGGACTTGGCGGAGGTGCGTCAGAAATTGCGCATAAAAGTCAAGGAGTTCTCTGACCTAGCTACGGAGGCCGCCAAGACGCATTATAGGGCCACACTCAGCAGAATCTACGACGTGGGCGACAAGGCTGGCAAACTACTGGCTTGGCTTGATTGCAGAGATAGGGCTCAGCGCGTCGTGGCTGAGATAGCAACGGACTCGCATTCTCGCCTCACTGCTCCACAAGATATTGCGGACGCATTTTGCCAATACTACCAGTCGCTTTACGCATCCCATACGAAGCATACGGAGGAAGAGGCTTCCTCGCTTTTGCATGATATCTCGATGCCGTTACTTACCGAGGAGGAGTGTTCCGACCTCGATCTCGACATCACAGTCGCAGAGGTTGAAAAAGCTATTCAGGATTTGCCTGGGGGGGAAGGCATCGGGCCCTGACGGTCTGCCCATTGAGTTGTTCAAGCTCACGGCGAGCAAGACGGTGCCCTATCTCACCGAAATGTACCGCAAAAGTAAAAAAGGGGGTATCCTTCCTGAGGATCAGAGACTCGCCAATATTGTCGTCATCCATAAAGTGGGTAAGCCAGCCAACAAGTGTTCATCCTATAGGCCCATTTCGTTGCTTAACTGTGAAGCGAAAATTCTAGCGAAGGTTCTTGCCACTCGCTTGCTCAGGGTCCTAACCCGCCTGGTCCATCCGGACCAGTCGGGATTCATGCCCGCTAGGAATACCTCCCTCAACCTGCGCAGGCTCCACGGAGTGCTGTGCCGGGTTGACACGATAAGGGAAGACGCTGTCGTAGTATCCCTTGATGCTGCTTCGGCATTCGACACCATCGAATGGCCCTACCTATTCGCTGTGCTACATAAACTGGGTTTTGGGCTTGAACTTATCAAATGGGTACGGCTTTTATACCATCAACCGCTTGCTCAAGTGGTCGTTAACAGGAAATCTCCCGTTTTCGTTCTCGGCAGGGGCACCAGACAGGGTTGCCCCTTGTCACCGCTTTTCTTCGCCTTGGCCCTAGAGCCTTTAGTGACATGGGTCCGCCAGAACCCAGTCATAAGAGGCCTTAAATGGACGTCAGGCTGGGAGGACCGCATCTCACTATATGCGGACGACATCTTGCTTTACTTGGCCTCCCCGGCGGCATCCCTCAATGTGGTCCTTGACATATTCCATGTGTTTGGTAGGTTTGCAGGGTATACGATTAACTGGTCTAAGTCAGTGCTCTATGTCCTTCACGGCAAACGGCCTTCGCTCCCTCGGGGTTGCCAATTGGCGGAGGCAGCCGATGGCTTTAAATATTTGGGGATCTGGGTCTCTAAAGATCTATCTAGATTCTACAATTATAATCTCCTGCCGCCTCTAGTGCGTCTTAAATCAGACGTCCAACACTGGAAATCGCTTCCGTTGACTCTTTTGGGGCGCGCGGCCCTATTCAAGATGATGTCCCTTCCCAGACTCTTATATGCGCTACAAAACACCCCACTCCCTGTCTCCACCTCGTATTTCAAGGAACTCGACTGCATCGTTCGGGACTTGCTGTGGAAGGGTAAACCACCTCGTATTGCAACATACAAACTCACACTAGGATGGTTTGATGGGGGCATCGGGCTTCCAGATCTTAAGAGGTACTATTGGGCATCACAACTCGCAGCAATTAACCAATGCATGTACAGACTGCAGGGAGACCCGGCCTTTCAGATCGACAGGTGGCTCCTCCCGGGGGGCGGCTTCGAGGGTGCTTTATACGTACGGTCTTTGAAGCCTGCTCTGACTGGCCCGACCGGACACACGGTGCACGTGTGGAGGGTGGCTACCAGGAGTCTGGGCTGGGAAGGAAAACTCACACGGGCCACACCACTCTGGCACTGCGAACAATTAGGTAGGCTGATCCGCTCGAAGGGCTTCAATAGGTGGGACCTCATCGGTATCTCCAAGGTGGGTGATTTATGGAAGTCGGGTGAGGTGGTCCCTTTTTCCCGGTTGCAGCAAGAATACGAGCTAGCCCTGTCTGAATATTTCAGATATCTCCAAATTAGGCATGCCTTGCTCGCTGTGCTTCCCAGGGGTAGTGAACTCCCTGAATCCTCCCCACTCGAAGACAGGAACTTAGATGGTGACCTACCGGAGAAAGCCATATCACTCATTTACAAAAAGCTCATTAACAATATGGTGGATCCCCTGACCCGCTTGCGAGCCAAGTGGGACCATGATGTGGCGGGTTTAGATGATGAGGAATGGCAGGCGGCGGTGGCTTCCCCCGGGGAGGTGGCCATCTCCTCCCGGCTTCGCCTGGTACAGTTAAAGCTTCTCCACAGATCCTACTTGTCAGGGCCCCTGATGGTCAGCATGGGTTACACTCTGGATGGTGGATGTGTGCGGCAGTGCGGACAGGAGGGAACTTTTATCCATACTCTCTGGGAGTGCGCAGTGATCCAGAGTTATTGGGAGGGGGTTGTGCGCCAGATGGAGGAAGCGTTGGGGCAACAGATCCACTGTAATATCAAGTTGGCTTTGTTGAACATATGGGACCCCACTGCCCTGAACTCCAGGGAACGACTGTGGGTCACCTTGGGGCTGATGGTTGCTAAAAGGAACATTGCTCGGTTGTGGAGGGCTCAGAGCGCACCGAATACAGCAGACTGGGGCAAAGATATGGATTGGTGCATGGTTACGGAGAAATCCATTTACGAAGCCAGGGGGTGCCCGAACAAATGGACGCAAATATGGGGGCAATGGAATGTCCACAGGGGAGAGATATGTGATCCTCCGAGATCCAGAGAGGATATTACCAGTGGGACCTAATTCTGTACAATTAAAACTGTCATTTTTATTTGGCGATATGTATGTTTTAAGGAACCACTCTGTGTGTAACTTTTATTGCCAGCTCGCTAGCACGTGTATTACCAATGTACCATGCCTTATTTTCAATAAAAAGAGTTTAAAAAAAAAACTTATTTTTGCAACCCAGTATCTAACCCACTGGCAGGATGTAGGTCAATGTATCAGTTATCCTTATCGTAGGTTGGGGCAAACTTGTCCTCATCGGCCACACTATCATTTCCATATGGTTGACTCTGGTCAGAGACTGAACCGAAATGTTGATGCTTTGTCTGTGCACGAGTGTGCGATAATGTTATGGTTTTAGAATCAGACAGATTAAGAATTAGCTTCGCCGTATCAGTATCTGGGCCCAATTTCGGTCGAGACGTATTTGGCTCAGAGTTCAACACCAAAACAGGTTGTGTATCCTCTTCATGGCCCAGCGCCGTTAATGCCAGCATCGATGTTCAAGACCCCAATGCAGATTTAGCACCAGACCCAAGGTCAGTACTGACAACAGTTTGGAACCCGAAGCAGGTTAAAGGGGCACAGACAGTGCCAAAGACGGATCCCCTGGTATAACCCGACTGGAGGCCCGTACGAATCACTGGGGCCCAAAGGCACGCCACAGAGAGCCGGAAACATGGCTAAGATGCACAGCATGGCTTCTCTAAAGGCTTTGACTTTTGGGACATCGCCGATATATCCAGAAACTCTGGGTGGATTGGGACCAGTGTCGGAATCAACATCCCGTGCAAATTGGAGCAAGAACTGGTGGCACGGTGAAGCCCTCATGCCTCCTCTGGACAAAGAGAGGGGCGGGGCAGGGGCCGAGTCTTGCTTTGACTTCATTTGTTTCTGTTTGGACTTGCCTGTAGAATTCAACCTGCTGAAGAAATGACTTTGGGAGCAGGTCTGCACTCTAGACTTCAACCGGGAGTGGCACCTCCATGGAGTCTTGCATTGTATAGCGACGTAGAGCTTCGATTCACATTTTTGGATGGTCTGTAGCTTCATCTGTGCCTAGTCATTGCAGGCCTTGGAGTCAGGCATCTACCCTAAATACCAGAGGCACACCTTATGGGTTTCGGTCACAGACATCTGTTTCTGATAGTCCCTATATGGTTTAAACCCTGTGGTCTTAAGGGGCAACATGTTCCCTTGCATACTTGGACATTTTAAAGAAGAAATTCTCTTCAAGGAACGAATCAAAGAGGAGCGGCGCTCCGCATCCCTGTCTGAAGACGTGGAAAGAAAGGAATTAAAGTCAGCTTGCATGGGTGGCACTTATATGGGGCTCTGCTCTTCAGTTCTAGAGTGGAATGGAGTGAGCACAGAGCCGCATGATGGCACACAGGAGCACTGCTGTTTAAGTTTCCAAGTCCAGTCTGGCACCTGGAGATATTCACAAGGTGAGGAATCTGAGGTTAGAAGTATCGATCTGTACCAGGGTTTCATGGGAGGTCCTGAGCTGGCCTTCCAATGCATGGAAACAGTGTGTTTAGCTATTGCCAGCAGAAGGTCAGCAAATTTCATCTTGGTCTTTCCTATCTTGGGTCTAGGTCCAAATTCCGGGCCTCCACAGTCCTATAGTGACTCCTACCCATCTCGCCCTCAAAGTGAGTACTAACGCCCCACCAGAATTGATACACTATTGGGCTTTCCTACATCACATGGATAAATCCCTCCTACTCCATGTGGCAACAAGAGCAGGTCGACATCACACCAGGATTCATTTTGCTGATAGCGTGCAGGATCAATTAAGCCCCGTGCAATTGGTTGTATTAAATATTCTGTAATTTGCTGTATAGAGATACTCTCCTGAGGTATTCTAAAATGTGATCCCACTCCTTTTCATGGAAAAGCTCACCAATATCGGTTTTCCACTTATTCTTTAACTTGTTCAGGGTTGGCCCTTCAAAGTCCAGCAGAGCCCTGTATATTCAGGTAATTAGTCTCCGGGCGCAGCATAGTGTGAGCAAGTCTGTATGTATTCATTGGTCTACCGTTCTGAATCTGTTATACTACATAGCTTGCATAAACTCACCATCATGGCCCTGTAGCGTCGAAATTGACCTGGAGGAAGCCCAGTTGTTTCCATTAAAGAGTCAAATGGTACTAGGATCCCATTTTCAAACAGGTCCTCCGACATATCTATCCCCACTTTCTCCCAGCTCCTCGGTTCTTCCGCTTTGGATCCCGAAATACACAAGTACTAAATTTAACAGGACTTCAGGAGCATAGGGCACCTTGTCGTGAGTTAGCGTAGAGCAAGTTAGTGGTAGTGTTGAGCCACCAGCTCTAGTCGAGACAGGAGCTCTGTGTTTTGGCAATGGGTCGTAGCCCTATCTGCATCTGGAATCCTCCATCGGCCCGTAGCTCATCACAAAGTTCTTGGGGATTATACCTAGTTAGCCTCCTAACAATCCACTGGGTTTCAGCCACAATATAGTAAAGCTCAATGTCTGAGACTACCATGCCACCATGACTGAACTACCACTTCACTGTTCCCAATGCGATTCTGCACCTTGCTGCATCCCATATTCAGTCTAGTAGCATGGTGTCGAATTCTTTAAAGACCCATCTAGGGATAACTAGTGATTGGTTTGCAAAATAATATAAGAGGCATGTGGCAGCATCACCATTAGGGCTGGGGCAATCCTTCCCACAGCCGTGACAGCGTCCTTCAGACGGCCACCTGGGGTCTTAAGGCCCTAACTATGTACCTCTAGATATCCTAAAGTGGTGTTTTCCCACCTTATGGCCTATCTTCCACAACCCACCCAGCCTGGAGTAGCCTCTGGGGCCAATGGTTAATAAAAGGACTTTTCGCAGTTAACTTTTAACCCAGAAAGTCACCCAAAGTTGCCTATGGCTTTCATGATGGGTCAGAGGTCAGTCCCCACATCCTGAATGCACAACAGGAGGTTGTCCGCGTAAAGGGAGATAATATACATCCATCATTGTTTGAAATGAAATTAACACACCTGCCCATGAGAGCTCCTCTGTGCCCAGGTAAATAGAGAACTATTCATGATAACCTCATTGGATAGCCACGTGGGGAGTTTAGGTGGGATTTGTAAAGAAGAACTGGTTTGGGTGTAACATTAATGAAGTAGGTTATGATTCTTTATCAAACCCCCAGTCATCACCCTATGTAGAATGCTATGGCTGCTCAGTCTGTTATAATATTTTCTCTTTATTGGGGTCTCCACTGCATATGAACATGCCCCTTGAACTTCACGGTTATGGGCAACATGCATTGAAGAATATAAAAAAACAAATCCCTGCCCTACCCAAAAAAGTGAACACTATATTCATGAAGTTGGATTGTAAGTGCAGCAACATCTATTTATCAACCAGTCTTAAAGGATTTACAATGGTTTTCATCATATAGGGGAGAAGATGTGGCCTAATTACCAGTTATGCTGTTATTGGAAATGTAGCAAACTCTATGCCACTGTTGTCTAATTTGCCAAATTTAAGAACGTTCCCAGTATTAAGCACGCTACAAATTTATATTTTTAGCTTAGAATCTCATTTGTTGGATGAAATAAAATATAACAAATACCCAAGTACCTTATTGTTTTCGTGATCTCCACTGACAGCGATAGGATACATGACATATTTTCCTCCGTGGTCTTCGCTAGGTGCACAGGCGGCTAAGGTGTCAGGATCATGTTCAGCTCCAAAGTTATGTCCCAGTTCATGAGTGGTAACCAGGTCTGCTTCCTTCAACAGAGCAGGAACATTTCAAAAAAGAAGAAAAATGTGATACTGTATTTATAGACTGGGCAGCAATTGTCCCTTTAACGTTAACAAATATTGTAATCAATGAAACATTACAAGCATTATAACTGTAAAACCATATTCCACGACGAAAGATTTGCAATCAGGATAACCAGATCTGAATGATAAGATTAATTAAATAAAGACTGATTTTGCAATCAAATATTTTTTCAAGCAGAAAAGCAACAGCGCTTTTTACTTTTGACACCCTGAGGTATGTTGGGCAGTGCCGAACGGCTTCAACAAGGAAAATGCATTGGAGATAGGGTAGAGAAGGAGACATGTCAGTCATGTAGAAGACTCCAATCACTCATGCCACCAACAAACTCCATGTGATTCAATAAATGTGGTAATGTGTGTGGGGGAGGGCTTGGGAGGAAGAAAAGGTAAATATATGCCTAATCAATGATTTTTTAATTTCAGACCAGTATTTAATGTGTGCATGTGCTGCCAGTGGTGGGTACCGGCACTACAGCATGAAAAAAGGGGAAAAAGGAGTAATGACGCAGCCACATCATTTTGTATGCACACGCATGCGCGATGACCTATGCATTCACATGTTATTACACAAGCACACATGGGTGCTTTCAAAATGAAGCAAGTCCCACTAATCCGAAGCAGATCCATAAATAATAAATAATTTAAAAAAAGAATTAGGGTGAAAGCACTTTATATAAAAATAAGGACTGTGGAGTGGGGGAAAAGGATGAGTAGGCGTGGAGCAAAAGGGACAGCGACATTGGTGAAAAACATAGAAAAGAGAAAGCAACATGGAGTGTTGGGGAGAGAAGCACACAGGAGAGAGAGAGCAACAGGGTGTGCAATGGCAGGGAAGCGCACAGATGAGAGGGAACAACTTGGAGTGCGGGGGTGGGAAGCGCACGTGTGGGACAATGGGAAAACACTCACTATCATGGAGTGCTTAATCAAGAAGAAAAAAGAAGTTCTCTAAAGGTAGCAGTGGAAGGACAAAAGTATAGAGGCTATACATGATGGACAAGGCAAGCCACTGAATAAGAAGCATGCAAATGAGTGTGACAGTAAAGCTAAAACACATTGCAAGCAATGGACAGGCTTTACACCCACTGTCAGTTCTTGGTGTAATGACAAAGATTCTGGAAGAGTGTCATATTGGATTTGTTTTGATAGAAATTCCTAGATAGTGCACGTTTGAAAACTAGATACACATTCTGTAGACAGAATGCACTTTAATCGGATTTCACAAGTCCACCGCTAAGTAAGGTAAAGATGGATCAGCACAACTGTGAGAACTTTCATACACATTACAGAAAAAGTGCACTGTCCAAAATATAGACATTATGAATTGATTGTGCTAACCTCAGATGGCGAATTTCAAGTATTGATAATACCGTTCTCTGGACTTATATTTACTTAGATATTCCCATCCAGTTCTCCTATCTGCACAACATTCCAGTCAAGCTGATTACAATAAAAAACACAGGTACATGTGATAATAATCTAAAGTGTGCCTGGTGGACTATCTGGAACAAAATTCAAGGTTTTGAAAAAATTTGTGGCATCAATTTAACATTTTCTGCAGATGCGATGGCTTTTAAAACGTGTAACTCCTACAGAAGACTGATAAAATCCTTGTTTTCAAGTAATTGGCAAATGCACTTAGATGTTTTACTATATGGCCTGTCATATTTTTCTATAAACACATTTGTAGCAGGAGAAAACATGACTTCATCATGAAGGGGTAAGTCCACAACCCTATCCTATAAGATGCTATGCAAGAACGAAGCTTGCAACCAACCAGGTCTTCTCAAGCAAACCATGTTATGTATCCCTCTTGCAAATTATGCTTATTTATTTATTAACCACAGTTACTAAGCTACTTTGTTTCCACTGGACAAACAAAAAAGGTACTGATCTGCTGTGTCTAGAGGAATACATCTTGGACCTATAATGAATCAAGCAGTACATGCACAGTGATAAGGAGTAAGCAATGTGTGTGGTGATTATGCAATTACAAAGAATGGCGTACAAAACTCAGAGGGAGTCACAGTCATGTTATTGCCAGAGTAGTCACGCTGCAGCATCAAGGCAGCAAGTGGTTGTGGTTACAACAGATCCTGGGCATACGCTTTGCAGTCAACCCTTAGATTCTTCACCTCTATTCTGTCATACTCCAGACCTTTTTCAAAATATATTTTCTCTGCATTTGTCCATTCCTTCACATTTTTCAGTAAGTCATCACATGATGTCATTCCTTACTTTGCCACTTCATCAACATGAATCTCTTGCACAATTTGTTCTTAATAGAAAGAGGGTTAACTCAGCAGACAAGCTTTAGGAATAATCATGAGAGGGAGACTTGTTTATGCATAACCCCAGGTGTTACGTATGTACGGTGTAGTATGTTAAACCACAAAAATCTGAATATAACATTGCTAATGGCTTATTTTTAACATATTAAGAGGTTTGTCCCGCTTTCTGGGTGTGAACTTCTCTCCACCGTCAGATTCCCAATTCTTAGTTATAAAGAGTGTATTAATTAGTTCATTTCTGAGGGCACGATTAGTGTGTAGAAATCAGCTTGAAACTGGATATGGGTGTTTATCCTTAACACAAACCTGGCAGCTCGTGTAAAAAATGGAAGATGCATCTCTGACTCTTGGGCTGTGGGCAGAGGCACGCACCAGGGTTGCCCTTGATCACAATTGCTATTGGCTATGGTTATGAAGCCCCTTGCTGCTTGGTTGTGACTACTTTGGGCCCATTGGAGGATACCGTTCATTGATACAACATGTGGTGTTGTTATATACTGAGAATCTGTTGTTTTATGTAAAGGATGCCAAGGCAGATTTTTCGTCCATCGCATCACTATTGGACGATTTCGATTGATCGCTGGTCTCTGTGAAATGGGCGAAGTCATGTATGATTCCTCTACGATCAGGATATAATCTCCCTCCCTACATACAACTGGATTCTAGGTTATTGCATGAATCTGTATCGTTTAGATTCCCGGTGATCACTGTTTACCATTCAGCTGAGGATTTACTGGGTGGTAACTTGATCACTGAAGTTCATTCTCTCTGGGGACAAATTACACTTTGGTCCACTCTCCCTTTGGAGGTTTATGGGTCAGATCAACTTGATTAAAATGGAGGTACTCCATTGGTTGCTTTTACTAACCTTCCATTACTCATCCTTCGTACTTTTTAAAAAGACCTCAACAGGTTACTAGGTGGAATAACTTGGGCTGCAGGATTCCGTCGAGTTGCTTTAGCTACCATTAAACTACCTGTAGATGCTGGAAGACTAGCCCTCCCTGGTATTGAGCAATATTATTTAGTCGCCCAATGGATATCTCAATGGCTGGCAGGTCGTTCTTTGATTGAAACAGGGTTTAGTGTTTCCAATAACAGAGACGGCTCACTTCACTCATTAATGTTCCCCTCTAAATGCCCAGGGACACGCTGCCCTGTGCTACTTTGTACAGCCTTGTCGTGTCTTAATCGAAAACGAAGGATCATAAAGCTAGTTACCCGGTATGCCCTTTCAGCTCCTTTGCTTGGTCTCTGCACTCATGCAGGGTGGATATGCTCAGGTTAGGTTAGTTCTTGGACTGACTGGGGTCAGCCCATGTTGGAAGATTTGTTTATTAATGGTGGATTAATAGATCTTCCGACGCTTGTGATGGGCTACAATGTCCCCTTTTGTCAGTTTCTCACCTACATACATATTAAGCGTGTACTCTGAGATCTATTCCACACTTTTTGGAGCATATCACACATCAGTTATATCAGGTGTTGTATACTATGAGCGATGGTGGTAAATGGATCAAATGGCTCTATAGAGCTTAATTTAAGTCACTAAGATCTTTCCAGAACACCCCTTCAGGAATCTTGGGAGACAGAAATGACCAGGCCACTTCATGATGCCAATTGGCTTAGAATATTGGAATATCTGCATAAGGTATCATGTGACATCCGGTTCAAATACATTAAATTTCATATTTTGAACAGAGCTTATCTGACACCTATACATATTAATAAAATATACCCTAGAACAGATTTGAAATGCCCTCTATGTAAATTGCTAAATGCAAACTTACTGTATCTGCTCTGGTCCTGCAGCTCCCTTTACTCCTATTGAGCTAAGATTGTTGAGATACTGATTAGCTTGATTGGTAGTCCATTAGCGAATTCCATGGATATTGTACTGGTAGGTCTGTTTCCTCGCCCCAAACTTGAAATACCCTCCACTAAATTTGTGGGTTTTGAAACATCACAATTTACTGGAAGAACCACTTCTCCCTTCTGTGACACATGGAGCACAGTCCTTCTCCACTGGCTTTTATTTGAAAGTCTACTAATGCACAGGAAGGAGCGTACAGGTCTGCAGAAACCTTTTATAGCACAGTCCTGGAATCTCCTTGTGGAAGAATTCAAAACTCATAGCAAAAAAATAGTCACCAACCTCCATGACTATCCCCCTAACTAATTTTCTTTTAAAATGGTTTACCTTTTTATGACATTATTTTGCATGATCCTAATTACGTGCATGTAATTTGTCTGAATCTTTTCTGGTACATGTTATTTGTGGCGCAGCCCAATACTTTCTGTTTGGAACAACTCTTCCCAGATCTGCCTGGACACTCATGTAGTGCTTTTGGCCGCTGGATGGGGGTTGGGTTAGAGGGAGTTGTGGGGTATGGTTTTTTTTCAAGTTGCAAAAATGATGCTTAATGTCATACTTGTTAAAAACACATGGTTTACACCTTTCGAGCTAATGTTTGGAGCATAATGTACACCTACGCTGCTCTATTTTATGAAGCCTACTTTATTGCACCAATAAAAAAATACTTTAAAAAAATTGTAACTGGATGGCTGGTCAAATAAGGGGGTCAATGTGTTGGACATTGGGGCTGTCTGAGGGATTTTAGCCCAAATGTCTTTGGCCACCACAAGCAGCCTGCTGTACTGCAGAAAATATTTTTTCAAAATACCAAATAAGGTTTGGACCTTCCCAAAGGTATTACATTTTGTTTTAGGAATAAGTCTATTTTTGTACACACACTGCCATTTCCAAGCTGTGAAATCCCTATCCCTGGAAGCGGTGCTAAAATTGTGCCAGGGGTGGCAAGCATACACCTCTACTACTGGGTGGTAAAACTGGCCTTTGTAAAAGACTGCTTCAAAAGCTCCAAAGATGTCCCTGCTTTTTGTTTGGAATTAGATCTCTTTAAAGTATTCACTTTCCTAGACTACATGTATGTTTCCCCAATAGCAACACCGCTCCTCCTGGTGAGTTGAGTGGTTCAGCTTCTGCACAGGGCTCTTTGCCAGATTTGATTGGAAGGCAGGCTAACATGCGAGACACCACTGTAACAGGGGAATTTGTCAGAGGACTTTGAGCAGGACAAATCACAGTTTAATATCTTCAACTGAGGCATGCTCTAGAGCATTACCACACAGGCCTGGAAGCCCTTTCTGAATATATACCCCTTGAAGCTAAATAGTGCTATACACACATTGGATAAGTGAGGTATCCCAGAGCTAAACTACTGGCTAGTGATCAATTCTCCAGACTTATTTACACATTTACGGTACCTTTGGAAGGCTGACTTGGGCCCATCTGTCGATGAGGAGTGGGGAGGCTAAGATGGACCCTCCCACATTGGACATCTCCATTTGCAGAAGACTGACCCTTGTCAAGTAGCGACGCAGAGCGTATTAAAATTCAAAATGAGACCAGCTCCACAGCTTATTAAGGATACCGCTCCGATACAGGAGGACTTGTTCCATATGGTATGGTCGATAATCCATAATTAGTGACAGAGGGTTGGCTTCACCTTGGGTCAGATTGTGGACTACACTATCAATCACACCCCAAAGTTAGGAATCCTTGTAGTCAGGGGAGACTAGGATAGGGGTCTCTGAGTACACATACGCTGTTGGGGTTAGGTTTCCACCAGGCCAAAAGAAATATTTCTCACTACTGGCGTTCAAAGAAGGCCAACCTCAGAAGACTAGGGTAAGGGGAAGGGACCACAGCTCCCAGATGGAGAAGTTAACTTATTATGCAAGAGGGTTTTCGGTTAAACAGTTGAAAAAGTTATTTATCTTCGGTGATGCCTTATCTGGTAGAGACTCTATCTAGCCGCCGATTTTTTACCTAGTCCAAGGTGTAAGACTGTATCTGGAGGTTTTTGAGCAATCCCCCATGTGCGTGGGTAGGTGGCATCGTTTGGCTCTTTATGACGTTGTTGGCTGGAAATGAAGTGCATCTATATAGACGCCACCGCAGCGCACTGACCTCAGTTCTTGACTGTTTTTTCTGAACCAGAAGCATGGAACCAAGCTGGGGACCAATGGGTAGAGTGCCTGTGAGGTCCAAAAGGATCCCTTGAGGGAAGACAGTTCGCAAAAAGAGAAGGATGAGGGAATTGGTAGGGAACCTGCAGTTAGACAGAGTCTCTACCAGATAAGGTGTTACCGAAGGGAAGTAACTTGTCCATCTGATAGAGAATTTTAGCCTCTGATTCCTTACCTCAGAATAGATACCAAAGTAATCTCTCCCTGGAGGTGGTTCTGCAGACCATCTTAAACGAAGAAGTCCTGGAGCACCAAACGGGCAAAATGCCCATCTCGCCGGACCCGACTGTCGAGGCAGCAGTGTTTAACCAACATGTGCATTGATACCCAAGTAGCTGCCTGATAGATGTTCAGGACTGGGACTCCTCTAGCTCACGCAGTGGTTGAAGCAGCAGCTCTAGTAGAGTGAGCTCTTAAGCCCTTAAGGGGCTGTTTCTTAGCCATTACATAGCAGATCTTAATGCAAAGGAGTATCCATCAAGAGATGGTTCTCTTTTGAATTGCCTTCCCTTACCTCTGCAAATGCACCAAAGTGTTGATCGCCCTACCGGAATGATCAATATAGAATGATAAAGCTATTTTTGGATCCAGACGGTGGAGTCTCTCCTCTTGTTTAAAAGGATGAGGCAAGGGATAAAAGGTAGGCAGGGTGATGCTTTGCCTGACGTGAAAGAAAGTGACCACTTTTGGGAAAAAAGGAAGCCCGGGTTCTAAGAAAAAGCTTGTCTAGGAGAAAGGAAGTGTAGAAGGGGTTAATGGAAAGTGCCTGCAATCCACTAACCCTCCTGGCAGATGTTATTTCCACAAGGAAGACAGTTTTGACCAACAGAAGCCGTAGAGGGAAGCTGTATATTAGCTCAAAAGGCAAGCACATAGGAAAGATGAGAACTAGATTCGAGTCGCTTTGGGGAATAATGAAGGGCGTGGGAGAAAACATATGTTGCAAACCTCTAAGGAATCTAGTCCCAGTCACAACAGATGACTTAAACAGGGAAGGTTGATCCTGTAACCGTAAGAAAGTGGAAATGACAGACAGATATCCTTTTACTGTGCCCAAATCAAAGCCTTGCCAGGCCAGAGAAAGAACAAAAAGGAGAACTTCAGAAAAAGGCCACCAAAGAAGCAATGGTTCTCCACAGTAAGTGGGTCGTATCCAACCCGCATCTAATTGTGCACTTTGCTGCGTCTCACCCGTCAGCAAGCTTGGGAATAATTGGCCTGGGCCTCATTTTGGACCATAGGCAGCACTTGTGAAGTCGTATCCCACACAGTATTGGAATAACAGCCTAATAAGCATGCAGTGTTCACGGACCGCAGTACCAGGCTGGAGGAAGAAAACAATTCTCTTTCCGAATGTATCCAGCCTTTTGGATTCTGTAGCTGGTGGTGTGGTGTGGTAGGGAACGCGCCGTGACTGATTCAGGAAGTTGAAGCCTGGACTACCAGACTCTCAGTGGTAAGGCGATGAAAGAGATAGGCTGGGTCCCTGGGAGTGAGGCGATGGTGGCAAGCAATGGACCTGTGTACAGGAGTGCCTGTGCAAGTCTTGACCCAGGCCCCAAGCAGAACATAATTGAAAGCTTCCTTGAAGGGTAGTAAGGGTTCTGATGGGGATGCCCCTGGCTGAAGCACCTCTGTCAAAACATTTGTTTTGACTTGAACTGTGGGTAACCAAAGGTCCAGGACCTCAGCCAACCCCCGGACTACTGTGGGAGGAGAGAGGAGGCCAGTGTCTGGACAGGTGTCAAGACCACTGGCATCAGCCAGGTGCTCATCCCAATTGTTATCGGCCGTGGACTCACCTTGGGGGAGAGAAGAGATGGGGGCGCATGGATGAAGGGTTTGAGTGTAGGAATAGGGCTCCTCAGATCCCCTCCATTCGTATTCCTCTGTAAGGTTTTCAGTCAAAATTCGGAAGTCATAATATGTTTGGCATGTGGTGTCAGCAGGAAGGGCACCACTGGAATGGATCCCAGAGGAGGATGCGAAGTCACGGCCAAGGGTCGATCCCAAGGGGTCGACTGGAGCAGAGGGCGAACCTACCGGCGGGACTCTAGTCGAAGACCTTATCGAATCTATAAGACCAACGGTATTCCAGAGGGGTCAGCCCAAAAATGAGGCTCATGGCCTCATAAAAAAGCACGGAGTAGTCCCAGTCGCGAATGCTGGCTGCACAGGGTCCACCTGCCAGGGAGGTCTGGGCTTGTCCATCGTTCCCTCGCGCCGACCGAAGAATGAGTTCAATGTGGAGAAATAGAAGATTGCTTCGGCTTCTTGGACTTCTTCTTGTGGGACTTATCAGAAGAAGTCCAGGAGTGGGACGAGGACTGACGCAAACAACTGCGGGAGCAGCCCCAAGACCACCCACGCGAAAGGGATCTGGAGCGGTACAGAGTTGCATGAGGCACGCTGGGGTGGCGCGTATATAGGCACTACACATGTCATTTCCAGTGTGGATGAAGCCAACAAAGCCATGCGGAGCTGAACGACATTACCTACTGGCACGCAAGGGGGATTGCTAAAAAACATCCAGATCCAGTCTGAAGCTGCGAATATTCTGAGGTAAGGAATCTGCGGCTAGATGTCTCTATAAGATACTTTAATTAACCTTGCTTTTTCATATGGAAAACTGATTGTAGCGCCGATCCTGCACTTAGCTGCATGCTGCAAATGCTAGTGTTGTTAATCTATTACATATGTATGACTGTCATGATTTTTATACAGTAAATGTTCCAGTAAAGAAATCAATTAAGTTTGTTATAAAAATAAAATTGCCCCAATGATTTTACGCAGTCAGCAGTTGCACTAATTTTTGAAGACCAAGACTTATTTTTCATCAGGAAGAAGAGAAAAATCAAAAAACAGTGGCTGATGGAGAAAGTGAAATAAGAGACAGGGAGTGAACTCAAGACCAACCTGCCTTGGCATTAGTAAACCCTGGTATTAAGCAGAACCAATTAAATAAAATAGAACAAAGAAAAACACTTTGGGCCTTGCACTTTTTTTTTCAAATTGAGCACTACCTAGAACAGTGCTACCCAAACCTTTTAGAACCATGACCCAAGTTGTAGAACGGCAATCTTTTGCGACCCACCTAGATTTATCGGACATGAGGCGGGGGAGATTTCTTTAAATGTAATAGTTGACATGCTTTCAAAATACTGGGAATTACCAAAATACTCTTTACAATTTTTGTGTTCCTCTCTAACAGTAATTCTTTGTCAATGGCACAACCGTGGCCACGCCTTTTGACATGTCTTTATTGGACTGTGGTCAAGATGGTGAACTGCATTGGAGTTGGAACACTATTCAGAGTGGGGTGCTGGCTTGTAGCATTTGCTCACTAAAATCACAAGGCTTTTGAAAAATCTTTGTGTTGATACCAGTGATTTTAGTAAATTTGAAAAAACCCTTCTGCACCAGAGTATACAGCAAGGCCTCATATCAATTTTTGTGTAAACACAAGGGCATTGGAGCACTTTAAATGAGCACCTGTTTACATTACATAGGAGCAGATTCATTTAAGTGATTTGCCCAGCGTCAATGTAGGGCTTCGATCCAGTTCTCCAGAACCCAAGTACACAAGTGGGATGATTGTGTATGATTATGTGTAAGCACATTCTCTGTTGAAATGGCTTTGTGAAGTAAAAAAAAACAAAAAAACACAGCAGCAAAAACCCTGGAAGGTTTATACTGAGTCTGGCTTGGCAATGCTTGCAAGGGCTTGTTTTAGAACTGGGCTTACGGACATAGTTCAGCAAATCTGCACCAGTGTTGCTGGAACAATGTTTATAGTTGGGTTGCTGACAAGAATGTGATATCACTGAAGTCATAGGGATTGTGAAAAATCCTAGCTTCGCACCAAGTATAGCAAATCTATTCAGCAGGAGAGTGGTATGGATGTAGTAAGTAGCTTGTGGTGCAAACATATTACTAGTGCATCATGCAGGTTGATGTAGTGGGCTGGCCCCATGTGTACAGCATACAAAGTAGACGTAGCCGAGTTGTAGTTGATGTAGTTTATTCAGTAGTAGCTGTAAGCTGGAACAGGCCCCACCAGGAGCAGCCTCCTAGCTGCTCAGCCCATCTTCTCAACTGTCTCTCACCACCCAGGCACCCAAGCATTCCACTCACACTCACATTCTGACCGGAACACTCACACTGGCTGAGCAGCTAGGTAGAGGGAACAGAATGACATGACCTGAGGATACTACAGTTGAGCAGTCATTTGTCGTATGAACTAAATTTGCAGACACATCTGCGGCAAGATGTCTCTATAAGATACTTTAATTAACCTTGCTTTTTCATATGGAAAACTGATTGTAGAGCCGATCCTGCACTTAGCTGCATGCTTCAAACGCTAGTGTTGTCAATCTATTACATATGTATGACTGTCATGATTTTTATACAATAAATGTTCCAGTAAATCAATTAAGTTTGTTATAAAATAAAATTGTGCCAATGATTCTACGCAGTCAGCAGTTGCACTAATTTTTGAAGACCAAGACTTATTTTTCATCCGGAAGAAGAGAAAAATCAAAAAACAGCGTGTTTGTCTGTCTGATTTGCATAGTGTTTGTCCCTGAGAAACAGTGTTGCTCCTTGAAAAATATGCCTGGTGTCAGGGACAATCAAGGGTATATGCTGCTTCCCATAAACCGAGAGGGCCCTAATTGGTAGATTGTCTTCTTATGACGTCTGAATATGAATTGATTTTATCTTATTGTTTTTATGTTTAATAAGACTTGAGTACTATTATGCTGTTAGGTGACTTGTGCTTTTATGGATATATTTGTATCCGAATAAAGATTTTTGAATTGAATTGAATTGCTGCTTCCCATCATGCAGGGTCCATCTCTGGCACAATTGTGTCTATCCTGGCAGTAATGGCGGCTCTGGCATAATAATGGTCATCCATGACTTATTGTGGGCATTCTTTGTCTAGTTGTGCATACTGGCAGCCATCCCTGAGATATTGTGAGCATGACTGAAATACTCTTGCCAGCCCTGACATAATGGTGCCCATCTCTGGCTTAATAAATGCTGAGATTGATGCTCTGTAAGCATTCTGTCCAGCATTGCCACAGTGGTGTCTACGATATAATGGTGAGCATTAATGGGATAATATAGGCATCCTTGGTGTTATGATAAGCATCCATGGCATGTGATCATAAAGCCTAAACAGTTGACACATATACTGTCCATGTGAAGCAAATGTGCATGTAAGTACTTGATAAAAATGACAAGCTAAGGTTTGGGGAACGCATATTTACCTAAAATTAAAAGTGGTATTTTGAAGCCAAAATATATTTCTTTCAGAAACCAAAATTGAGTTCCTTTGCCCAAAACAGAAGTGGTAGTTGATAGACAAATGTGTTTATTTTCAGAAACGAATATGCTGTGGAAAAGAAAGTGGTTGCATTTCCAAACCATGTTTAACAGTTGAATGGTAATTCAAGCAAAGTTATGGAGACTTATTGTTATGGCTATATCCTTGGTGCCACAGGGCTCGGCTATTATTTTATCAGTCTTGTGAAACCACTGCATATTGACAACACTTTTCGTGATATTTTTGCTGGTGACCCAGCCTGAAATGTTTGAGTGGTCACAAGTGTTTTGCTAACAGATGTGGTCACTACTGTACAGAGTTAACATTTGTTAGGAGCTCGGGATGATTTTCCTTCAGCTTTTATTATAGAAAAGGTTGGCGCTCTCTGGACAATAAGTCTTTCAGACAGTAGGGAGTCCCTGATAATGTGTACATAGAGTCATTGTTACTTGTTTCCAATGCCTTATTAGGTATGACATATTGAAGGTCAGGGGAGTGGGTGTTATTAGACTGCAGACAAGGTTAACTTCTAAATTCAGGCCATAAAAGGTTCCCCATCGTTATCAGATTAGTCCCTGAAATAGGTGATCAGAAACTGGAGCTGCACATCCAAATAGAAACATTCTGTGTCTGGAAGTTGAAGACCACCCTCACCATGTGCAAGTTTGAACATATTCAATTTGATCTTGCATTCCCGCCGACTAGTACGAGAGTCAAAACAATGCCTATTCCCGAAATGACTTTCATAGGAAGACCCAGATTCGCCGTGGAATTACAAATAGTAAGGGAGGGAAACCATTTTGGACATTACTAATTAGCCTGCCAGCGACAATAGTAATGTTACCCAGACTTTTATAGACTGACGGAGATTCACTATACCTCTACCTCCGTTAAGCTCATATCTCTTTGTCAATTGTGTATGCCTACATGCTAAAATGAGTCTGAATTCCACTTCAGCTGTAATCAGCTTAGCACCGTTAGGGTATCTACACTTTTCCAATTTTAGGACTCCTATTTTAAATAGCGCCAGTTTGGCCCAATCTACTTTCAGACTTGATGCAGAGATGAACAGTTCAATTACAAAGAGTAAGTTGTCAGTTGCCATGCTGGGTCATGGAGACACGTTATGTTATATTATTTCAACTTATTAAAGCGCGCAAATACCCTGAGGTGTCTTGGCGCTGAAGTTCAATGTAAACACAACTGGATCATGACGTAACTCTGGAAAAACTAGGTTTTAAGACTCTTTCTAAAATTTGATCATGATTTTGCTGACCTAATATGTATAGGGAGCGAATTCCAGAGTTTAGCAGTTCCATAACTAAGGCTTCGGCCACCCCAATTGGAAGTGCGAAACTTGGGAACAGACATGAACCTGGCATCAGTAGAGCGAAGCTGTCTGCATGGTTGGTACCATTTAAAAATATTTTTTAGGAAAGTGGGTCCTGCATTATTCAATGCTTTATAAGCCAGGCACAATGTTTTGAACATGACGCGACTCGCTACCGGGAGCCAGTAGAGCTTCCGAATTTCATTGGAGACTGATTGGTATTTGGGCAGATTCAGTAGGATTCCTGCGGCTGCATTTTGTATCATCTGCAACTTTTTTAGATGTTGTCTTTGCATGTTCTGATACAGCCCGTTGCAGTAATCCAACTTCAATAATACAAGTGCAGTCACAAGCGTCCTCCTGGAGTCCATAGTTACAGAAGGAAGGATTTTCTTTGGTTTCTTGATTAGATAAAAGGAGACTGAAACAATGGCATTTGTTTGATGAACAAAGGACAGCTTATCGTCAAAGACAACTCCTAAGTATTTAGCTTTGGCTACCAGTTTAGGCAATTCCCCTAACTCTGCAGGCCACCAAGAGGCATCCTATGCTGGTTGGAGACTGCCAAAGATCATTATCTCAGTTTTGTCTGAGCTGAGCTTCAGACCGTGCTTACTCATCCAGCTGTTAATTTCCAGCATACAGTTTTGAAACCGGGATGGGGGAAAGGGTTCATTTTTATAGGCAGCCACCACAATTTGTGTGTTGTCTGTGTAGGATGTCAGATTAAAACCAAATTGCTGTATCAGAGGGGCTAGTTCGACACATAAATATTAAAAAGTGACAAACTCAACAACGAACCCTCTGGAACCCCACAAGGTAACACATAAGGAGTTGATTTAAACTGGTCCAGGGCAACTGAATGTCTTCTGTCCGTCAAGAAGGAAGATAGCAGGGAGAGAGCAGAATCTTTTACACCCAATTTTATTAGGCGTTATTTCAGCAGGTTACGGTCAACGGTATCGAACACTGCCGATAAGTCAAGGAGAATTTGGGCAGCTGCCCCATCTGTGTCCATCACTGCCCTAATCTCCTCTGTAGCCTTGATTAGTGCAGTTTCCGTGCTATGTTCCGGGCGGAATCCGAATTGGGAGGGATCAAGCAATTCATTGTCTTGTATATATTGAGCTAACCGTAGATTCATAATTTTTTCAACAATTTTGGCAGGTAGAGGCAACCTAGAAATGGGGCGGTAATTATTTGGATTGGACGGGACCAAATTAGGTTTTTTTATTAGCGCGAGGACAGACGCATAGGGTAGGAAAAACTCCAGATTTAAACATGGAATTAAATTTTTTTGCCAGAGTGGTACATACTTTGCTGGCTATACTTCTCAGAACTGAAGTGGGACAGGGATCCGTTTTGGGATCCTGATTTAGCTTCCATGATGAGATTTTCTACCTGCTTGCTTGATATAGGGGAGAAGCATGATAACGTATTTTGATCTGGACTAAAATGGTGAGGATTCTTACTTGGCTCATAGCAGGTAGAGACCTCAAATTGATCATAGATGTTATTAACTTTATCCCTAAAAGTGTTGGCGATTATGTCACAGAAGCTTTGACTACCTTCTTTAATGGTTTTACTAGGCAAGGAAGTAAGTTTATGGACTACCTGAAACAGTTCTTTGGATTGGTTCGTCTCTCTTTCTATCTGCCTAGAAAAGAAAGTCCCTTTTTCATTAATTAGCATGTTTTTATATTTTGATAGTGCCAGTTTGTAATTTTGTTTTCCCAATTAATCATATTCAGTTTTGTTTTTCTAGTCTCAGTGCCTCCGAAAACCAGGGGGCAGAGGACGAATTACAATTACTGAACTCTTTAAATTGGGAACTGATGCATTGAAGGCTTCGTTAAGCCACTCTGTATATTCACTAGCTGCCAGCTCTGGGTTTTCACTAATCGTGGGTTGTGAATTGCCAAGTTGAATCAAAAGATTCCCATAGTCAATCTTATTCCATGCTTTAAAGACCGTCTGCTTTGACCTAGCATATGCCACAACGGATACTTCAGGAGATTTAAGATCAAACAATAATAAAGTGGTCGGTTAAAGCTAGAGGGTGGACCTCTTTTACTATAAAAGCTGGTTCGGAGGTAAAAATACCATCTAGGGTGTGCCCTGCCTTATGAGTAGGTTTATACACCATTTGTGCTAATCCTAGTGTCCCTAGAGTATCTAAAAGAGCTGCTGTGTCTTTATCTGACTCTTCTTCTAAATAAAAATTAATATTACCCAGTATTGTGAACTTATTTGAGATTAGCGCAGATTCTAAGAGTGAATGGATGTTACTAATGAAGCTACTTCTTGAGCCTGGGGGGGCGGTACAAAAGAATGCCACAAAAAGGTTTTTTTAGAATTAATTTCTAGGGCAAAATAAAGCGCTTCACAATGAGGATTCAGGGCTGAGATGAAGGTTGCTCCAAGTTTATCTCGATAAATGATGGCCAGCCCTTCTACCCTTTTAAGGGGTCTATTCAGTCTGAATGATAGAAATCCAGAAGGTACAGCTGTCACAAAGTCCGGGTCCGATGCTGCGTCAGCCCATGTTTCGGTTAGGAATAACACGTCCAACTTATAATTATAAATAAGCTCTGCTATTTCATATCTATGTTTAGCTAAGGATCTTACATTGATAAGGCCACAGCAAAGGTCTACCAACGCTGAAAGTCCTGGTGGCTTTTCGTTCGATCTCACCTTTGAGGGCCGACACGCCCTTACCATCTGTTCTTCTGGGAGTTGGAAACCACAAATACAGTTTTGATGCTGTAGTGGATATTCACCATCAAAACTAAAGCGGCAGCAGTTGGAGCTAGGAGTTTTGGGAATAAGGTTTAAAAGTTCCTTACCTAAGTACCTCATAATGTCTTTACCATCTGAACCAGGGTTCCTGGCGCTAGGCGCGGTCCGGGCGCAGACGGGCTTGCATTTGGCGTGCTAAAGTCCACCTTAAATGTCCCTCCATTAAGGGGGCGTGAGCATACACACGTTATGAGCGTGAACAGTTAACATAAGGGGGGGAAGGAGAGGGGGCAAATAATAAGTGTAAAACTGGGGTCCTGCTACCCAGCGGACCCTCACAGGCTCCCCTGTGATAGAACCGCTACTGTGAAATAAACAGCAAGCAAAAAGAAAAGTGCAAAGGAAAGCATAAAATGATTTAAAATAGGGACTTGCTCCCTTCTAAGATGGCGCCCGCTGAGACCTATGGGAGTCAGGCACCTCCAGTAAAGCAAAAAACACAACAAGTTACTTACCTTCCATAACACTCACTCTGGTGCGTACTCAACCTAACCACAGACTCCTCAAATTTGACCCCCCCCCTCCATAGGCAGCAGGGTCAAGACTGATTTGCACATGGCAGGGGCCAAACTGGGGTGGCGTGGCGAGTAAAAAACCAATGGATTTAACCCAGATTTGTGACGCAGGGTGAAAGCTTGATTTGTTCGGTATTCCATCCATCATCTGTTCTTTTCGCATTTGTTGTCCTAAGTGGGGAGAGTATGACCAGACGTGGGTCACTGCGCCACTGGACACAAGCTAGCCTGGCTGATTAGGGGTGATAACCAAAAAACGGTCCCAGGATGCTTGTTTCCGGTCCAGGGAGGACCTGGACTGGCAGTCCGGGCTGGATTTTTCACATGGGGAGAAGTGTCAAGACTGATTTGCATATGGCTGGGGCCAAACTAGGTTGGCGTAGTGAGTAAAGGAACGATGGATTTAATCGAGATCTCTTGACGGGGAGGAATGCTTGATTTGTTCAGTATTCCGTCCCATCATCTGTTCTTTTTGCAAAAGCCTCTTTAAATAACAGCAGCGGTTCTGAAGGGGCATGCCCAGTGTGCAAGGTTTCTATCAGTAGATTTGCATTGGTCTCTATGGTATGCAACTGGCAATCCAAAACGTCTGCTGCTCTGTGAACTACTACCTTAAAGGAAGCACTCTCCTTAGTTGGGGGTACTGGTGTGGGGTCCAATTCAGTCTCAGAGGAAGTATCCATGACATTGGCATTTTGTAGATCTAACTAGAGGCTAGCATTTGTGTAATGAAGGGGAAGTAAAAAGTTACTTCCCTGTCATTATCCTCATCACGTGGAGCATCTTGAGATCCTTAAAATATATCAGAATCCAATTCTAAAAATGCCTCCAGCTTACCAGAGTACTGGCATTGATGAAGTTAAAGTTGGTAATTTCATAATGAGACACAAGATTTTTGGGGTAGACATCGACTCCAGATCAGAGATAGGTGTCTGGGTCTGATCCAGGGTACTGCAGTCAGGAACAGCGCTAAAGCTGTAAGAACCAACAGGTTTTCTAGTGTAGGAGTGGGTGTGTCAGCCAGCACTGGCACAATACCAGATGAAGACCAAAGAGGCTCAGCTGGCCTCATCAGATGAAGTCCAACTTGGGACTCATCAGATGAAGTCCAACTTGGGAGTCCTACGGCTTTACAGGTCCCAAACGCACTGAAAAAGGAACTGGCATCATCCTAATAATCTGCAAAATGGCCTCCTTGAAGGCCTCCATCTAGGGCGTGGTTGACGATGGACTAGACTCGGGGCACACAAGCACTAGCATTGGAATGGGTTTGGGTATGGAGTTGGCTGATGGAAGCGGAGTCGGGCCCTTTGAGTAATAGGGCCAATGTTATTCTAAGAAACTCTGTTCAAGTCAACTTCCGTAACTTTGGATGTCTATTCTTTTAAGAAGGCTTTTCTCCCTCATGGGGGTGGCACTAGTTTGTACAAGGAATACATAGGTAGTGAGTCTGGGCACAACTCTGGTTCTGAGCCAACCATGGGTACCATTCTGGACAACTCGGTGTGCTAAGGCCTCAGCTGCTGAGTTACCAGAGCCAAACTGGGTACAAAGTCTAGAATAAGGACAAGTATTCTCAGCTTCAGAACCTAATCTTACACCATGAGTGTAAAGGTGGACTGTCTCGTGGTCCTTTTGAGGACAAGAATGGAGATAAACACCCCCTAAGGGCATGTAACAGTGGATGCTCATCGTGTAACTCTTCAAATCAGATGATAGTCTTGCTTTTCCTGGAAAGCTGTATTGTAGGGTTTTCACATGGCTCCTCGTGACCTAAGTCCATCAAGACATCTTTGACTCAGGTCTTACGAGCTTGTACATATCTTCTTGTGATCAAGATGGCTTCTCCTGGCAGGGTGCAGACCAGCCCCTTATGTGGGTACAAACTAATCCTTTCACAGTAGTAATATCAACCCTGGGGAGGGTCAACTCCCAGATTGATGTATTCTTCCAGCACTGGTGTCCAGAATATCCTCAATTATGACCATGTACTGTTTGGGGTGCCTGCAGTTCTACTTATCTTGTGGCCAAGGGCCTTCTTGGTTCAAAGTTCAAACATTTCTCCAATTCTGGGAATGTGCATAATTTTGGTTGTTGGGCAGTTTTTTTTTAAGGGCTCCGAAGGCAAGAGTCACTAGTTAGCCACACATCTGACAAACACACCCTTTAATCAATCAAGGATTTTTAAAGAACAGCAAATCACCCCTGAGGTCTCAAGGCACTTGAGTTACTAACTGCTTTTTTTTCTTTTTTTTTTTTTTTTTAAACGAGGGGAAAGCAAGCAGAGGGCACTAAAAAAACGGGGGGGAAACAAGAAAAAAAACAATGAAAACAAAGGAAAAGCTAGGAGAAGGCACTCAAAAAAAGGGGAACAAACAAGGTGAAAGCAAAAAAAACAAGGGAAAGCAAGGAGAAGGCACCCAAAAAATGGGGGGAAGAGCAATAAGAAAGTAGTGAAAATGGGGCAAAAACAAGGAGAAGGCACTCAAAAACGGGGGACAAAACAAGGAGAAGGCACTCAAAAACGGGGGAAAAAACAAGGAGAAAGCACTGAAAAAACGGGGTGACAAGCAAGGAGAAAGTAGTGAAAATGAGGGAAAATCAGGAGAAGGCACTCAAAAAAATGGGGGAGAAAGAGGGAAAAGCAAGGAGAAGATACTCAAAAAGCAGGGACAAAGCAAGGAGAAGACAGTAGCAAGAGCGATAAATCAGCAGAGAGAGAGCTAGGCCTGGTGCCTGCTCAATGGGGTAGTGCTGTGGCCTCCATTAAATAGGTCCTGGGAGGAGGGTGGGGTGCTGGGAGGCGGTGGGTGGGGCTAGGAGGGAAGCAGGTAAAATGTGGCAGCGGCAATGAAGGAAAAAACAAGGAGAAAGCAATGAAAACGAGGTAAAGCAAGGATACCGCACTCAAAAAATGGGGGAAAAACAAGGAGAAAGCAATGAAAACAAAGGGAAAGCACGGAGAAGGTACTAAAAAAAAAAAGGAGGAAAAGCAAGGAGAAAGCAGTGAAAACTAGGTAAAAGCAAGAAGAAAGCACTTAAAAAATGAGGGGGAAGAAAAGGAGAAAGTGATGAAAACGAGGGGAAAGTAAGGAGAAGCCACTCAAAAAACAGGGGGAAAGCAAGGCGAAAGCAATAAAAACGAAGGAAAAGCAAGGAGAAGACACACAAAAAAACAGGAAAAAAAGCATCTGCCCAAACTGCCAAAGTGTGTGCTGTAGGTGTAAGAGCGAGGGTGATAATACCCAGTATGACAGGACGGAGGGACACCAACTGCCATAAGTGGTGCATGCTGATTCATATTCAAGGACAATGCAGTGTCCGCTTGAACACTGAAGCAGTTGGTAGGTAAAGGCAGCGCTGCCTGCACTACAGGAGTAGGTATGTTGCCATTTACATTGTAGTACACTAGAATGCAGAGATCACTTAGAGTTCTTATCCAAATTCAGTCATCAGCAGTTTGGGGAGTTGCATCTGGAGTTTGCAGCGAGTCCGCCGTGGCGGAGGAAACATCATTGCTATATTTTACAGAGGACGTGTCAGGGTCCAGATTCTGTGTGTGCTCACGCATCGTGGCTGCAATTTGTAGGGCCTGTCGTCATTCCAGAATGACCTGTTCCGTGTTGGGAGCAGAGTTCGGTTGTGAGGAGAGGCAGCTCCATTTGCGTCGTCCCCTGCGACTGCCCCCATTCACAGCCCAAGCCTCCGCAGGCTCCCCACGTGCAGGGCTAGATGTCATTGAGCCACTGGATTCCATCCAGTTCCAAACTTCTTCCGCGGAGTCAAAGAATTGTGTGTTGCCATCCGCATCAACGTGAAGCCTAGCAGGGAATAGTAGGGAGTAGCGAATGATCAGATCGTGGAGACGTCTCTTGACTGTGAAGAACGAGATCCTCTGTCTATGCACCTCCAGGGTGTAGTCAGGGAAGAATATGACAGAAGCACTACCCACCGTTACCTCCCTCAACTTGCGTATCTCTCGGAGTATGTGTAGTTAAGTAATCGAAACAGGAAAGACCGTGGATTAGCGGCGGGCCGGCACACCGTGGGCTCTTTCGACAGTAAAGAATGGGGAGGGAGCCCCCTCCGGGAGTAGACTACTTAGCCATGTTTCAGTAGAAGTCACAGTATTTGTGCACTCCATGCCCTCCGGCAGGCCCACCACGCGTATGTTGTTCTTTCTGGAATGACCCTGCGCATATTCTACTCCGCGTTCCTGCGTATGCACCCGGTCCATCAGGTCTTGTATGATTGCTGATGAATCATGAGCGGTTGCCATGATTCACCTGCTCGGTCCCTGAACGCAGGCAGCCCATGGCCGTGCCATCTGTGCTAGTTGTCAAGGGAAGGTCCCTTCCAGGTGGCCTAGTCAAGCGGGCGTCCCACCGCTGGCATAAAAGGGGTTCCAAATTGTGCACGCGTTGGTCTTCTGCAATCAAGCGTGGCACCTACACTGATGCTCTAGTACTGGCTCTCACGTTGCCCGTTCTCAGATCCCAGTCATACTAGGGTCATGGACACAAGACGGGGCCTGCCTCTGTGCACTGTGTGGCAGCTCTTTCAGTAGATGGACAAAGTTGTTTCAAGTCCCAGGCTCCAAGGCGCAGACAGACCAACGCCCGTTAGCAACATAGGCAAGCGCTGATATATTACCGAAGGTGCAGTCATTCATTGCCTGCCCGCGTGGGCAGCCACCGGTCAAGATGGGGAGCATCCTCCATGCCCTAGGCGAGACGAGCAGCTGGGGCAGGAGAGAACGCAGCTAGGCGCAGACTAATATGTCCAGTGCTGGGTGGCACGCTGATCCCCGGGGGTGAGAGCAAAGGGGAGGTGGGTCCGGGCAGATAGTGCAGTCTGGAGGGGACGATGGGGTAGGCGCAAAGTGCCCAGTCGGTCTAGTACGATTTGGTGGATGAAGGATGTGGCGCAAGCAGCCCCTTCGCTGATCCCACTAGTGCCAGATGTTGTCGGTCTTTCCTCTTACTGTCACCATGGCCAGCAGTGGAGGTAGGACAGGGCAGAGCGGACTACACCAGGCCCCAATGCAGAGGGCTCAGTAGGGAGTCATTGCAGCATGCATTCGGCCACCATCCAGGAGGTCCATACATAGATAATCCCCAGGGCTCCGCTGCAACCTCAGGGCGGGGCAGCCGCCCCGCAGCACCACCGCTACCAGTCCCAATGGCGCAGGCTAAGGGCCGCAAAGCCTCCTGGCCACCCTGCGTCACCTCTCCTCATGCAGGAATGCTCATTCAGGAGCAATCACAGGCAGCCACCACCAGGGCAGGCGCCACCAGACTTCTAGCACAGTAGCCCCTGCAAGCGCAGGTAGCTCTCGCCTGCTGGGCCTGGGCCCGTCACAACCCCTGGGCCCCCACAGCCGACACAGCGCAGTCCAAGGATCCCCGCTCACCTGGGCCCACAGGGCGGCTGCTCGATCAGAGTTACGGGCGCCTCCTCAGGACACCAGTGCAATCATCCATTGGGGGGCAGGCAGACTCTTTACATCCAGCTGCAGAGAGATCGAAGTCACGCCGGTCCTTCTGTTTGTACCAGGCCTCCTGCAGCCCATTCGGGGGTCTTGCCGTTAGGTAAGGGCATCTCCAGCTGCATCAGCGCACATCGCCGCCATAACAGTCGGGTGCCATCGCCCGTCATCGCGGAGCAGCTGCTTCTGGCCAGTCCTTAGGCAGCTCCTACCGCAGATCGAACAGTGTTTTAGGCGAACAGGGCCAGGAACACATCTGGGTCAAAGTGGGGTAGGGCCCACCTGGGCTCCTGGGTTCAGTGCAACACCGTCTATCCTCCTCCTCGCGGTCAAACCTAGGCCCGTTATGGCCCCTGGCCTTCCCGTCGAGATCACAGTTAGCAGGGAGAACATGTGGTCAGGAGGACAGCAGCACCTCCTCTTACAACTCTCCTGGTACCAGATGTGTGCCTCTACAAGGGTCACACCGAGCCGTGTTCTTCTCCCAAATGCCGTTCGGTTCCAGCGCCAAGTCCAGTGTGCTTTAGTGGCACGCCAGAAGCCCCACCAGCACAGGCGACGTCCAAGGCTGCCATCACCTCAATCACTTAATCGCAGTAGGCGACGCCAGCCTCCAGTCCCTGGTGCCACCAGCCAGCGGTTCAGCTACCGCAGCCCGAGGTCTGCCCTCCATGCGGCTCAACTGGGGTTCCAACACAAGAGCGTCTTCTGCTGTCCAGCAGTTTAAAGCACCGGTGACAGACCGCAGCGGGAGGTCTTCGGGACCATTTTAGATGATGGATGGCATTGTTGGGCCAGGATTCATGTCGGATAAAGGACAAGGACGCGGAGCCTCCCTAGAGTGAGTCAGCCATCTTGGCTTGCTGGCCACGCCCCCCAGGACCTCACATCATTCATTATACCTTTGAGAAACTTAAAAGATACAGCATGGGAATAGCAAGAAGAGCAAACCAAGTCATTCAAAAACAATAAATACATGCTTATTTGCTGACTCTATTCCAATAGGCCTAGCTGCTGTGCTTCTGCAGCAGCAAGGTAATAAAGATAGGCCCATGCCATCTATGCTCTCACAGTGATGACAAAAAGACATTCCAATACTAAAAGGAGGCTATCAAATTCTCTGGGAAAGTTACATCTCCTTTATATCTACAGCCTTTGGTCACTACTTTCCAGGGCTCTGCGTCCATCTCTCACCTTGCATAGAAAAACATATCCTGCAATTCCAGGAATAGTTGCTTCAACTCAAGTATAAACCAGGTTTAAACAGGTTCAATGACACCTTACACCCATGAGTAATGAGTAGCCAACTCGGAGGAAGAGGCATAAGCAACTGGAACTGAGGAAAGCAAAAATGCTCTGAAAGTCATGGTTGCTACCTCCTGCATGTCCATTGTAAAGAATGCCTCTGAGCACTGGCCCCCATCTTCAAACAGACAATTCTGTGGCCCTACACTATGCTGAGTTTGCTTGCATCACAGATAAGACAAATGTGTTGGTCACTGCTGATGAACAAAGCAAATACCTCAAGGTGGAGGTGGTGCACTCCATAGCAACCAAAGTCAAAAAGATACTTTGCAGTGATAGGTACGTACAATGGCCCTCCTTTCCATGCAAGCATAAACTCTACCTCAGTATAAATATAGATAAAGTTTATGCTCCACTTTTTCAAGACAGAGTACAACTACTTCAGTGCGACTGGCTAAATCATAGATTTGTGACTCCTAAAAGGCTTATACAAATGTACTGAACTCATGTACCAATTTGGTAACATGTTACCAAATCGCTAAATGGGTTTAGGAAATCATAAAGAATCACTATTCGGAAGGGACATGTTTAGGGCATCCCTTCCACACAGAGATTCCTTACAGTATGTATTAATGTACAAATAATCCCAAAGCAAGACTAGTTCTGGCTAAAGACAGCTTCACAGGTGATAGTTCCACAAGGTAATAGTGGTCTGCACTCACCCTCTAATGGTCAAACTACTCAAAAACCATGAATACATTAAAACAGAAAAACCACACAAAAGGGAGTGCCTGAAGATTCCAACAATTATACTGTAGAGTGCGTTCTCTTTGTTTCTTCTCTCCTCCTGTACTGAAGTACACATAGGTCAATGGTGTCAATATAAATGGACCCTTCTCCAATATCAATATAACATAGGAGCAGTGGTATGAAGTCTCAAAACAATTCTCTTTATCATTCTTCAATATATCACAGAAACAGCCCGGCCAACGCGTTTCGTCCTCAGAGAGGACTTCATCAGGGTTAATGTATTGCTTAACAGCAATGTCACATCGAAGTCTAAGTGTAAAATGGATCAGTTTTCTCCGAAATTCTTGGAACACTCGTACTGCTTCTATACTGTTGTAGGGAAATACCAGGTGACTATATATAAATATCACAACTTAATATCCACACCCCATTGGGTTCTGTAAGCTCAGACTGGATAATACGACACGCCACCACTGTCACTGACCTTCATTTTTTTAAAACACATTGCATTTTCCTGTAAGGAAAATGGGTTTCAATTTAAAAAAATGCTTTATTTAAAACCAATCATAGACATGGCAGTTTGCTGACCCCAGCAGGCCACCATCCCTGTGAGGGCTGTCACTCTTACTGGGTCGCAAATTATAACCTACCTCATTATTATTCTAGAGGTAGGTCGATTTGACACCCACTAGGAGCTGTCATTACAGGTAGTCAGTGACAGAGGCTGACGCTTTTTATTTTGTTTCAGGAATCCATTTTAAAGACGTGATGTTTTAAACTTGTATTTGCTAAAAATAACGGGCTGTTAACCCATATAGTACGACCTCTGAATCTGCCTATTGTGTGACCTTTGAATTTGAAACTAGCACTTAAACACAGCCTTACCGTGCTCGGGAGGCTGAGGAGGGTTCTCTCGCCTGCACTAGAAGAGCGTGCTCTCTTCCGGATTTGCACTGCCCTCGTTTTGGGTCCTCTAGGCTCCCGTAGGTTGGAGCGGGACGTCATCTTGCGAGGCAGCAGTCTAGTCGTGCAGGCTATAAAATTAGAAGTCTGGCGCGACCACGCAGCGGACTCACGCAGCGGGCGCGCCAAAGGCAAGCCCGTCTGCGCCCGTCCGCGCTTGGACGACGCCAGGGGCCAGACACCCTGCCGCTGGTGGGCCAGGTTTAGTGCAATATTCCTCAGATGAGCTACGCGCTCTCAACTGTAAGTACAACATCACATGCCAGCATTCGGTGCAGGTGGATATGGGGCAGAACACATGCCAGGGGTGTTCCTTTGTGCTACTCCCGAGGCGCTTAAACCCTGCTGGAAGCTCTAAGGGGGCCCAATTTCTTCTACTAAACTGCCGATCCCTCCCCAAGCACAAACATGAAATAGCCAACCTCATTGTAGCAAGGAAGATGAACGCTGTCCTCCTGGTAGAAACGTGGCTCCATCACCAGTCCTCCCCAGACATTTTAGTTGCCATTCCAACAGGGTATGCCATCGCCAGGCTGGATAGACCTCAGGGTAGAGACGGAGGGATTGCGGTGATTTATAAACAACAGCTGCCGTGCAGCTTATCTGAAGTACAGATCAGTGGGGCCGAAGCTGCCTTCTTTTCCCTTAGTATCTCTGGCCGCTGCTCGCTTAATGGCCTGCTGATCTATAGGCCCCCGGGGGCCTTGGGCGCGTTTACTTCAGCTATACTGGAAATGATTCCGGCTTTTGCAGTACAGCATGCACACTTTCTAATTTTAGGGGATTTAAACCTACATCTTGAGGATCCAACCTCACCTAACAGCACAAACTTATTAGAGGACTTAAAGCCACTCCAGCTCCACCAGTTGGTAACGGAACCAACACACATACGGGGGCACATTCTTGACCCCATTTTTGCCAACCCAGATTTAGTGAAGGTGGCCGCCCGATTCCGATT
Source organism: Calotriton arnoldi (assembly GCA_963921515.1). Lineage (NCBI taxonomy): Eukaryota > Metazoa > Chordata > Amphibia > Caudata > Salamandridae > Calotriton > Calotriton arnoldi. The sequence goes on along the minus strand of CAWUFW010000048.1, from coordinate 712,914 downwards.
TGCTTGGTCCGATCACTATGCTATCCCTTTTCAGATTCAGGACATTGATTCCCCCCCTAAACTAGCACAAGTCCAACCCTTCAAAACCCGAAACTGGTCAAAGATTAGTCAGGAGGTGCTCCTAACTGCCCTGAGCTGAAGTCCTCCATGCCTGGAAAAGGGTCCACAGGACGCCAACCGGCAAGTATCGGCCTGGTTAGAGGAGGCGTTAGATATGATAGCACCACGTAAAATATGCAATTTCTCTCGCTCCAGACCTTCAGCAGGCTGGTTCACGGAGGACCTATCACAAACAAAAAAAGTTTTCAAGCGCCTAAAAAAAATGGCGGAAGAACTACTGCCCCCAAGACAAGGAGACCTATCTGCTGTCGCTAAAGGAGTACCATAAAACGATCAGGGTGGCTCGCTCGGTTTTTTATACACTTCAGATCAACGAGGCTAAGAATACTCCCAGAGAGATTTTCAGGATTGTCAAATCGTTGACTTCCCTGGATTGGGTATCTGCGGTTAGGGCTCCAAGTAGGAGCAGTTGCAATGAGATTGCCCACTTCTTTGTGGACAAAATCTCTTCGATATATGCATCTTTCCCTGACACAGCTCATAAGGCTGGCCTTTCCTCTAGGAGGGACTCGGAGCCCCCCACGGAGGGCTCCTTCAAGACTGAGAGCATCTCAGGGGATAAACTATGCTCTCTAGTGGCTAAAATTAAATCTGGCTCACCGTTAGACCCGGTGCCTCCTGCCATTTGGAAACTGGGGTGCCGGTTCTGGCTTCCAGTCTATGCTCAGTGCTTAACCTTTCATTTGAAGCAGGCCGACTCCCGGCACGGTGAAAGCACGCAAAGTTGATTCCACTACTTAAAAAAACATCTCTTGACCCCTCCAAACCTGAGAGTTTTTATCCCATCTCTCTGCTTCCTTTCTTGGCAAAACTGGCTGAGAAACACGTCAACGCCCAACTGACAGTTTATTACAGGAAATAATATCCTTCACGAGACTCGATCAGGTTTCAGACCACAACATAGCACGGCATCGGCCCTGCTCCTGGCCTCTGAGACACTACGCAAAGTGGCCGACAAAGGGAAAACAGGGGCTCTGATCCTGCTGGATCTGAGCGCAGTGTTCGATACCGTGTCACACACGGTGCTATTAGATCGTTTGTGGATACAGGGCATTAAAGGCAGAGCTTTTGACTGGATTGCAGACTTTCTAGACAAGCGCTCTTTCCAGGTAACACAGAAGCCTTATACCTCGGATATTATCCCTTTACGGCGAGGAGTGCCCCAGGGATCGGCACTGAGCCCAACTTTTTAACTTAGATATGCGCCCTTTGGCGGACCTGATCGAGGGACATGGTGTGAGAATGGTGTCATATGCTGATGACACTCAGCTTGTGATCACACTATCCAATGATGACAACTGGGCCGCAGCCAATTTTAAATTTTGTCTCGCTGACCTACCAACCTGGATGCAGGCTAGCTGCTTGAAGTTAAATGCTGACAAAACCGAGGTACTGGTGGTGGGGAAACAGCCCTCTTGGTGCCGGCAGATCTGGGCCCCACCCCGGCCCCTAAACCTAAAGTGAAAAACCTAGGCATCCTATTCGACACCCAACTATCATTTGATAGTCATATCAGGGCCACAGTGGGCTCCTGTTTCAGAGTGCTGTTTCAGAGTGCTGCGACTATTAAAGACGTTTCTGAGGCTAATACCAACCTCAGCACAAAAAACAGTTACGCAGGCCCTGCTGGTGTCGAGACTTGACTACTGCAATGTGCTGTATTTGGGGACCTCTCGAGGCAGACTGGCACTGCTTTAAAGAGTACAAAACGCTGCTGCCCGAATGCTATTAAGAATACCAAAATGGACTTCCATTAGGTCAGTTCTGGCTCAACTCCATTGGCTTCCAGTCAGACACAGAATGTCGTTCAAAGCCCTGTGTTTCACGCACAGGATAATGCACCGGAGGGGTCCCAACTACATCTTTCCCCTGATCCAGGCATACACTCCCGCTAGAGCACTTAGATCGAGAGATGCAGTGCTGGCAGTGATTCCCAGAGTGCGCCGGACACGAATCGGGGGCTGCTCCTTTGGTCTTCTTGCTGCCCAGCTGTGGCACTCGGTACCACTCAACCTAAGACTTGAACAGTCGGAAGCAAGCTTCCACAGAAATCTGAAGACGTGGTTCTTTAGACCGCGCTAGAGCCCAACTGGCCCTGACTTTCCTGACCTGGACATGATGCTACTGCTCAGCGCGGGGACACTCCATTCCGAGTAGCCAGGCACTCTATAATTGCAACACTCATTCATTCATTATTTAAAAATATAACTTTCATACATTGAGAATAGAGACTACAAAATAGCAATTCAGATAAAAACACTATTTGGAAATCGCTGTTATAATTCTTAGGACATCTGGCATCTAGTGCTGGGCAATTGTTCCTCCATAACCTAACCTAAGAATGCTTGGAAATGTTTAATACATTCTGCCTTTAAAAATGTATCTGACTTCATAACTAAAAAGACATGCTTATTGGTTCGAATAATAGAATGCTAAGATATTACATGAAAATGTGCTTGAAGTGAGAAAGCAGAAGATGGCGACCATTATGGAATGGATTTGTTTGAAATACCACTGCATTTTTCCTGTGGATTTATGTCATAACTAGTAAAACAAACAACAAGAAACAAATATGATAGAACACTTGTTGATAAAGACCCTGCTATATGTTTTGAATACCTTTGTCAGGATGGTCTTGCCGTAGTTTTTAGTGCTGGTTAAGCCGGTGTTCAGAAAGATCGGTTTTCTTGTTTTTTCACTTTCATACGCTGCAAGAGAATAACAAAGGCATTTTTAAACATACAGGGAATCTGAACTCAATTACTTTAATTTCATTTGCAAAAGTTGGTATTGTTATGTTGCATCCCAGAATCACTGCAAAACATGTATCAAGCCTGTCCTTTCTAACATGATATCAAAAATAACTAGAACAGGTCAGAAGAGCACAAGGGTGAAAAAAGTAAGGTAAAGTTGCACGATGAAACACTTCTGACTACACCAGTGGAGCCTTCCAACGGTGACAGTTTTGAATTTTGAAGCAGCAGTAAAGAAAATATGCAACTGAAGTTATAGAGAGGCGAAGGTGAATATGTTATCCAATTCCTTATAGTAAGTTTTTTTAATCTCTTTTCAGTAACTTGTGCCTCCTAAATAGCGTGATGAAAAATAGAAAATGTAATTCACAACTGTGCTTCTTGTTAGCATTATAGAAGAGGTATGCCTACATAATATGTAGAATTTGTCTAATGGATAACCAACATTTGCCAGGGTTGCTTTGGGTTTTCAGTTCGACCTGAGCAGGAGCCTCGTACCGCGTAATAAAACAAGCATTGAAAAGTTAGTCGCCGAGATGCTGCACTAACCTTCCCATTACATATTTTCGATTTCTGCAAATTTTTTCAATATAAAATAATAAAATCTTTAGTAATTCGAATATTTTTTTGATGTGCACTTGTTTGCGTATTTTTTGCGAATTACTGTTTTAATGTTTGAAATTTAAATAGTACAAATTGCTTGAGGGTCCCCGGCTTCCAGTAGTGACTCGATGGGGTCCTCAGGAGTCAAAAGTTTGGGAACCAATGATGTAGAAGATTGCCCTATCATGAAAAGGTGTAAGTGTATTACTGAAAGTTTGCTCAAGAACAGATATAGCCATATTGCAGAAAATTACCCAATCCACTTTTCTGCTACCAGTTCTAATACCAAAATGGCTGGAAGTTGCAATCGGAAACAGGTGGGAACTGATCGACAGGGGGGAATGCCCCCATGCAAATGTGTTCACCCCTCTCATTGAACATCTAGGGGTATCATCACCTCGCAGAAACTCTTTGCCAGTTAACACCACTCAGGAAATCAGACTGCTCCTTAATGGATCGCAACCACCACTACAATCTGCACTGATCACTTGATAGCTAAGGGCAAATCTGCAATATGATCAATGTTAAAGGATTAATATCCCCAGAGATTTTAATCATATTTCAAATTTACTCCCAAACAGAAATGTATGCTGATATTAGTCTGTGCCATCAGAATGCACCAATAGAATGTTTAGGATACTCATATGAGACTGAAGTTTTGCCTTATTGGTACTGTTCCAGCATCAATGCAGTTCGGTGAAGGTGAAGAGATGCACTCGATTAGCCTCACAAAATCTTTTGTTAGAGAGCTTGAGTTCCAACAACAATCTCTCCAGGGTTAATTACCAGTTGATATGTTTTGTGCTAATGTGTACTATAATTTCTGCAAATGTAAAAATCAAACAAAGTACAGACTATGTGGATTCTACAAGTGTGATAACAGCATTTTCTGTATTTTGAGCAACTGATAAGATATACAACTTTTAGTTTAATGAGTTCAATAAATTTCCCATTAAATCATCAACTGCAACACTTCTTTTTACGTTTAAATCAAGACGTGTTGCTGAAAAGCATAAAATACTTGTGTGGCATCCAACTAGATCCACCAGAGAAAGAATCAAAGAATAATTCAGGGCAATACAAATTAGCCTGCTGACCAATCTTAACTGGGTGCTACTCATATACATGAGGTAAATCACATATCACATCAAGGCTGTCAAGATTGCTCATCAATTTAAGTGCTCGCTCCAGATTTCTCCTCTCACCTGCAGGTCACAACAATGAATCCCAACACCACCAAGGGCAGCCTTCCATTCTTTTATAACTAAGACCGCACTGGCATCTTGGACACCAAACATGGGGAAAATCTGATTCAACAGCTGGGAAGATGTTAATCACAATGAATTACTGCTTTAAATGCATTATGAAGATTCCTTAATACAGAATAGGAACTGCAAATTTTCTTGGGTGAGTAACCTGTTTTTCATGGGTTTTTAGGTCTCGCCTACGCAGCGCGCATGCGGAGGACCTTTAGCCGTCGCTCAGGTCATTTTCAAGCACACTCGTGCTTGTGGCGGCATCCACCTTGCGGAAGCGAGCAGGGGGGCGCCAAAAGCACGAGTGCGGTGCTTGAAAATGAGCAGACTGCGCGCGCACGCACGCAGCACTCCCGGGCTCTCTCTCTCTCTCTCTCTCTCTCCTCTCGCTTTCTCTCTCTCTCTTTCTCTCTGTCTCTCCCGCTCTCTTTCTCGCTCTCTCTCTCCCCCTCTCTCTCCCTCTCACTCTTTCCCTTTCTCTCTCTTTCTCTCTCTCCCTCCCGCCCCCTGCTGGCAACTGTACGTTACTGTGCATTGTTTCGAAAGTGGAATGACTTAGGGTCCAATTTCCTAGAAGTCTTCTGTCTGTATATTGTTCTTATTTTGGTCTTATCGTTGAACAATTTCCTATACATTCATGTAAATTGGAATTGCTTTTCTAAGATTGTTGTTATATGGAAGCCACTTATTGGACATGTTCTTCAATTCAGATCACTTGCAGTACATTATGCTTAACTTGGAATATGTCGATTAGAGCCACGTTCTGTATACATTGTTCTACGTGTGGGCTAATTTCCTCCAGCTTTTTCTTATTTCGAATCACATTCTGCGTGTTGTTTTTTTAAATAGGAGTGACCTTGCCTTCTTTTCCTTACCTTAAAGCCACTATCAGTACATGTAACTTAGTGTACTTTCTTCTTACATGAAAAGCACTTATCATACCTTGGTGGTAAACTAGACTGACCTACCATATATTAGTCCTACATTTCAGTCACTTTCTATACATCAGTCTTAAATTATTGCCATTTTCTTTGCATCGTTGTTCCCTTTAGCTCACGTTCTGTAGGTTACCTAAATGGTGCACATGGTTCTTAAAATGACATAACTTACATGTTTCTCAAACCGGAGTCAGTGACTGGAAGATGGTTTTAGATTAGAGTCCCTTTGTTGGGGCTTCTCTTCCTTCCCAATGGCTCAGGCGCGTGAGACATCCTTTCCTCACACACTTAGTGAGGCCACCTTCTCTTCACCAGTAGACAGTGAAATAAAGCATGTGCCTCAGCAAACGTCTTGTGCAAGGACCCCTTGGCGAACCGCCATAAGAGATATGTTCCCAGAAACAACGGCAGGTCTCTGTGTAATGGGATGGGTGTATTTTCATTTTGTTCTAAGCGTGTTCTTTTTACCTTTTCTATTTGAAGTGCTTTTTCAGCTTTAGTAGGACTAGTCTGCAACTCTGTTTGCGTTTGTTTATAATTTCAGGACTTCAGTTTGTACAGGTCGTATTTCATAAATATTACTCGATGGATTACATCGATTGAAGACTCTTTGAAACGTTTTTTTCTATTTTATTTTCATTTTTTAAGCCGATTATCCTATACCTCGTTTATACGTGTGAAAGTACCAAAGCCTGGTCCAGCCGCTCTTCGTCCTGTGACATATTTGCATTTATTTAGGTTGGAAGGCATGGTGACATGATGGGTTTGATGCAAAAGACAGCAGGGGTGGGGGTTACAGGAAACACAGCAAACAGTATGTTGTAAGGACAGTGTGATTGTAAAACCAATGGGAATCGTAATTTCTGGAAGAAACACAGAATATAAAAGTAACATAATAAAAAGAGAAAATGATGTAAAGCTCACATAGAAATGAGTCCTCCCTTCTGTTTTAAAATTTGTGCGGCACTAAACTGATTTTTATCAGCCATCCCGAGCCTTCGTTATTTTTGTCTTGAATAAGTTATGGACACTTTTCTTCGGGGTTACACGGGCTCAGAGGACCGGCCAATTAAACATTAAAACATCAAATCACAATATCTGCTTTATTTAAACAAAGAGCGTTTGTTGGATGTGGACAGTATACGGCGTTGCTGATGGCTTCATGGCAGGGTAAGACTGCACATGATGATGAATGTCATAAGATGAGTCAAACAGCGCCGTGTGCACAGGTCTTACCATGTGAAATAAGGACACCGCTTCTTGGGTTCTAAACGAACACGGTTTATACCTTCTGTCGGTTTGGGGAAAAAGACGGTTATTCTTGTTATTGCTATACTCTTCAATGAGATTCCAGTTAACCAGTTTTGCGGTCTATTTTGGTATACATAATAAACGACCTAGATGGAAATGTCCAGTTGTGTTTAAGTTGGTGCATTTTATAAACGGTGAATTTCCCTTTTTTGTCTGTTGGGCAAAATTACTCCTACATCAAGAAACCTGCATGTGGCGACCGGATTTAGAAGAAACTATAACTGGTTAACTGGACTTTTTTCGAGGTTTAAAGCCTCTAGGTTGATCCGAGTAAATATTACACCATTAGTAAAAAAGAAAAACGAGTGCTCCAAGAACACGTCTCCAGAAATTAAGCAAAACACGACCATCAACAAACTTGTGTGCGCGGTGCAACAAGCTGCATTACAATAATCAGCTTTCTCGAAATTTTTCAGTTAATTTCAATTAAAAAAAATCTCCGTTTCCAGAGTACCGTGCTTATTGTACGTCTCTTTTCGTGTCTGCGGTGCTTTCGCTGTGCGTTATTTTGTTTTTAGGTCTCGCCTACGCAGCACGCATGCGCTGATAGGAGGACCTTTAGCCGTCGCTCTGGTCGTTTTCAAGCACACACTCGTGCTTGTGGCGGCATCCACCTTGCGTGAGCGAGCAGGGGCGCGCCACAAGCACGAGTGCAGTGCTTGAAAATGAGCAGACTGCGCGCGCACGCATGCAGCATTCCCGGGCTCTCTCTCGCTCTCTCTCTCTCTCTCTCCTCTCGCTTTCTCTCTCTCTCTTTCTCTGTCTCTCCCGCTCTCTCTTTCTCTCTCTCTCTCCCCCTCTCTCTCTCCCTTTCTCACTCTTTCCCTTTCTCTCTCTCTCTCTCTCTCTCCCTCCCTCCCACCCCCTGCTGGCAACTGTACGTTCATGCTGCCGCTGCTGGTTAATCAGACGTCGCTGGTTGCCCTCAGAGTTCACATCTCTTGGTGAGTGCAGAGAGACGTGTTTCCTTATTTTGTCATTATGAATAGATTTTTATTTTTTGATGGAACGGTTTAATTACAGAATGTGTTTGAGCTTGGTTAGAATGTGCTTGTTTGTTTGTAAGTCTGGCCCGTTGATGAGCTGCGCGTCAGGTCGCTAACAAGGCATCGCGAGTGCACATCAAATGCGGAGTCTGCATCCTATGGCATAGACCCAGTGGGTACCCGCTTGAATACCACTATCATCGTAGGGGTTACTTCGGTGTCTGACTCTGTAGTCCGTTTAGGTGCGCCATGTCTCCGGCAGCCATGTGTGTGACGGCGTTGGTTACTATGGCAACGATCAGCCATTTATACCACATGCGCGTGCTCTGCCCAGCCGCTACCAGCTAACAAGCATTGGCATAGCCAATAGGTCTCGCCTTTGGGACCTTATAAGTATTTAGTTATGCAGCACAATATCCTTACTGCAACAACATTAACTGTTGCATGGCTAAACACTTATAAGGTCCCAAAGGCGAGACCTATTGGCTATGCCAATACTTGTTTGAAGTTGAAACTGTTGTAAGGGAACCATTTTTCCAATAGCATGACGATCAGAGATAATATTTATGTGTGTGTGCTTACTAAAAATACTAACCCTCAATTATTTTTTTTAAAAAGAGGCCATGCCCCGGGGAATGGGGTCCCCGGGGCCAATAGTGGCCCGGGAGGGGGGCCCTTTAATTATTTTTTTAAAAAGAGGCCAGCCCCAGGGGATGAGGTCCCCGGGGCCAAAAGTGGCCCAGGGAAGGGGGGCCACGCGGCCCCCCTTCCCTATTGTATTTAAAAAAAGGAGGCCATGCCCCGGGGGATGGGGTCCCCGGGGCCGAAATCGGCCCCCTTCCCGTTTTTAAAAAACCTTTTTTTTTTTTTTAAAGGGTCAGGCCCTGGGGGATGGGGTCCCCAGGGCCCCAAAAATACTGAAAGAAGGGGGGCCACACAGCCCCCCTTCTAAAAATATATATTAAAAAAAGCCGGCATCTCGCTGGAGGCCCCGCCCACTCCCTGCACCACTCTGCAAATGCGCCCCCTGGCGCGTTCTAAGTTGGGGAATTAAGTGCCCTTGAATACCGAGGGTCCCTGGGGGCCAACTAGCCCACCAGGTACCTCCAGTAAGCGCCACAAAGCTGGATTGCAGAGAGGTGGTCCGAGGCCACGCCCCTTTTTACACCACTCTGCAAACGCGCCTCTTGGCGCACTGCTGGTGGGGCGATGAGGTCCTCTTGTGTCCTGAGGACCTCAGGACACAAGTGGACTTCATCCCCCGAGCAGCAGTGCGCCATGAGCCGCGTTTGCAGAGCGGTGTAAAAAGGGGGCGTGGCCTCGGACCACTCTCAGCAATCCAGCTGTGTGGGGCTTACTGGAGGTACCTGGTGGGCTAGTTGACCCCCAGGGACCCTCATGAGGAAAGGGGACTTCATCCCCCAACCAAGAGCGCGTCGGGAGGTGCGTTTGCAGAGTGGTGGAGAAAGGGGACGTGGCCTGTGTCCACCTCTCAGCAATCCCACTGTGTGGGGCTTCCTGGAGGTAGGCTAGTTGGCCCCTAAGGACCCCCAGCAGTGAAGGGGACTTCAATCCCCATCGAAGAGCATGCCAGGGAGCGCGTTTGCAGAGTGGTGAGCAAAGGGGGTGTGGCCTGTTAGGAGAACTTAGCAATCCTGCTGTGTGGTACTTACTGGAGGTGATAGGAGGGGTAGTTGGCCCCCAAGGATGTCCTTGGGGCCAAGTACCCCTCTTGTTACCTCCAGTAAGTCCCACACAGTAGGATTGCTAAGACGTCTTCGGAGGCCATGCCCCCTTTCTCCACCACTCTGCAAACGCGCCTCCTGGCAGACTACGGGATGGGGGATGAAGTCCACTTTACTCCTGAGGGACTTTGGGGGCCAAGAAGCCCTCCTGGTACCTCCTGTAAGCCTAGTCAGCAGAATTCCTGAGCGCTGGTCGGAGGCCGAGCACCCGTTCTCTACCACTCTGCAAACGCGACTACTAGTTAGAGAAGCATGTTTCTGCACCTCTGACTTAGAGGTAGTTTTAATCCCCCTGCCCCATTATGTACTAGGGCCTTACAGGGGAGGTCATGCCAATCACAGGGGTACCCCAACCCATAGTGTACCCTAGTGTATGTAGGCGTTTTCACTGTATTCTAAGTGTCTTTTAGCATAGCACTGGCTCTAGGCCTGGTTAGGCAGAGTCAGTTACCACCAGTACCAGTCAGCAAAAAGTTGGGGGCACAGGATGACTTTGCAACAAGGCTTCTTTCTGCACCTCTGTTGGTTCTTTCTGCATTTCTCTTGCTTCTTTCTGCGCATTTCTTCCTCTTTCTGCACATGTCCTACCTCTGTAGGCATAGTTAGAAATTAGCATTTAAAAAACCTTTGAAATTCACTGAAAAAACCATAGGTTTCAGGGACGTTATAGTTAGAAATTAGCATTTAAAAAACCTTAGAAATTCACTGAAAAAACCACAGTTTCAGGGACGTTATAGTTAGTTGGATATTTTACTCGTACAAAACCAGAGAAATGCGGCCGTTATAGTTAGTTGAGCTAACTATAACTCGCGCCCCCGCAATGCACTGCTGATGAAGTCACATATTACATCACTCATGACATGGTCAGTGACATCACTGATGGCATCACTGATGACATCATCCACATGATAATCTGATGCACCTCCTCACACCCTAATATAACCTTTGATACACCCACTCTAAAATACAGACTACCATTTTCAAAACCATAGACACACCAATACCAGTTACCCACTCACTGTTTCCTAGGTCTACACACACACATCCACTCATTCACCCATACAGTCACTCATACATGCAGTCACTCATCAATATAGCACGATCATATGCACTCATACACCTATACAGACACTCACACACCGCCACTCATCCATAGAGTTACTCACACACCTAGTCAGTCATGCAAAGAATCAATAAATCTGTATTTGTAAAGCGCGAACTACTCACCCTTACGGGTCTCAAGGCACTGGGGGCCGTCGTGGAAATTAAGTGAGCTATTGCCCAGAGTCACATGGTGCTGAGCTGCCTCCGGAATCGAACCATGAGCCCTGTGCTCCGTAGTCAGTTGCCCTGGCCGCTGCACTACACACTCCCATTTACTCACCTATACCGTTATCCACACACCACCTCACTTATTCATACAGTTACTAACACATACTTACTCTCTTATACAATCACTGATACAAGCACACTCATCCATACAGCCACTCTCACAATCACTCACTCTCACATATAGTCATTTATATACTCCAACACTCGCATATACTGCCTTTCACATATGTAGCTACTCACACATGTACCACTGAGACATCCATTCACTCACCAACACACCCATACACACACTCACCCACCAATACAGCCCTTCACTGATGCACTTTTGAACCCATACATCCAGTGAATCACCCACTCACACATCTATGCACGGAGTCACACACCCCCCACTCACCCACACAGACACTCAGACAACCAATCAATAACCCATAAAGATACTCATGTAGCTACTCACCAACCCATGCAGCCGCTTACACACCAACTGAGAGACTGATACAGACATTCACACAGTTTAGTCACTAACCCATGCATTCAGTAAGACACGTTTAATCACTCACTTATACAGTCAGTCATGCACCTACTAAATCATCCATTCAGACACTCGTACACCCACTCATTCTTCAATACACCTTGGTATATATATATATATATATATATATATATATATATATATTCACTGAAAAAACCATAGGTTTTAGGGACAGTTATAGTTAGTTGGACATTGCACTCGTACAAAACCCGTGAAATTCCCCCGTTATAGTTAGTTCAGGTAACTATAACTCGCGCCCCCGCAATGCACTGCTGATGACGTCACATATTACATCACTCATGACATGGTCAGTGACATCACTCATGACATCATCCAGTGACTGTGTGTTTCTGCAAAGTTTAAATATGTTTAATATATATAGGGAAAGGCGTATTGAAGAATGAGTGGGTGTATAAGTGTCTGAATGGATGATTTAGTAGGTGCGTGACTGACTCTATAAGTGAGTGATTAAACGTATCTTACTGAATGCATGGGTTAGTGACTAAACTGGGTGAATGTCTGTATCCGTCTGTCTGTTGCTGTGTAAGTGGCTGCATGGGTTTGTGAATAGCTACATGAGTGTCTATATGAGTTATTGATTGGTTGTCTGAGTATCTGTATGGGTGCCTGAGTGTTTGTGTGGGTGGGGTGTGTGCGACTCTGTGCATAGATGTGTGAGTGGGTGATTCACTGGGTGGATGGTTTCAAGAGTGCATCTGTGATGGACTGTATGGGTGGGTAAGTGTGTGTAAGAGTGTGTTAGTGAGTGAATGTATGTCCCAGTGGTACATGTGTGAGTAACTACATATGTGAAAGGCAGTATATGTGTGTGTTGGAGTATATAAATGGCTATAAGTGAGAGTGTGTGATTGTGAGAGTGACTGTATGGATGAGTGTGTGCTTGTATCAGAGATTGTATAAGAGCGTAAGAATGTGCTAGTATTTGTATGAGTAAGTGAGCTGGTGTGTGTATAACTGTATAGGTGAGTAAATGGGTGTGTGCTTAATTTTTGCATGACTGACTAGGTGTGCGAGTACCTCTATGGATGAGTGGCGGTGTGTGAGTGTTTATATAGGTGTATGAGTGCATATAATAGTCCTGTACTGAGTGACTATAAGTATGAGTGACTGTACGGGTGAGTGAGTAGATGTGTGTGTGTAGACCTAAGAATCAGTGAGTGTGTATATAGTAATTGGTGTTGGAGTGTCTATGGTTTTGACAATGGCAGTCTGTAATTTACAGTGGGTGTATCAAAAGTTATATTAGGGTGTGAGAAGATGCATCAAATTATCACATGGATGATGTCATCAGTGATGTCATTTGAGATGTCATCAGTGATGTCATCAGTGATGTCACTGACCATGTCATGAGTGATGTAATATGTGACGTCATCAGCAGTGCATTGCGGGGGCGCGAGTTATAGTTACCTGAACTAACTATAACGGGGAATTTCACGGGTTTTGTACGAGTGCAATGTCCAACTAACTATAACTGTCCCTAAAACCTATGGTTTTTTCAGTGAATTTGTAAGGTTTTTTAAATGCTAATTTCTAACTATAACGTGCCTGAAACCTATGGTTTTTTCAGTGAATTTCAAAGGTTTTTTAAATGCTAATTCCTAACTATAACATGTCTGAAACCTATGGTTTTTTTCAGTGAATTTCAAAGGTTTTGTAAATGACAATTTTTAAATGTATTAATTGTTATATTTATTTTTTGATACTGATTTACTACATTTTTTTAAACTATTTATTTTTAGATATTTTATTTTTTAAATTACATTATAATTACATTATACATTACAAAATATACTTTCTCAGAATGAATTACTTTAGTTTAAATACTTTGCAAATAGGCAATAGACTTTTAAGTACAGTAGTTACAGTTGTTGCAATGGGCAACACAATTTCAAACAATGCAACATTGAGCTCAATGTGAATTTCTAGTTAAATGCAATTAGTTACTTTATGGATTACTTTTCTAACCACAGGACTGGATCCTAGATTCAGTCCTGGGACATCTCCTATAAACAGTTGAGTAAAAGCGTTTTGGTTACAGTAGTGATTTTTAAGGAATATTATTGTATTTTAAAAGTTGACACTTAGAAACTTTTTCACATAGAATCACCAATGTTATCCTATGGGAGGAAATTCACTTAGTAGGTAAGTAGTGTTATCGTTACTTTTTCTTACTCAGTGGTGGATCCTGGATCCAGCACTGGTGCATCTCCTGTAAACAGTTGAAATAATGCGTTTAAGTCATACAGGCGATTTTTAAGGAATATTTGTAGTTTGTGAAAATCGACACTTTGAAACTTTTCTGCTGAAAACCAGACAATGGATTCCTATGGAAGGAAATACAAGTTACTGGTAAATATGGTTAGAATTACTTTTCAGGGTCAGTGCTGGGCTAAAAGATGCAGCACTGGGTTCTCTCCTGATAACAGGTGAGTAAATCGGAATTCGTAGTTCGGCTGATTTTAGAGGAATATTATAAAGTTCCAAAACTCCACACTTAGAAGAATTTCCAAGTGAAACCAGTCAATGTTAGCCTATGGAAGGAAATTCAAGTTACTGGTAAGTACGGTTAAAATTACTTTTCAGGATCAGTACTGGGCTCAAAGGTGCAGCACTGAGGTCTCTCCTGATAACAGGTGAGTAAATCGGAATTCGTAGTTCGGCTGATTTTAGAGGAATATTATAAAGTTCCAAAACTCCACACTTAGAAGAATTTCCAAGTGAAACCAGTCAATGTTAGCCTATGGAAGGAAATTCAAGTTACTGGTAAGTACGGTTAGAATTACTTTTCAGGATCAGTACTGGGCTCAAAGATGCAGCACTGAGGTCTCTCCTGATAACATGTGAGTAAATCGGAATTCGTAGTTCTGCTGATTTTAGAGGAATATTTGTATGTTTCAAAAATCGACACTTAGAAACTTTTTCAGCAAAAAGCAGGCAATGATATCCTATGGAAGGAAATTAAAGTTACTGGTAAGTACGGTTAAAATTACTTTTCAGGATCAGTACTGGGCTCAAAGATGCAGCACTGAGGTCTCTCCTGATAACAGGTGAGTAAATCGGAATTCGTAGTTCGGCTGATTTTAGAGGAATATTTGCACAGTGGTGAAGGGAGGGGGCGGGGCTTCAGGTGACATGTCTGCAAACAGGCCCCGTGGCGCGTTTTAAGATGGGGAATTAAATCCTCCTCAATCCAGAGGGTCCCTAGGGGCCAAGTAGCCCACCAGATACCTCCAGTATGCGCCAGAGAGCTGCGTTGCAGAGAGGTGTTCAGAGGCCACGCCCCTTTTTGCACCTCTCTGCAACGCAGCTCTGTGGCGCTTTCTGGACGTACCTGGTGGGCTAGTTGGCCCCCAGGGATCCTCAGGATTGAAGGGGATTTAATTCCCCATCTTAAAACGCGCAACGGGCCTGTTTGCACACATGTCACCTGAAGCCCCGCCCTCCTCACCACCACTGTGCAAACGCGCCCGTGGCGCGTTTTAAGTTGGGGAATTAAGTCCCCTTGAATCCTGAGGGTCCCTGGAGTCCAACTAGCCCACCATGTACCTCCAAAAGCGCCACAGAGCTGCGTTGCAGAGAGGTGTAAAAGGGGCGTGGCCTCTGTACACCTCTCTGCAATGCAGCCCCTGGCGCATACTGGAGGTTCCTGGTGGGCTAGTTGGCCCCAGGGACCCCCAGTATTCAAGGGGATTCGTTCCCCCTCTGCAAACGCGCCAGGGGCGCGTTTGCAGAGTGGTAAAGGAAGGGGGCGGGGCCTGCGGCACAATCGTTTTTTTTTCTTTTTTTTTTTTTAATGCTTTTTTCTGCCCAGGGGGTCCTTGTGGGACCCCCTGAGCAGACCTCGGGGGTCAGGGTGTTTCTACCCTGCCCCCTTTGGGCGTTTTGCGCACTTGTTTCTGTGCCTCGGTTCTACCGAGGCATAAAATGGCTGCCAACACTTCCTGATTTGGAGTGTTGACAGCCAATTAGCATGCAGCTCGTGATCGGGACGGTGCGCGCAGGGTGAGCTCAGGGTGCGCGAATCCGACGCGGCCATAGATATATATGTGATTTTCCTTTTTTGATTCTCAGGAACTACTGAACGGATTTACACCATTTAACAAAAAGGGTTCTTTCTGAACCAAGAACTACCTCTTTGCCAAATTTGGTGTAATTCCGTTCAGCAGTTCGGGCTGTAGCCGTGGCTAAAGTTTCCTATGGGAAAATGAATGGCGAAAACACGTTTTGGGACCCCCCTTTTGTCTCGGCCCCCGCTTGACGAATCACCCCGAAACTTTCAGGGTAGGAGCGGACCGGAGCGGGCCATAAAGTTTGAAAATTTTGCGAAGATTCGTCAACCGACGCAAGAGTTATTTCAAATAGAATGTTGCGGATTTCCTATGGAAAATAGGTCCTAACTATAACTATCTACTGGCGACCGCCAGTAGATAATATATATATATATATATATATATATATATATATAAAACATATTTAGACTTTACAGAAACACAGTCACTGGATGATGTCATCAGTGATGTCATTTGAGACGTCATGAGTGATGTCATGAGTGATGTAATATGTGAAGTCATCAGCAGTGCATTGTGGGGGCGCGAGTTATAGTTAGCTCAACTAACTACAACGGCCAAATTTCTCTGGTTTTGTATGAGTAAAATGTCCAACTAACTAGAACGTCCCTGCAACCTGGAGCCAATATAATGTTAAGCTCAAATCCATCAACAGATGTCCTAACAGGAGACGATCTTGTAACATTACAATTACTTGAAAGTCAAATTGATTCTGATAATATAGAAGGTGTTGTTTCCATTCCCACAATTGAAAGTTTTGGAATTACACAGAAAACAGTGAAAACAAATTTCAAACCCAAGTCGACTTTCATACCTCCCATGAGTTTTGACACCATCGACGTATTTGAGGAAACTGTCACAAATGACCTGGTGAAACTAAGACAACAAAAATTTGGAAGAAAAAATGAAACTAACATGAACCTTTCAATGGAACAAAAAAGAGCAATTGCGGGCATTGAGAAAGACCCTAACATTGTTTGTAAACCTTCTGATAAAGGGGGAAACATTGTGCTTATGACAAAAGACTTCTATTGTAAGGAGGCATTACGACAATTATCGGACAATACTTGCAATGTCAAAGAGGAATACAACATCAGTGTCCAAGAGTACCATTTGATGATTCAGAAGTGGCTTGACAAGGGAATGATTAACATGGATGAATTTAAATTCCTCTCTTGTCCTCATCCGGTGATATCCACGTTCTATCACCTTCCTAAGATTCACAAAGATGCTAACAAACCACCTGGTCATCCAATCATATCGTCCAAGGGAAGTCTGACTGAATCTATGTCACAATATATTGATTTCTTTCTCGCTGACTTTGTGAAAGTATTACCATCTTATATTCGTGATACTAAAGATTTCATTAGAGTAATATCGAACATACCTTGGGAATCTGACATGCTGATGATGGTACTTGACGTAACAAGTTTATACACTTGTATCAATCAAGTCAATGGTATCCATGCTATTCGCTACTTCCTCAAAGGCAGATCTTTAAAATACGCTGACCATAATGAAATGTTAATTGAGTTTCTTTCCTTCTGCTTAACCAACAAAATTTTTCTATTCCAGAAACAACATTATAGACAGGTCAAAGGTACGGCGATGGGCACCTGCTTCGCCCCCAGCTATGCGAACTTGTTCGTAGGCTGGTGGGAGAAGCAGGTGGCCTGGGCCGAAAGTAACAACCACTGGGTCTCGTCTATTGTTGGTTGGTATAGGTATATCGATGACCTTTTTATTCTCTGGAAAGGTTCAAGAGCTGAGGCAGAGAAATACATTCAGGAATTAAACAGAAACAGTCAATCTCCATTTCAGTGGGCACATCAGTGCAACTGAGGTAGAGTTCCTTGATCTCAGAGTTTTTATCCAAGAGGGAGAAATTTGTACATCTCTGTTCAGAAAAGCGACAGCGGGGAATTCGATCCTTGAGGCACACAGTAATCACCCAAAATCTCTAAAGAACAGTATCCCCTATGGGGAACTCTTACGACTCAAGAGGAACTGTACTAGAGATAGTGATTTCCAACAGGCTGCCGGGGATGCCATGGAGAGATTTATTGTGAGAGGGTATTCACCATCATTATTACAGAAAACTCTGGGTAGAGTGGAAACGATTCCTAGACGTTCTCTCCTCAGAGATAAGAATCAGCCCAATAAAGATCAAGGGGAGACACCGAGATTCATTACAACATTCTCAAGTGAATCAAACGCAGTAAGACAGATTATCTCACGTAATTGGCATATCCTCAAATCAGATACTGTGATTGGAAAAAGCCTATCAGATCATCCTAAAATCACTTATAGGCGCTGTCGGTCCCTTAAGGACACTCTCGTACAGAGTCACTTTGAAGGAATTCCACAAACCCCAAGAGTGAGCAGCCTAACTGGATTCTTTCCCTGTTCCAAATGTAAAGCTTGTAGGAACAGTCCTAAAACACTCACATATGAGATCCCTGGAAAAATACAGCATAGACCCATTAATAAATTTTTAACCTGTACTACTCCCTACTGCATTTACTGTTTAGTCTGCCCATGTAAAAAGTGCTACGTAGGCAGCACCACACACCCAGCGAAACGCAGAATTCTCGAACACGCCAGGGCTATTGAGAGGAAAGATTTCTCGTATCCCGTGGAGAGACACTTTGCCAGATTCCACCAAAGTGATAGAAATCTTCTGAGATTCTACTGTCTAGATCATGTTCCCGCTCATGAACGGGGAGGCAATAGAGAATTAAAATTACGCAGACTTGAATCCAGATATATAGTTGATTTGCAGACTAAATCTCCGCTAGGATTAAACACGGAGGAGGAGTTAGCAATTCATCTGGGATAGAGGTTGTAGTACTATATTTTTAAAAATGGATCTTACTGTGTTTCTTTATACTATGAATTATTTGAAAAAGGCCAACTGTGTTCACAAAGGTGCTCTCCTATGTCTTAAGAATCGTCATTCAGACTGCAGATGTTATCTCGTGTATTATGAACTGTCATACAGACGATCAATATATTAAGTCATGAGGTACATTGTATAGCATACGCACTAGGAGAGTATTTTTATCTTTCTGTGAATGCCCATACAAGGCCCAATTTTGTTTGAATATTGGTTTTTGAAAATGCCATTCATTCTTGTATCATAACAATCGTCAAAGCTTCATTTCACATTGGCTGTTCTCCACATAAGCTCGGAGAAATGAATAATTTTTTAACTGTGATGAATTAGAACAGTTTGATTATTTTATTTTTTAATTGTGTTGCCTGGATGGATTTAACTGGCATCATTATGAAAAGCGTTATTTTCAATTTCCACATTCATGTTTAAGATTAACGGTATTCCTCAGCCATGTGAACGCTTAATTAATTGCTCATACAGAGCTGTATTGCACTCATGTATTGTTATGCACGTATATGAATCACTGTGTTGGTTTTGAAATTCTTATTCACTATAAGATGGCGCCCGCGGGCTATACATATATGTTAGTCCGTCAATCATGTTGTTGTTCAGGTGAAGCGCGCACCGGAAATGATTGCTTTTTTGTTTATTTAAACATGTCACCCTGTCTCCACTCACAGTGGAAAAAGGCGCAAAGCCGAAACGCGTCCCGTCCTGTTATTTTATTTCTCGGTAAAATAAAATAACCGAGATTACCCCTTGACTGTGTGCGGTCTCCTCGCTTCTTTTGATGTGAGAGTCGGAGCTGATATATATACATATATATATATATATATATATATATATATATATATATATATATATATTCCCTGAAAAAAACAAAGGTTACAAGGATGCTATAGTTAGGCTCAGATTTCACTCGTACAAATCCAGTGAAATTCAGCAGTAAGTTAACTGAGCTAACTATAATTTACCCCCCCCAACAATGCACTGCTTATGATTTTGGTCGGTGACATCACTGATGACATCTCAAATGACATCACTGATGACATCATCCAGTGAGAGTAAGCCTTTTCCAAGAGTTTACGATTGTTAAACATATATACTAACGTACTACAAAAGTCAAATTAGTATACTAGGTGCACTAAAACTGAGTGATAATGCTTCTAACATATATTATGCAAGTAGCTGTGTGACTGTATGTATCCTTGCATGTATGGGTGTATAAGTGGGTGCATGAATAGCTGTGTGGTGAGTAAGCTGCTGTGTGAGTGGCTTTATTAGTGACTGAATGGGTGTCTCAGTGGCTGTATGGGTGAGTGAGCGGTGGTGTGAGTGGCTCTATGGGTGGTAACTGCAGGGCTCGAAAAATCATAAAAATGTTACTAGACCTGCGGGACTACTAACCTGAAAAATCTACTCGACCGAACTATAATGTACTTGACCTCTGTCTCTAAAAGCAGAGCAAATGTGACAAGATAACAAGATTTAAAGGCAACTTTATTGCTCATTCACTTTGTGAGCAATAAAGATACCTTTAAATCTTGTTATCTTGTCACATTTGTTCCGCTTTCAGAGACGGAGGTCAAAAGTCAGTTTGTCTTCCTACACGCCAGAAAGGGTGAGTAGGCCCTAAAAATAGCTCGTCCTGATTTAAATCTGGCTTGCCATATCGAGCGGGTGAGTGGATTTTTCGAGCCCTGAAGTGGGTGTGTAGTGAGTGGGTGGGTGTCTGAATGGCTGCATGAGTGAGTGACTGGGTGTGTATGTGGCTGTATGGGTGAGTGAGTGGCTGTTTGAATGGGTGTTTGGTTAAGTGAGTTAGTGTGTGAGTGGCTGTATGGGTGAGTGAGCGGATGTGTGAGTGCTTGTATGGATGTGTGAATGGGTATATAAGTGGTTCTGTGGGAGTGGGAGTGAGTGTGTGAGTGCTTGTATGGATGAGTGAGTGGCTGTACTGAAAGGCTGTATTATTGAGTAAATGGGTGTGTGAATGACTGTAGGTAAATAAGTGGAAGTGTGAGTAGCTGTATGGGTGAGTATGTGGCTATGTGACTGGCTACAGGGTGAGTGACTAGTTGTACGAGTGGCTTTAAGGGTGAGTGGGTGGGTGTGTAAGTGCTTCTATGGAGAAGTGAGTTAGTGTGTGAGTACTGGTATGGGTCTGTGAATGGGTATATGAGTGATTGTGTGGGTGTGTGAGCGTGCGTACGAGAGGTTGTATGGGGGTGTGAATAGGTGTGTGAGTGGTTTTGATGTCATCTTTAGATGTCATCAGTGATGTCACTGACCATGTCATGAGTGATGTAATATGTGAGGTCATAAGCAGTGCATTGCGGGGGCACAAGTTGTAGTTAGCTCAGGTAACTGTACCTGCTGAATTTCACTGGTTTTGTACAAGTGAAATCTGAGCCCAACTAGAACACCCCTGTAACCTGTGGTTTTTTAAGTGAATTTCTATAGTCTTTCAAACTCTTTTTCCCAACTATAACGCCCTTGCAAACTTTGTTTTTTTCTGTACATTTCTATGGTTTTTTTTAACTAGTAGTTGCATATGCAGAGTGGTGGAGAAAGGGAGCGGGGCCTCCGACAAGCTCTCAGGAATCCCACTGTGTCTGACTTACTGGAGATAACAGGAGGGCTTGTTGGCCTCCAAGGACCCTCAGCATCCAAGGGGAGTTCATCCCCCAACCAGTAATGCACCAGGAGGCGCATTTGCAGAGTGGTGGGGAAAGGGGGCGTGGCCTGAAAAGATCTCTCAGCAATCCCGCTGTTGGGACTTACTGGAGGTAACAGGAGGGCTTGTTGTATGCAGTGGTATGCTAGACCAAAATCAGCGTGTCAATGCCAAACACAGATTTGGTTAATATGTCAAACCATGATTAGTATATAGTGAATACATACACAATTATTTCCCTTTAGATACACAAAGATTTCAATTTAGCAACTTAGAAGCAAATCTTCAAGATACTAGATTTAATGTGATGACAAGGGAAGAATGCTTTGAGAGACACCTTATCACAAAAGGTTCAAAATATATAGACCATAGAAGAGGTCGGAGGGACACCCTTGACAAGCCCTCCACTGGATTTTAGCACATTGCTCTATTAGTTGATTAGAACATGAAATACAGCTAAAATTACATATATTGTCTGGTCTGATTGGATAAACTTTGAATCAAGTTCCAAATGCCTCAGTAATTCCATTTACAACTGGTTTACTTCAAATGACCCTGTCTCTGCATTAGAAAAAAGCAACAAAAAAAATCACATTGATAACTTTATTTTTGGAAAGTGAGCGGCTACAAAATGTAAGGGATGGATGAGACGGGGATAATACTGTAACAGAAAACTATAATATGATTAACATCATAATATATGATTTAGTATGATGGAAGTTGTGTCTAAACAGGGTCGGGCTGGGACAAACAATAGGTCCGGGCACCAAATAACAAATGGCCTCCATAACCAAAACAAATAGCTAAGAATGTGGCCTACATCTGCAAATCAGGGCAGTTTTAAACTTGTGAAGAGAAGTTGTGAAAGTGTTTTGCAAGGTATGGGAGACTGCATGCATTTGTGCTTGCTGAAGGCAATGTTTTGGTAATATTAAGAATATAAACAGTAAGAACCAACCTACCAAACCATAAAAAAAGCCCACAAATAGCCAAAAAACCAGCCCACACACTGATCTGTGAGAGCAGCTCTTCGCGAAACGCCAGATTACCCTCCAAGCCTGCCCAACCCTGGGACTAAACTATTTGCAAATTACCCGAAACTATATTTTTTGAATCTGGACTTTGTAATTTCATTTGAATAAGCATTACAGAAGGTAAAGAATAGGCATTTAGTAATTGGTAAACTTATCCAGATAGCCTATAATATTTTGCCTGGTTAAGATTACAGCAAACTCTTTGATTGGGATTGTAGAGTGGGTTGAGACAAGCCCGTGTCTTACCATATCAGTGAGACCAGAGGAACTGATGGAAAAATGGCCTGCTTTCTGCTAACCGCCAGCCTGAGAGTGGTGGTGGGTAACACGGTTTTGTTATTCACATAGACAGATGCAGCATCCATATGTCTGAAAAGTGTTAAAGATGGAGTCTTCTGCAAGATGTACACTGAAATGCTATTGTTCTATGGCAGCGCTGCAACACTTTTTTTGTTTTTCTTGTTTTCCATTTTTATCTACGCCTCCTGATCTGTTCTACTTCTGGGTTGGTATACGATTAAGTTTAGGGTTAGATCATTACCTTTTGTCTTGCCCTTTGACACTATTTTTATAGGGATTGTTGCAACTGCTCTCCACTGGTATCTCTAAGTCTATGCCTTATAATCCCCTCTAACATGCCTAAGCTCTAATGTGGTTCTGCACATATTTATTAACAGATGCTATTATGCATTGCGCGCAGAGGCTGTGTTCAGAGTGAAGCCAGCTGCTAGTGTTTTCACACCATATTCTTGGTAGGGAACAAGCCTCAAATCCCAGATGAAGGTCTGCTAGCCTGTTCTGTTCCGAAACGTGCCTGCTTGAAAGCCCTCAGCCATCCAAGCAGTTCAGGAAGAGGCACACAGGATTCCTAGAAGTCCTACCTATACATCAAAATTGATCAAAGGAGGGCTGCCTCTAGAAGAAGGGTGACTCTGCTAGGAAAACACAGTTCCCCCCGGCACCACCTTTTTTGAACAAAGGTCCAAGAACCTAGTTGACCTTCACATTTGCTAGACTGAAAAAGGTCTGAGTGGCCCAATGTGAAATCCTGTGTCCCACACATTGAATCATTTGGTAAGAATGTTGTCTACCCCACCCACTCACTGAGCTAGTCCCTCCCTTAGGACCTCAGAGCATAATATGTCCACATTTCCAAAGGCCAACTACTACTAACCTTAACCTGGGGAAAAGGCTCGTCTTTGAGGATACTTTAACGCTTTCACAAAATCTGAGAGACTCCAGCTTTCCTTTTTCAGAATTTCTGTAGTGTTACTGGTCGATTGGCCACTGTGTTGCTTTTGCTGTAGATGTTAAAAGTGTTCAAGATCACGAGAATCGTGAATGGCTAGATTTACAAACCCGCAACAAAAATTTGATTTTCGTGGGAGGCTAGCAATTCTCAATTTTGCAGTATGGAGTTCACAATAAGTTAGCGATCATGTTTGTGAATATTGTGTGCACCCTTGTTTTATCACTGTATTGTCACTCCACTGCGCTTTTTATTGTATGATTATGATGAGTGCTTTTTGATATTTGATTTTAGTGTTTACTGTACATATATCTATGTATCAAGATACAATTAAAGTATTATGTCTTTACACTAACAACTCTGGCTAGACATCAACATAATTAGTGCCGCTGGGGTAATGTGTTTTGACTGTAAACTCCACCTCTTTGAGTTATGCCTTACGTGCACATCCACATCACTCAGAGATGCAACAAGGATTAAAAGGCTAATTTTCGGAGTACCAGTGTCCTAGCTAGTGTGGAACAAAATTACTTTGACTTTTTATAGTGTCTTTTTGTTCCTGTGACTATAATGGTTGGTAAAACAAGACTAAAAGAGTAAGGTAAATTAACAAACACACCTCTTTGCAGGGACACCCTCAATGAATAGACCTTTAATGTATTAAGGTTTTCATTTTCAATAATTCTAATAAAGCACAATCTCTAAGACAATTGTTTTATGCACCACAATCACATTCCAAAATTTTATTATGACTAACACATAGTTTAAATTAGTTTACAAAAAATAACATAATAAGCAGGAGTACATGAAAAATACAGAACATTATTAGATGACTGAAAGCCTTACCCTTTGGACAAATTCCTCCATGGGCACTTCCCTTGGGTGAACCAACGTAAGCTAACCCAAGTGTTCCCATGTCAAAATCTTGATATGTAAACAGGTGTGCAAGACATACAGTTGCTGCTTTTTCTGATATATCAGCACTGAATTGCTAAAATCAAAAAAACAAAATTATAAGAATTCAAAATAATCAAGTTTATCTCATAGCATCAAATTTGGCTAGAACAGAAACAAAGTTGCCACAGTTTTAAAACCTAAAAGCATGACCTTGGTACACAATTGAATAGCACTTATGCAGGATGCAGCAGTTTAGGTTGAAAATCATCAGTTCAATTTTGATTATTGGCTAAAATTCAACATGGAAAATTGATTTTGAGACACTGACATTCCCCTTACTTATAACAAATTACATTAAATATTTGCTGTAATAACAAAATTACCATTTTAGTTCTTAGTTGTTGTGCATGCAGAACACATCAGTTTATGCTTTGAAAAGGCATAGATATTTTTGGATTCAGACAGCCGGCCTTACACTGAAAGAAGGACTAAGAGTTATTTTGACCAGTTTAAAATATTTTAATAGGCGAAGTATTGGAGGTATAATGCTCAATTACTAGTGCATATATCTTTCGACTTTTCTGTCAGTCATCAATTATGTGGCAGCGGGTAAAGTGCAGTAAGACTGTTGAAGTGCCTGCTACATTCTGAATGAGTACAATGTGTGTAAATCTGACCTTATCTGTTAGTATAGCTACAAGCTAAGAATACTTAGAGAAACATATATGGAATTTTAGTCAAAATGACACGTTGAGTAGAATTACTTTGATAATACTACTATTGTAAGTGCTACACAAACAAACAAAACTAAAACCACCTTTCATTAGCAAAATGATCAAGGCAAGAGTTCACATGTCAACTACAGGGCTTTGTGGAAAAGAATAATGTTCCCTATGACAGATAATTGAGGTTCAGACCCAGGAGAGGAACAGATACGGTTATCATAGTTAGTAGGGAAGAATTACTTACCTCACTTGATTCTGGTACCCTAGAAATCCTAATGATAACCTATTTATCAGTGGCCTCTGACAGACACAAAATCCTCTGAGGATATCTAGAAAATTGTCCAGAGAACACTGGAACACTAGAACAACTCTTCAATGGTGCTGGTCAGTTCTCTCTAACCAAAATCAGCAAATCCATATGGGTGTCTGTACTTCTTCAATTAAGAACATAAATTGTGAGTTACCAAATGGTTCACTTTAGTCTACTCTGCTCTTTAACATCTGCATGAGACTCCTAGTGCACATCACCTCGTTTCTACAACATTCATTTCCAAATGTAGGCAGATGACAACAACTCAAACAAACTAATCAATGTCACAAAATACATGTATTGGATGAAGAAGCACTTCCCATAATTGAACAGTCGGAAAATTGAGAGACACTCTAGATGAAAATAACCCATTTGTGTATCAAGAAGTACTCGCCCTAATCAAAGCCCATTCAGTAAAACAATCTTGGTACTAGTTTCACAATGACCTCTCCTTTGCAAACAAATCGCAATAGTTGGCAAAAATACCAACCACCAGATCACATTACTAAGAGAGACACTACTCCTCCAATTGAAAGACAGCATAGAAGTTAGCGGAGTTTTGTTGTCAAGACTAGATTAATGAAATATACTCTGTGCTGAAGCACCCACAAATGAGTTCTAAATGCTGCAGAGACTGGAGACTGAGGCACAGGGTCAGACTGATTTGCATATGGCCATGTCTGAACTGGGGTGGTGGAGTGAACTAAAGAATGATGATGGATTAAACCCAGATCAGTTGACTGGGGGTGAGTGTTTGATTAGCTCAAACGCTCCGTCCATCATCCCCTTTGGTATCGCTTTGTTCGCCCTAAGTTGGCAGGGTATGCCCAGACGTGGGTCCCTTGCTCACTTTGCCACTGGATTCAAGCTAGCCTGGCTGATGACGGCTGAATAGCCAGAAACCGGTCCCAGGATGCTCGTTTCCGGTCCAGGGAAGACATGGCTTGGCAGTTCGGGCTGGACTGTTCCCATGAGGCACAGGGTCAGACTGATTTGCATATGGCCATGTCTGAACTGGGGTGGTGGAGTGAGCTAAAGAATGATGATGGATTAAACCCAGATCAGTTGACTGGGGGTGAGTGTTTGATTAGCTCAAACGCTCCGTCCAACATCCCCTTTGGTATCGAGACTGGAGACTGAAGCAGCAAGACTTTGTCCAGATCTAAACAAATGATCACACATTACCCAAGTACTCTATATCATTACATGTCAGTAGCACACATAACCGAGTTTAAACAAGTGTGCTTAGTGGGTATAAGTAGAAACTACCTGCAAGAAATAACACAGCATAACTCTCCCAGTTAATACTTATGTTCAAGTAGGGCAAACTTGATCATACAATCCATGTGTAAACTGAAAAACTCAAGGAGGCAGAACGATCTCGTTCATCTGGTGCCCGGGTGAAATTTAAACATTGTTTTTTTTAATTGCTTATCTGTAATTACTCATAGCAGCATGTTTCCCTGCTCATGTTAACTTTGCATACTGGATATGCCAATCTATGAGGCAAGATGTGAAGCGTCTTGGCACTGAGGTGAGGTTTTCAGATGTTAGCTTGTTCAGAACCCTTTTCAATGATCTCACCACTGAACCTGCCTGCGTCTTAGCGAAAATTCAGACATGTGACTGATTCTGGAAACTCCTGTAATGGTGTATAAATGTGTTTTCTGCCTTGCCTGGGCAGCTCGTCTCCAGCGCAGTGTTAGGGGGATCCTCTTGCTGTTTTTCTCTGTAACTCATGGATTCTTTTAATACAAAAACACCTCCATTTTCAAACAAAAGCTTGAAGTCAGAGTTTTCTTTAACATCTAGAACTCACTGGATCCTATTCACAAAAGGAAATTTGGTCATAAACGTATGTTTACAACTGAATTTCCCTTACTTACACCTATTAGGAACTGACAAGGGGATTCCTAGCAGGTGTAAGCCCATTTATAAGCGCAGAGATCTCTGCCACATGTATAAAATTCTGCATTCCCGTTAAACTCACTTCAGAGGTGGGAGTTGGGAGTTCCAAGGTGTGGTGAGCCTTGGAAGTTAGGGAATACCCACAAATATGACTATTTGTCAGTATTTACAAATTCCTCTTCTCCTTTCCACCATTGAAAGGGTAGGACATTGACTCCAACCGAGAGACAGTATAAATGCTCTTCTAGGGTAGGAAAGGGAACGGATCACCACCAGATTTGCTTTGATTGTCAAGGAAAGGGTATCCTTATACTATACCAAAGGGAGATCTCTGCCCAGATCTCCCTATGGTGAAGTATACGAGAAAGTAAAAACATTTGCTGAACTTGAAAACAATTACTAAAAATAGTTTAAAATTAAAATATTATTGTAAATTAATTGTATATATTTATTTTCAACGTATACCAAAATATAAAATACTACAACACAGTATTAGAAACGTATTTTACATTTATTTTATTTTAATAAATTAATTTTTTTTAAATGATTTAAAAATCTTACTAAAGTAAAATATATATATTTTTATTATATATTAATTACAAGTGATGTGTAAAATTGGTTAAAAATAACTGAATTATATTTGAATTTCTTTTTTATGTTACATTACTTTTTGACTTCTAAAACGTTATTAATATAAGTTAAAAGAAAACATAACCTATGTTTTACTTTTAGATATTTTTGTGACAATTATTTATATTTTTAAGTATTCAAAATAATTAAATTTCAAATTGTTTGCTATGGGGTTTCATTTTAAGTCCCTGCCTCCATTTCTTTCTATGGGATGGTAGTGCAGTTCCAGTAGTTGGCAATGTGTGATGCTGAACTTGCTCCAGCTCTAAGCTGGAGTACATTCACTACTGTTTTGAGTACTTTTTGGCTACAATAACTTAGAAGAGCAGTTTGTGAATAGGAACGGGCTTAATCTTTTCTGGTTGGGTGAATGTCCTTCTCTAAGCCCCGCCCAGGGATTCGCTTACCCTCACCTTACTCCTCCCTAAACCCTACCTAATTTGTAGTACATACGTCCCATTTTTGAACCACTCCCCCTGGCCTCTCTTACATTTACTGATAAATGTGGGATGGACCAGGGGGAGTGAGGATCTTCTTATAGAAAATATAGAAGTGAAGACTTACACTAAGATTTGTGACTAGCATTTTGTAATACTTTAGTAGTACTAGGGTAGTATTATAAAATGTACTACAAAATGCAGTTTGTGAATGGGTCCCAAAGACTTCCCTTTCCGCGTCCCATCAGAAACCCGGAACAAGACTATCTACTTTTGTCCAGGATGCGAAGGACTATTGCTAAGGTGAAAATCAGGATGATAGTGGACATCCCTCCTTGGTACCCCTGTTAATAGGAAAGGGTTGAGAGCAGATAAAATTTACTCTAACCTACATCCTTTGATTGTTATACAGGATGTGTATGTAAGTAATAAATCTAGGGCCGAAGATACTTTTTTCAATGACTTGATAAAATAACTCCTATCTCACCAAATCAAGCACCTTTTAGAAATTGGTTAACACCAATGCACTGAGCTCCACAGAATCTTGCGCTCCAGCCAGCGTATTTGTACCTGTGTTAAACAATGCCAGATGCCTCTGCTAGACATAAATCGACACTGGCCAGAATGCACTGAAGAGGAAATCATCTGTGTCAACTTGTTCACTAGGATTTCTGCCAAGATTTTAGTTTTTAATTTAATCAGTGATATGGGTCGGCACAAATAACACCTTTAAAGTGGTGGTCCCGGTTTCAAATTTACTGAAATAGTCGCTCCTCGAGATCCTTGGGAGCATACTGGAAAGAATTAATCTCTTTGTACATATTCATAAGGTGGGGACTCAGGAGGATAACATGTTTCTTCAAAAACTCATCTGGGAGTCAAGCAGGTTCTGGCGTTTTGCCAGACTTAATGGAACTCAGTGCGCCTGCGATCTCCTTCGCCAACAGAAGGAGATCAAGGGCCTGCTTGCAAAGCAGTTGTGATGTCCGAGGTACTGGTTCAAGTGTTCGAGGCCAATCTTTAGTTTCTACAACCAGTATGGAGGCATTTCCCAAATTGCAACCCAGTATAAAGGCTTCCCTGCTTTGTATCAGATTTCATACATTTGTCTGAGATGTCAACCATAATGTTCAGGCCATGTATATGGACACATTCTTCCGCTGTAATTTTACAGCTTAAAGTGTATGCAATAATTGGGGCATTTTATCCATAATGTAATTCTCTAAGTTAAAAACCTGTTTTCTAAAATGGCAATGAAATTTTCCCTTTCACATTCTCTAGCTCATCTATGAAGTATGTTTTTGCCTCCCCTTGGACTACAGCTTTATAAGCTTCCTATATTACACTGGGGGATTCCCCGGAATTAAACCTAATCTTTAAATATTCTTTAGTTTCTTCACATAAAAAATCTAACACAGGAGGACTACTGGATCTCGCAGTTGTCCGATCAACACATTATACATCTCTCTGTGCACATGACTGATCCCCCGAACCTATTGTGTCTCCATTGCCGGTCTCTCCCCGAGTCGGGAACTCTGGCCCCCCCCCCCGTCAAGTGATCTTTTCATACATTATATTTGTTGTTTACACTTTGTGGGTGCTCCTCTGGGCTGGTCCCTCCCCCCCTCCTCACATATGACTTGACTCCTCATTTCTTCCGTGCAGTCTCTTGAGCTTGTTTACTTTGTTATGACGTTTTGATTGGAATAACTGTATTTATTATTGTCATTCTCAACACAGGCACGTTTATGCCACTGATTATATTGGTTTTCTGCTGCGAAGTATGTAGCAGCTGTTTCACTCTATGCATAAAATCTAATAAACACATTTAAAAAAAAAAAGTGTGTGGGCGGGACAATGAAATGATTGATTCTGGAAAATAATTGGTAGGTTGCTGACTAAAACTCGTTTCCTGCATCAAGTGTGAAAAGAAAAAAAACATTCTGTCTGCACAAATTAGGTTTCTGACTTTGCGATAATTATATTATTTGATCAGGAGTGGAATCAGGGAGTGAGTTCCTTGGCCCTGAAGAAAAGCCACAGGGAACGGCTCAAAACATGTAGACCTGTATGTAGAAGGGTCATTACAGCCATACTTCTACTTCTCTTCCCTCTTTTTTTAACCATACCATCTGGAGGATGGAATTAAGCATTGCTCTCCTACCAGGCTGGTATTTTTAAATTGCACTTTAAAAAAAACCTCCTACTCCTATTCTATCACTATCTAAAGAATGGGTATTCGCAAACATTTTCCCAGGGGCCAAAAAGTTTGGTCTGTGATGTGACAGAAGGCCACACTGAAGCCAGCAGGGTGGCGGTGGAGGGGGAGGTAAGGTGGGTGTAGGGGAGGCGGAGGATGTACATCTAGTGGCTGAATTGCACAATGTGAAACCTGAAAATCTGAATCAATCCCGGCTTCTCCACCCAATTAAATTGTGTGATCCTAGGCAATTGCTTTATTTCATTTTCCCTCCTTTTACTTCATTATCACATATAAGAGGACCTCCAAATACAAGACTTCTGGATTTGTGCTGTACAAAACCTCCTGTGTTTGATTTATTAAACTATAAGGTTGTTTCTGTATAATAGCAACCCAGGCTGGGAAAAGGGTGCACATAACAGCTGACTTGCCTCTTAGTTCGCTACTGGCATTGTTGTCAGGGTGAGTGAAAGCACGAATGTTTCTAAATTCATGTTTGAAAACGGTTACTTTTTAAAAATACTTCTCATTGCACTGATATAACCTGATGAACTAAGGTGAAATGGTTCTGCAGGTTAATGAAATACAGTTTTTAAATTTATCATATTTCACACATTTGCTGCAAGATTCAATTAACATTTAAATAACTGTTTGCCCGTTTATTTAACATATTTTTAAAGTTTAGTAGAGTTGAGTAAACTGCAGCCCAGTGCTTCTGTGAACGAAGGGGCCGCATGTAAAGGTCAGGAGGGTCGCATGCGGCCCCTGGGCCGTACTTTGAGTATCACTGATCTAAAGTATACCACTGAGTGGTCCTACATATTTCGCAGGTAGTAGCATAGCCTGCCCCGGTCTGTAGAGAATGGGAGGAACCCTAAGATGAAGCATGCCACCAAGAGACAAACCTTGTGATTGAGAGTTATATAAAAAACTGTGCTTTTTCTAACACTGCAGGAGGTGTAGCACACACTACCAAGACAGGCTCTTTTTTCTTGAGATATATGCAACTAGGAGGACGAGCCCCTCTGGGATACTCCTCTTGTCTCCCTCTTCTTTTGATATAGATGAAGACAAAATGGTCTGAGGACAAGGCTAAGGATGGCATGTTTAGGGAATGCAGTACAGCCTGTACTCTTAACTGTTTAGAATCAGTTGTTAAGTAGGACAAATACCTGAATTTGATGGTGCTCCAAAGGTACAAGCGGAAATGCTCTATGTCCCTATCAGACAGGGCAGGTGCAAATCATTACCAGGGGCATGAGGGCGGAGAAGGCCTCTCTAGGAAATTTTATAAAGCCTAAGCAGCGACTCGGACCTCCTGTAATGTCAGCCATCTTCGATTCCTTTAGGAAGACAGGCAGAGTAAACCTAACAATGTCTGAAGCGGAAACTGTGGTGTTACATAAATGAGG
Source organism: Calotriton arnoldi (assembly GCA_963921515.1). Lineage (NCBI taxonomy): Eukaryota > Metazoa > Chordata > Amphibia > Caudata > Salamandridae > Calotriton > Calotriton arnoldi. Next base: position 680,878 of record CAWUFW010000048.1, on the reverse strand, counting down.
AAAGGAGGAGTTACGGTATTATGCCTATAGGACAAGAGTGTTACTTAATAACCATTATGTAAAAATGTACAAAAACAGTCTGGAAAATTTACTCCTCACATGCAGGTATGGTAAACCAGTCACAATATACAGAGGCTAGCTTCCCTTACCAAAAAATCAAAGAAGATAAATGTAAAAGCAGTACTGATGTCACTTGATGTTGAAATAGCTTTTAAGAGGGTGCCTGTTTCAACATAAATAGTTCTGGCTTCTGGAAAAGTTACATAGAGATGGTTCTGGTAAGCTAGACCTTCACATCAGCAAAGGTTACAGTTATGCTTCTTTCGCTGAATCCTTTAGGCTGCACAGCAGGGATGTCACTATTTCCCTTGGCTTTTTGCACAGGCCACAGAACAACAGGCAATCCGAATCAGAGACGACAACTGTATAAAAGTATTAGGTTTTTGGGCTACGATCTTAAGATGTCCCTATACACACACAATGTCATGGTACCTTCACTGGGGTTGATTGTGAACTCAGTGGCATCATGAGCAGTCCGGAGGATTACAGCTTGATTTCAATACTTAAGAATAATCTTCACTGTGCTGATATGCAGTTCTGTTTTGCATATTTGTATTGTGAAAATGTTTGCTCGGTACCTTCGTATCTGACTTATCCCACTGATTTGCAAACTCAATGGCGAATAAATGCCAGAGCTGTTAAATTTGAATAGGGCTGACCAGTCTAGACAACAATATTTATTTGTATCACAATGGGGGCCAGAATAGTATTCCTGGTAAGAATAGATAAAGGTATTATTAATTATTATATGCCTATTAAGGGGATGGACACAGGGGGAATCACACAAATTATGGACATACATGGACCTGTTAGTGGCAGGCGGAGTTTTATGGAAAGGATTATGGATGCCTAGAAAATATAAATCACTCAGTCTCTAAAACAGTCAAATTACTAAACACAGTGGTGGACATATTGGATGCATATTGGATGCATGCCCTTCCCATCACTGCTGATACCTGTATATTTTAACCTGCAGTTCTCCTGTAAATAGAAGGGCAACCATACAGGGCTTGGAGGGTGGGAGACTGGTAAATTATCATTGACCTGTTCAGTGGCATACAGAAAAGTTGTTTGATGGCCATTCTCTCCGCCTATGCTGGTAAGTTTAAGGTAATCTGACTGTCTCCTAACACTCAGGACCACGGGGAACAGGGAAGTAAAGTGCCCATCTAGGCTGAAAGACTTATCAACTAATGGGACCCCGGTTACTAATTCTGATACTTTAAAATAGAAGGTGCATTTTCTATAACACAAATGCGTTCACATGATGAAACTAGAGTCGCAGTCAGCCACTATTTGAAACCCCTACCGCCTTACCACCTAATGAATTGTGTTTAACTCCTCCAGCTGTTATCACTTCCCTTCTGCGAAGCCCATAACCCTAAGCAACATCAAAAGCAGGAATTAATCTTGTCCCTGTTTTGGAGTATAAAGTCCTCAGTTTCTGTGCCATGTCTGCTGTCACCAGAACATACCTTACCCTCCATAACTTCATGCCATGTCTTCTAATCTTAATTAAGTTGCAAAACAGCAGCAACACTGCTGCTCTATCTGATTGTCATATACCCCAAATTGTTCTTCACTAGTATAGCCTAACCCTTGTTATTGATAATTGATTGTTACCGTGACATCTAACCCCACCACTTCATGTGACCCCCAGGGGAGGGGAGGATGGTGCTTATAGTCACTGAGACTCATCCCAGATTATTTAAAGTGTAAATTGTGGATGTTAATCCAATAACAATATATTTAAGAGATGTATAAAAAGCTATTTGAGCCTAGAGACATGTAAGGTGGGGGATTGGTCACAGTACACCAAACATGGATAAATCTACATATATATTGAAGTATTGGAATATGTAAACGCACACTTAAGAACTAACTATTTGGATAATTTGCAATGTATCCTAACGTACCACAGACTGGACCCTGTCATTCTGGGGTGAACACTAGCTGGCTTCCTGTAACCAATGCATGCATCTGTGATGAGCAAGTTACTTACGTTCAGTAACAACTTCTCTGGTAGAGATTCTATATAGCCACAGATTCCATACCATAGAATATTCTTCAGGCGCCAGACTGGACCAGGAAAATCTTGAGTAGCACATCTGCGTGCCGGTAGGTGGGTAACGGCTCTGCACTGGCATCACAGGCATCGTCCACTCCGGAAGTGTCATGCACGGTGCCCATAAGGGGCCACCCCAGCGCGCTGACTTCAGTTTGTGACTGTTTCTGCACAAGAAGCACAGAGCCACAGCAGAAGGTCAATGACCAGTGTACAGTTTCCAAGGACCTTTTTAGGTGCACAAAAAAGGCCAGTTTGCAGAACAGGGAGGACGGGAGGGTCGGTAAGGATTCTGTAGCTAGATAGAGTCTCTACCAGATAAGGGGCTACAGAAGGTAGGTAACTTCAACCCCAACAGGCCAGCTACCCTCCATAACAGAAGTGTGGTTAAAAGCAACCTTGCGCCTGTATTCCTATCCGTCCAGACCCCGGACACTCCCCCAGACCCCCCTTATCTGGTCTCTTAATCAATTGCCGATCGGCAGTTAAGCATGCCGCAGATATTGCGGACCTCATCCTGAACAAAAACTTAGACCTAGCTATACTAACAGAATCTTGGCTCAATGAATACTCTTCCCCTTGCCTGGACTTATTAGTCCCTCCCAACTACAGCATTGCTAGACTGGACAGACATTCTAACAGGAAAGGAGGAGGCATCGCCTGCATCTACCGATCCTCCCTCCTTGTCACGGAACTCTTAGCGGACACCACTGACTCCTGCGAATACCTCGCACTCTCCATTTGCAGCAACTCATTACATCTTTGCAACTTGCACATCTTTTACCACCCCCCAGGTTCGAACGACTCTTTCACCGATCACCTCTTGGAAATCATCACAACTAAGATTTCCTCCAATGCCAAAGAGATTTTCCTTGGTGATTTCAACCTGCACTGGAATGACCCTAAAGATCCCTACGTCAACGCCATCAAAGACCTCCTAACCGATCAAGCCCTGACTCAAGCCTGTTCTCTGCCAACTCACTCAAAAGGGGCCACCCTTGACTGGATCATTTCTAAGGAATCCTCAGTCAAGCTTATCTTCATAGACCCATGTGACTGGTCTGACCACCACACCATCTCCTTCGTTGTACCTGGGACCCTCAAGACAAAGACACCGCAACCGGTGATTCCCAAACGCTGGGTCAGAGACACTAAGAACCTTGACCTTATGAAACTGGAGGCTCGCTGCAAATCTGACCCCCCTCGCACATAACTACGGTCAATGACCTCAATGATCATTACTCGGCGTCTATATCAAACATTCTGGACGACCTTGCCCCCCTAAAACTAAAAAGAACACAAATCAAAGACAGAAACCCCTGGTTCACTGGTTCCCTCAACTTGGAGAGGAGATCCCTACAGCATCTGAAAGAATCTGGAGACAGCACCCCTCTGCTACGCATCTAAAACTTCTCCGCCAGGCGAGAAACTCCTACAACAAACATATCCTCAATTCAAAAAAAGAATACTTCAGATCGGAATTGGGGAATGCCAAGAATAGACCCCGCAAACTCTTTGAACTGGTCAAACACCAATCAAATAAACTGGCTAAAACACCGAAAGAATCTCCCAAGTCTCTTCCCAAGTCTCGAATATCGTCGGAAGAATTCTCCTCTTTCTTCACTGATAAAATCACGGCATTAGGAATTGAACTCAGTACCTCCACTTACTCTCAACCCCTTCCGGACCTGCCCCCCTTTCCCGCACTACCCCCACTGACCTCACCTAAAAACCAAGCACGCTGGACCGACTTCGAATACTATGACGAAGACTCCATCTCTAAAATCCTCTCTACCTTAAACCCAAACAACCACTTTAATGACCCGCTACCATCCAACTGCCTCGCTGCTGCCTCCCAATCCATTGTCCCTTGCTGGACTGCAATAATCAACGCCTCTCTCCAGCAGGGATCGATTCCGGACCCCTTGAAAGCCGGCCAAGTCCTTCCTATTTTAAAAAACCATCGCTGTATCCAGCCTCCCCGACAATTTCAGACCTATCTCCAATATCCCTCTGCTAGCCAAAGTATTAGAGAAGTGTGTACAACAGCAACTAAGTCAGCACATCAACAACTTCCACCTACTTGATGACTTCCAATCTGGATTCAGTCCGGGGCTCAGCACTGAAACTACTATGCTCCACATCGTGGACGACGCCCTCCAAGCCCTAGACCAAGGCAAAACCTGCCTTCTAATCCTCTTAGACCTATCCTCCGCCTTCGATGCCGTGAACCATGCAAAACTACTCGAACGCCTTAAACTCAGGATGGGTTTGGATGGCGTTGTCCTAGAATGGTTCAGGTCCTTCCTCCACAACCGATCTCAGAGATTCCTCATTAACGGCAACCTATCCGCTCCCACCCCGGTCACTGTTGGAGTCCCCCAAGGTTCAACCCTGTCCCCCACCCTCTTTAATCTTTACTTAGAGCCACTCACCGAAGTTCTTCGTACTGCCAACATCTCCTACCATATGTACGCGGACGACACCCAAATATACATCAATATTTCATCACTCGAGGAGATCCTCTCCCTGAACGAGACCCTGAAACTGACTGTCCAATGGCTAGCCGCTAACCAACTCAAACTCAACGCAAAGAAAACTGAATTTCTCCTAATCTCCCCTTCAAAAGCCAACCCGGAGATTCAGTCGTGGATCAAGGCCATCACAGCCTTAAACTGCCCGCCGACCATTGTGGACTCTGCCAAATCTCTGGGCATAATCCTCGACTGTAACCTGAACATGCGAGGCCACATTATCTCGATGGCTAAATCAGCCAGATTCCACCTGAACTACCTGTGGAAGCTGAAACCTTTCATCGATGCTCCTGACTTAAAAATGGTAGTCCAAACACTAGTCATCTCTAGACTGGAATATGGATGTTCCACCCTCACGGGATTACCCAAGATCTCCTTGGCACCTCTAAAAGCCTGCCTCAACGCGGCCGCCAGACTACTCACCGGCACCAGGAAATTCGACCACATCTCTCCACATATGAAAGCGCTGAACTGGCTCCCTCTAGAGGCCAGAATACAGCTGAAACTGGCATGCATCACACACAAGGCTCTACACGCAAACTCCCTACTTATCTGGCACAGAAACTAGTGGTATCCGGAGGAAGCAGGAACTCCCGGTCCGCTAGAAACCTCTTGCTCCAACCTGCCCGTTTTCAGAAAAAAGAACCTACAATAGGGCTTTCTCCGGGGCAGCACCAAGAATTTGGAACTCTTTCCCCCCCGCCATCAGAAGAATCCCTTCTCTAGCACGTTTCAAGAAGGAGGCCAAAACTTTCCTCATGGGTAAATTCCTCGTCTAAGGCCGCCCTCAACCACCAAAATGTGCCCGACGAATCTAAGGCTATCGCTTCTACCTCAGACCACCAATTCACCCCGCCGAGAAAATGTGGGGCTCTTATTTTTACTGATTCTAACCATAACTGTAACCATAAACTTGTATCCCCTTTTTCCCCCATGTTCCCAGCACCCCTGCCCCTTGCCAGCCGTTTTGTATATTTTTGTATACTTCTGTACTTTAGACTTTTTGTTTGTTCACCCCTGTATACCGTGTAAAGCGCTCTGATACCCTCACGGGTCAAGTTCGCGCTTTATAAAACACAAAAATAATAATAAATACAATAATAATAACTTGTTCACCTGACAGAGACTTCAAGACGCAGATTCCTTACCTTAGAATAGTTACCAAAGCAATACCTCCCTGGAGGTAGGTCTGCAAACTGGCTCAGACCAAAATGTCCTGGAGGACCGAAAGGGCGAAATGCCCGTCATGACAGACCTGACTGTCGAGGCAGTACTGTTTTGTAAAAGTGTGCGAAGGTGCCCACAAAGCAGCTTGACAGATATCCAGGACAGGAACATCGCGAGCTAATGTAGTAGAGGCAGCCTTGGCTTGGGAAGAATGAGCCCGTAAGCCCTTTGGGTGCTTCTTCTTGCTGGCCAATACGTAACAGATCTTAATACAGAGTATTATCATTTTGAAGATAGCCCGTTTCTGCACTACTTTTCCTTTCTTCGACCCAGTGAACCCTACAAAGGGTTGATTGTGCACCCGATGTTCCTTCGTATGGTCTACATAGAAGGGCACTACCCTTTTAGGGTCCAGGGGGTGGAGTTGTTCTTCCTCCTTGAAGGGATGAGGTGGAACAAAGAAAGCCGGGAGCGTGATGGGTTGGCCAGCTTGAAAGGGTGTCACAACCTTTGGCAGCGAAGAGGTACAGGTTCGGAGAACCAGTTGGTCTGGGAAGAAACTTGTACATGGAGGTTGGACAGAAGGAACCAGCAGCTTGCTGGCTCTCCTGACCAATGTGATGGCTCGAGGAAGACTGTTTTTATTGTCAAAAGTCTGAGAGGAGAGGTATGCATGGGTTCAAAGAGAGACCACATCAAAAATGTCAGACCCAAATTAAGATCCCATTGGGTCATAATGAAAGGCGTGGAAGAAAACATGTCACAACAGGTAACTTAAACAGGGAGGGTTTATCGGGCAACAGCAAAAAAGCAAAGATGGCTGAAAGCTACCCCTTAACTGTGCCCAGAGCGAGGCCTTGCCGGGGTAAGGACAAAACAAACAATAACTCTTTGGACAGGGGCACAGAAAGTGGGTCAATGTGTTTCTCAGCGCACCAACCCACAAACTTGTCCCAACGACAGGCATATACAGTTTTTGTTGATGGACACCTGGCTGCCAAGATGAAGTCACAGACATCGGGAGGAAGGTCGAAGACCCTCAACTGCCACTGCTCAATCTCCATGCATGAAGGTGAAGTGAGCTAAGGTCAGAGTGCAGGACCATGCCCTGTTGCTGTGACAAGAGATCCTCCCCAACGGGCAGATTGATCGGAGGACAAATGCGTATGTCCAGGAGTTCTGGATACCATGCTCTCCTCCCTAAATCTGGAGTCATGAAGATGACTTGGGCCCAATCGGTTTTGATCTTCCTGAGAACTTGGAGGAGAGGTTATCGGCGGAAAGGCGTATAGGACTCCCGCATTCCAGTCTAGCCAGAATGCGTCTCCGAGCAAGAGCTGCTTTGAAAACTCCAGCGCGCATAAGTGCTGATTTTGTGCATTCTCATTGGTAACAAATGGATCAAGTCTGGTTTCTTCCCAGTCCTGAAAGAGACATTGAGGCACCTCCGGATACAGACGCAATTCATGGTCTGCGAGGCAGCGATGGCTGCGTTTGTCCGCCCTGGCGTTTAGAGATCCCACCAGGTGCTGTATGACCAGGAAAATGTTCTGATGTTCCAGCCATGTCCAGAGGAGCAGAGCCGCCTGGCACCGGGTCCATGACCCCACTCTGTCCTGCTTGTTGTAGTACCATATGGCAGTAGTTCCATCTGTGAACACTTGGACCAGCTTCCTTTGATGAAGGGCAGGAAAGCTTTCAAAGCGAAGCAAATCGCCCTCAGCTCCAGAAGCCTCTGATCTCTACCTCTCCCAGATGGCCGCCCCAGCCCAGAAATGATGCATTGGTCACCACTGTCGGCTCTGGCTGGGGAAGGGAGAGAGGTCTGCCATTGACCCAATTGCGGTCCTGTAATCACCACTGTCCATCTTTTGCAGTGTCCTTCGAAATCTGGACCAGGTCAGAGAGAATCCACTGGTGCTGCACCCACTGGGACTTTAGATCCCACTGCAGAGCCTACATATGCCATTGAGCATACTTCACCAGCAGGATGTAGGAGGCCATCAGATCCAGCAGCCTCAGAATAAGTCTCACCGAAAAACAGGACTGAGGTTGAAACATCGGGATCATATCCCGAATGTCCTAGACTCTCCGCTCTGAGGGGTAAGCGCGGAATTACACCATGTCCAGAATGGACTCGATGAAAGTGAGCGTCTGAGAAAGGGTCAGATGTGACTTCGACATGTTGATAGTGAACCTCAGCGAATACAGGAGGTACCCCGTAGCCTGGAGGTGGGTGACGACTGCCTCGGGCGAGCCCGCCTTCAGCAGCCAGTCGTCGAGGTAGGGGAAAACTGGGACCCCCTGGTCTCCACAAATGTGATACAACCACAGCCATCACCTTCGTGAACTCCTGATTGGCACTGGTGAGACCAAAGCAAACTGGAAATGTTCCTAGACCACCATGAACTGCAGGTAACACCGATGGGACTGCAGGACGAGGGAAGTGAAAAAAGGTGTTCTGCAGGTCCAAAACTACCATCCAGTGTCCAGGGTCCAACGCAGATAGGAACTGAGCAAGTGTTCACATCTTGAATTTCTTCATCCTCAGGAAGGCGTTGAGAGGGCATAGATCTAGGATAGGGTGGAGGTTTATGTTCTTCTTGGGAACCAGTAAGTAGTGGGAATAGCAACCGTGACCTACTTCTGATGCCGGCACCCTAGCGATGGCTCCTTTCATCAAAACACTTCCTGGCACAAGGAGAGGTGGTCCTCCATCAGCCGATCTGAGGACAGTGGCATGGGAGGCAGGGTCTGTAGGAGTGGAAGGGTGTAACCCCGTTAGACAATCTGGAGCACCGACTTGTCCGAAGTAATGTCTTGCCAGTGGGGCAGGTGGCACCTAATTCTGTATCCAACAGGGTTCCCGAGTTGTTACAAGAGCATACTAAAAGGAGTTTAGAGGCTTCAGCTGCCAGAGAGGTGATGAACTGGGCAGATCTCTGGCCTTGGTTCCCACAGGACTTTTGGGAGTCGAATGCTCTGCCACAAAAAGGGTAGGAAGCCTGTTGACCATGATGGCTCTGTTGCAAAGGACACAGCTGATAGTTCCTACAGTAGCCACAGAAGGAGCGAAAGGAAGGGTGTGGCTGGAGTGGGACCATGGTGAGCCCCAACAATTGGGGGGGAGGGGACCCTACTCACCCTGAAGCACTCGGGCACCAATTTAACCCTGTCGTCAAACAGGCGAGTGCCATCAAAGGGCATGTTCAAAAGGGAAGCCTGTACATCCCCAGAGAAGCTAGTCTATTTCAGCCAGGCGTGGTGACGGTGCAGCACGGATGAAGCAATGGCCCTGCCCAGCGAGTCTGTCATATCCAGTCTGCATCATATTGTGAAGTTTGCTGCGTCCCTGCCATCGGCAATAGCCTGGGTCAGGATGGTTCGCACCTCCCCTGAGACCATGAGGAGCACTTGCGCAACCGAGTCCCACATCGTTTGGCTGTATTAGCCCAAGAGGCACACGGTGTTCACCGACCGCAGTGCAAGGCTGGCAGAAGAGAAAATCCTCTTCCCGAAGGTATCCAGCCTATTGATGCCCTATCTGATGGAAAGGAAAGAGCCAGGATTTACCTTGAAGGTTGAGGCCTGCACCACCAGGCTCTCAGAAGTGGGATGCTTGGTAAGGAAAGCTGGGTCCCCAGGAGCAGGACTCTGGAGTCGTGCAATCGTTCTGTGCACAGAAGTGCCCATACAGGGGTCTGCCCTGTTGGACACCTCCCGGACCTGTGGGGCCCAAAGGCACTCCAGAGGAGTCCAGTCACCCAAATATGAAGAGCATGGCCTCATAAAATTCTTTTAGTTGGACGGGTAGTTGCGCTGGCTTTAGGAAATTCAGGTAGGTGCGTTAAGGCTGTGCAGGTGGAGTGCGGGAGGAGGACTTTGACTTGGGGGCGTCGTTCCCCACCACTTCTGTTGACTTGGACGGCGCGGTGACGTCGAAGAGTGCTTTGACTTCTTGGCCTTCTTGTGCTTGTGGTATTGACCCGACGATGACTTCGACTGTCACAACCAACGGGAATGACTCCTAGAGCGAGCCTGTGACTTTCCACGCGACTGGGACGTGGAGTAATGTAGAGTCGCCCGATGTCGAGTCGCCAGGAGCTTCATCACCCGCTCCCAAATCGCTTTAGGGTTCGTAGTGTGGCAGTCGGGACAGGCCCTGGAGTCATGGTCAAACTCCAGGCATCACAAGCAAACCAGGTGGTCCATCACAGACATTTGTTTGTGGCAGGCTCCACAGGGTTTAATACCCATAAGGTGTTTTAGGGGACATCCCTAAGCAATCTGGGAGCAAAAGATGCTCCAAAAAAAGACAAGAAAATGTAAAAACAAAAGAGGTCAAATAATGACTGGGGTAGATCTTCTGGATCTGCGATGTTGGTGCGGAAAGAAAGGAACTGAAGTCAGCGCACTGGAGTGGCGCTTAAAAAGGCACCATGCACGCCACTTCCAACATGGACGACGCAGATGCGGAGCTGTTCAACGCCACCCTACAGCACGCAGGGGTACTGTTCAAGATTTCCCGAATCCAGTCTAATGCCTGGTAAATATTCTAAGGGAAGGAATCTGTGGCTAGAAGTCTCTATAAGTTACAGTATTTACTGTATGCATCCTATCCATACACTGGCCCACTGTCATCTCTCTCCTGCTGGACTTTAAATACCTTTATTCTGGCTGCCTTTAACCAGTACAACCCCACCAGAGTAGCATGATACAAAACTAGACAATACACTCTAAATTGTGATAGAGGAGGAGATCCATTATCTTGTTGTTACATTTGCAATGCAGGGCTGAAAGTATTCAAAACATGAACTACACAGCACAACAGACCTTTCAGTACAATGATCAGACCAGTATAAAATAGATAATTTATGTTTGGTACTTTATGCTCAAGACGTATGCATTACCTCTAGTAGTTGCTTCACATCCCAAGCATCCTTGTCTTCATTTGGATGATTCCCAGCCATGTTGTAATGTTTCTGATCTGGGGGCAACAATTTCTCAGGTTCTTTGTGGACAATAATCTACACAGAAATTACATAAAAATACAATGAATATTTAAAAGCATATAATTAGATTTCCTCTATAATCACTCAAATCCGCAGCATTCTGATTATGAACTCAATCTCAATCTTGTTTGTAATAGTTTTGACCATAGTGCATTAAGTAATTTAAAAAGCTGCACATATAACTGTAATTCTAGTACGTATCAATTTTTTTTATAACTGTACACATTTGATATGGAGGTAAACTACTGCTTAGTGTAAAACCTTGCATTATTTTTCCTTAATTATCTGCAAAGATGGAATATATTTTAAATTCATGCAAACGTTGACTCACAGCTAGTTTTTTTAACCTATATCTTGAATCAGTACCAAAACCACTCAGGTTTTAGATGTCAAAATGTGGATTATTAGACCCTTCCATTCATTCTGTCACCAACTCCTGCACTGCTCTCAGCTGCTCTGGAAAGCTCTTCAATCTTTTTATCATTTCGATTCAGTCCGGATTCTAGAAGCATTGTCCTCACCTCACACAGCCAACTTGTGTTATCTTAACTTAGGTCCTACTGTGACAAAGATCAAATTCGAGGCACTACCACTCAATCGTTCACCAGCAATATTCATTATGTTCAATCTTACCCTTCCTTGTTAATATGTGGTTTTAGGGTATATATGTATGCTACTTCTCTAAGGGGACTGTCTCTGATAGCCATCCTGTATAGGAAAGCAATTAGTGTCCTGCACTTACCATGGGAACAAGAGCTATCAATTTATCTAGGCCATACCCACATTTACTTAAAAGGTTCCCCAACCAAGTGTATCAATCACCTCAAAGACTGCCTTTCCCTCATCCAAGCATAGATGGCAAGTACCGGTCTCATGCTAAACCTTCTCACAGCAAGTAACATCTAGTAAGCTTAGATGAAGCACTTGTACTATAACACGAAATGCAATGGACTGACACTGTTAGTAACAGCAAAGGGAAAAGCACTCTGATTCACCACTGACACGACCTCTCTTCCATAACCCAAGTTGATAATAAAACTTAAAAGAATGTGATTGGAAATATCACATCAGCACAAAAACAAGCTACTACTACTTGAAGCAGATGCTAGAACTACAGTTCAAGTCCTGGCAATCTCCCCATTCACCAACGCACCAGAAGCCACCCTAAAAAAGCTGGTTCAATTCCTTCACCCTTCTCAGAGGTTTGAAACAATTTAATCACTAAATTCGAAATATTAATCTGGATATGGGATGTAGCATTGAAACTACCAGTTGAACATTTTAGAAGACATCCACTGCATTCTCGATACAGGCAAAGCATGTATCATAGGTCTTCTCATCTAACAGCAGCCTTTGACTACATTGACCATCAGAGGCTAATTCACAACATGGAGAATCATATGTTCTTCTAAGGAAAAGTGTGCAAATGGATAATTTCATTTATAGCTAACCGCATACAATTAGTGAGGCTAGGAATCTTTGCTTCAGACTTAGTCACTATCTCCTGAGGAATTCTTAAAGGTTCAATACTGGCTTCAACTCGCTTTAATTTATACATGGAACCACTAAGAGAACTCTTAGAAAATACCATTGTTGCAATCTATCAATATGCTGATGACATCGAAATTTATTTGAAAATCCCTTCCTTCGCTGATGTTTGCATTCTAAACAACTGTCTCTCCAAATTTCACAACTGGATAGTAAACATTTCTCACCATGGTACTGCTTCTACTGAAAGATTTTTGTATGGTCATCACCAGCACTGATTACAGCTACTTCGTCTTTACAGACATTCACAAGTCCATTTCTGGTTCCCTCAAAGCTCTGATGACCTCCACCACTAGACTCGTGTCCGGAACAAAGAAATTCAACCACATCACCCCAATTTATTGTGGCTTACAGTGTCCAGAATTACATTCAAGCTTCCTTGCATCACATTTAAATGCCTGTCAAATCTCTGATAGAAATGAAAACCTTTGAAGAGAGGTTTTCAGACTTAAATCTGGGACGTTCAGATCACACTCAGCGGCCTCCCAATCTTTTTCGGGTACAAACCTATCTCCCCTGGAACTTTCCATCACTCTGCAATTCCACAACAAATGGAAAACCTAACTGAGTAAACTGGATTGTGGTCAATACTTCTCTCCTGATTCCTATTTTCCTCTCTTTTCACTTTACACTTCCTGTTTTTTTCTTCCCCATCATCTACACTCTCTTCTCTGATGCTGGAATTAATTTAAGCTCTAGATTACTGTTTTTGTCTCCTGCTGTATTGTAATGCAAGCCGGATCACACCTCAGGTGTGAGATATAGATCCCTTCTAATGTTCCTTCTGTAAAGGGCACCAATGCCTTTCTTAGGTAGAATTGCAGTATATAAAATGTGAATTAAATTAACCTTTAAGAACAACTGATTCAAATACAAAGCAGTGATAAATATTGCCTCTCTCCTTTGGCCAAAAAGCCTTGTGTAGACCCTCCCTCCCTTTTCCCCAGCTATGCTTTAAGAGCCAGGACATAACTAGATTGGAAGTAAAGAAAACGAGAACAGAAAAGGAAAGGAAAGGAAAGTTAAAAACTGGAGTTAAACTTTTTCCAACTTTGAACCCAGAAAATGGAACACCAGCCCATCACACATGACACAGAGGATAGCTCATCACTGAGAACTGAAGACACATCTCTAAATAATACATGATCTGCCACAGATAAAAACTATCCAGCTCAAACTGCCCTAATGACTTCAACATAGAATAGGTTCTTACTCGCCACCTTTTAGCTTCAAATACACAAGCTTTATTCTCTCCTTTTCCATCGACGTACAATGCTAGCGGTCCCATCCAGTTAGTGCAGCACTATACATATAGCAACATACAATTAAATGACTTGACAAGCAATACAGACAAGTAAGTGATTTATTTACTACGGGTTAGGCATCTTTATACCTATAGGTATTCTTCAAAACAAAATATAGAACAAGATGTATTTAAGAAGCTATCATTGAAACATACCTGTTCGATCTGAACTCCATAATCTTTCCAATCTGTATCCCATGTTGTATTCCGATAGATATCATCTACTCGGTCTATCAATTCAATCTAAAAATTACAAAGGCAGTGTAAAGAACACAAATAAATCTTTCATGACAAGTGCCCCAAAGAAAAACAAACAGCTGATTAAACTTTTTAAATGCAAGCTCAGAATGTAATGTTATGGCAAGAACATTATTGAAGTATTCTAAAATTGGACAAGAAAATAGACTCTAGAACAACCAAATATTGGAAGATCCAGCAAAATCTAAACAGGCGTTACCCTAAACGATACCAGAGGAAAGCTGCTACCAACTAAGCAGAATATGGAGAAATATGCACGATATTGGAGGATAGCAAGAAACTACCCTAATTTCCCATGAAACGACAAATTCCTATTGTGGAGAGTCAGCAGTCATTTAACCCCCATATCTTTCAATACTGAGGCTAATAATGGGCCAGGCGGTTTTGAACTCAGGTGCAAATAGGTGGTGTTTAAAGGTAAAGCCTTAGATTTTAGGATTAAATCGGTTTTTATTAGCAGAACACATAGTAAAACATTACACTGCATCGTTGCCTACAATCCAATGGGCCGGCTGCGTAAGGGTCATCAAAGAAGAAAGGAACCGATGGAGTACGGCAATTCTCATGCAGTTAAAATACACAGCAAGCCGCCTACAACCCAACCTGGTACGGCCGCGTCAACAAAGAGAAAACAGAGCTAGATGAGGCCAGATCCATGTATATTTCAATACTTGAGGCGACCAGCAGAGGGCTATGTAAAATGACCCTATAATAAGACCTGAGCCAAAAGTAGCAGGCCCTGAGCCAAAGAGTCTGCCTTTTCCGAAACAGAGAAACTGGGACCCAACATAAAAACATTTATAGGCCCGCTCTAAAGGGACCCAAAACCCCCCTCCCCTCCCACCCTAACCCTCTCCGGATAAGCCAAGATTCACTAACAGAAGCATGGATATACCCATACACGGGGGCCACTAACAAACCCACCCCTGGGGGATCCTTCCCGGAACCAGCAGGTCCCATACTCATCTTATTGGTCCGGAATCAGTTTCAAAATACGCAAGTAAATAGGACAAGATAGTTCCCGGAACTCGGTAGGGAGTATAGATATAAAGGGGGCCCATATCTTAGAGTAATCAGATTTATCCCCCAGGGTGGCCATAGACAGTCTTTCCATACCTAGGAGGGACCACAATTGGTGGAGCCATTGTGTGTGCTCTGGGACTCTATCCATCTTCCAACACGCTAATAGCACTCAGTGGGCAGCATTAAGTGCTAGGGCCATCTGCCTACCTTTGAGTGAGCGTAAGGGAAAGGTCAGTGCATTGGGCAGACCCAGTATGGTGTAAGCGGGGAACCTAGGAATACCGCAGCCCGCTCCTTTTCTGGAAGTGCGCCCAAAATCTGGAATTCCATCCCAGTCCACATCAGAACTACCCCATCCTTCCCAAAATTTAAAATGCAGCTCAAAGACCTCTTTCTCAATCGTTCGCTCCCGTATCGATAGCTGCCGCCGGAGCACACTAGCTGGAACCTGGCAGCAGCCCGATTCTCTGCCATCAAGACATCTACCTCCACCAAGCCACCGGACACCTACCTCGCCCCCCCATCCCTAAAGGAGGTTGGCTTGAGCCAACGTGCACACTGCTAGTACTCCATCAGACTTCCTTGCCATAATGCGGTACAGCGCGCCCAGACCTCCGAAGCGCCATGAACCACTATGTATACTACCCCGTTACTGTGTGATTTCCTTGATACTACTGCGTTACTGTGTGATTTCCTTGACACGTATGTTGTAAAGCGCTCCGATACCCTCGGGTCTGGCCAGCGCTATATAAAACTCTTAAATAAATAAATAAATAAGTGTCAAAGGCCCTGTCTATCTCATCAAGGATTTTCTCCCAATACCTTGTACGTTTTGGACAATTCCAAAGCAAATGAAAGAGGGTGCCAGGGCTCCCACATTCAACAGAGACCATCGCATTGGGAGTTCCATTTTGTTAAACGGGCAGGAGTGTAATACCAATATGATATAATTTTGTATGATGTTTCAGTATGACCCATGGAGTGTGCAGTATGGTGAGTCCTATAATAAATATCCTCCCACTCCTTGTCTGATAGTGTCCGGCCAATTTCCGCCTCTGACCAGCAGTCCTGCCCTTGCGGATGCCCTGGGAAAGGAGCAAAATGAAATGAAATTTTATTGATAGATATAGACCTCATCTGAGATCTACAATATAGTAAAATAATATATACAAGTTTCCAATCCCATTATATTACAATATATCATAAAATTCTTTATAAGCAAAAATGATTATTATTCTTAGCTTATATATCTCTAAAATAGCGGGAATAACACTTTAAAAAAATTACAAACTTTGTAGCATACAAATTCATCAGGAGGGGTTCTTATGATCTCCATCAGATACGTATTTCTAAGAATATTATATTTTATATAGATAGGTTTTAAAAATCATGAACGCGCCTCAACCAAACTGCTATTTGGACAGACAAATAAAACATGTGCCAAGTCTTGGATTCCTCCATTACACAAATCACATTGGCCTGTTTTATTAACATTGCCTCCCCACTTTTTTGTTACATCTTTTAGGGGGAGTATCGTCAGCCTTAACATCAAAATGCAACGCCTAACCTTATGGTCCAATGTGAAATTCAAATATTTTGGGCTCTCGTTATACTCCACACTAGCTAATGCCAGCTTGTAATGCGATAACTGTTGACAACAAAGTTTATCCATTTCGAAACTCAGCCTCGGGGTTGATTTTTTCAAAAAGAACTTCAATAGTTTTGGGGACCAGCTTTGTAAAAGACTCTCTGAGCATTGAAAGTGTTCCAGAGAGAACTCTAAATTTTGTTTAAAAGTATATACTCCTGGGTTAGCCTTAAAGGATTCCTGTCGTAAAATTGCTCTTAATGTACCGTCAGGTGCATTTAGTATGTTATAAGCCCATCTAACAAGGTTTGCCATAGCTCTCGCGTATGCACTCACTACCCCCAATTCCAGTCGAAGTGCCTGAACGGGAGTGGCTTGGCTTGTAGTTGTAAGCATGCGCAAGAGTTTTCCATCCCTGAGATTTAGAAAACCCCAACGGTTTATTGGAATATATTCTAAACCATATGTTAGAATCGGGGTAATCTTTGTTCGATAAACTTCAAGGAGAGCTGAAAAATGTCGCCTCCCGGTAGAGAGATAAAACTTTTTTATAGCACTTACATGAGATACTGTCTTTAGTTCAGTCCGCTGAAAGTGCGAGGCAGTACCGGTGGACTGAGAGAAAACTCTCCCTAAATAAATGTAAGTACATGCTATTTCTACTGTTATTCCTCCTAGTTTCCAGGTAAACGGTATAGCTTTTTCCTACCCCTGAATGGTACCATTTTTGTTTTTGAAATATTTATTTTTAGTATAATTAAAAAGAGCCTCCATGTTACGCTGCAGCCCAATTGGGGTTAGATCGAATAAAACCACATCATCGGCATACATTAAAAGGTGAACTTTTTGTGATAATTGAGGTGGGAAATTATTTACCTCCTGGAAACAGTCCGGTAAATCACTAAGGAATAGTGAGAAAAGGAGGGGGGCAAGTAGACATCCTTGTTTGAGCCCGTTTTGCGTAGATATCTCTTGGGTTAAGCCCTTATCTCCTCCCATTTGTACCTTACACCATGTGGTTGTGTGAAGTGCTACTATTATTCTTAGCAAACTTATTGGGACGCCTAACTTCAATAATCTCCTCCACAAGGAAGGCCTATCCACCTTGTCAAAAGCTGTAGAAAAATCTACAAATAAACTGTAAACTACCTGAGCTCTACTAATTACATATTTGTCAATAATAGTTTGGAGGATGGCAAGGAGCGAGTATAGTTCAGAAATGAGTTTATGGTCATCGTTTTTGAGAAAAAGCCATTTTTCTAACGGGAGCATTGGCCTGCCCGCCAGTGGGCGGGTGTGGGCACCCAGTACCCAGTGTAACATTTGTGTATGAAGAAAGTGGTCCGAAGGGGATAGGTCATAGTCAGCCGCGAGTTGTGCAAAAGGGATATAGCCCTCATGGTCAAACAGGTGACCTAGACGCTTGCAACCTCCCTTCACCCAGCGCGCGCGCGCTCCCATGGCCATGCCTGGGGCGGGAAGTCAGGATTCGAGAAGATGGGAGACATGGGTGAGGGAGACGTTGTAAGATTCGCTGACAGGGACACCCTATCCCAAACCTGTAAGGTTGGCCGCGTGATCAGAGACGAGTACAGACCCCATGCACGAGAAGCTCTAGGCAACCACGCCTCCCTCCAGATATGGCGCCCAGCAACGGTCTGATCCATAAATACCCAGTGTTTCTCCGTCATCGGCCGGTTCCATTCCACCAGGTGGCGAAGTAATGATGCCTGAAAATAGCGGTTAATGTTCGGCAAAGCAAGGCCACCTTCCCTTTTGGGGCGCTGCAAAAGCGACTTCTGCAGCCTAGGGGAGACCGGGCCCCAAATGAAACGCTCTATCTCTCTTTGGATGCTAGGGATCACACCCGCGGGTGGGCAAAGGGGGATAGTCTGGAAAATGTACAGCGCCAGTGGTAGGACATTCATCTTGTAAACACAAAATGAGGCTGCCCCTAGTTAGGGTTTCTACAGGTTTATAGAGATGCAACTACATTGGGGGCATCTCACAAAAAGTGAAGAACTGGCCTCACACACCACCAGGTGTCATGCTTCATCATCGGCTGTCCTCGCCCTCTAAAAACTTGGTTTGATAGAGGGCGGGCATACACCTGGAGACAGGGATGCACTTCTAAACTAAGTGGGGGCCCGTGACTAGTGAAGGTGATCTAAAAACCATTACAGTTGCCTCAAAGGCAGGCTTTTATTTAGTTAGGCAACTGCATAGTATTAAAATTAAAGTGACCGGTGATGCAGGAACTAATCATCCCTTCACCGTAAGGAGTGTGGTCAACATGTTTCTGCTCGCGGTCCCCGGAGGGTACATAGCATTCTTCAGGACCATAAAACTAAAGGGCTCCATCTTTATGTAAATATTGGAAATAAAGACCAACCACTATGGGGGGTGTGTGCGGAGTCACTAGCCCCGTTGGAGATCGTGCATCTGTTTGGGTTCCACGCTGTGCATCTGTTTGGGTTCCCCAGGTGTATGCCCGCCCTCTATCAAACCAAGTTTTTAGAGGGCGAGGACAGCCGATGATGAAGCATGACACCTGGTGGTGTGTGAGGCCAGTCCTTCACTTTTTGTGAGATGCCCCCAATGTAGTTGCATCTCTATAAACCTGTAGAAACCCTAACTAGGGGCAGCCTCATTTTGTGTTTACATTATCGGGTGGAGGCTGGCTAGCCCCTAGGCCCTGTGCCTCTGGTTCCCCTCCCTGGCTAATCACTAGGGCTAGTGTGTTTGAGGACATTCATCTTAACCGCAGCCAGCCTACCCAGCCACGACAGGGGCAGGCGCTGCCATTGCGACAAGTCTTTGCGAATACGTGCGTGCAAAGTTGAGTAGTTTACTTCGGATGTTTTAGCTAGGCTCTTATGGAGGACCAGCCCCAGGTATGATATGCCTTCTGTTACCCAGTCAAAGTCATACTGAGCCCGCAGGGTGTCTACCATACACTGAGTAGCGGTCAAGTTCAATATTTGTGATTTCTGCAGATTCATTTTAAAACCGGACACCTGACCAAAGGCCTGCAGGTCCGCGATAATAGCCGGAAGAGAAGACAGGGGATGAGCGATAGAGAATATAACGTCGTCGGCATAGAGGCTGACCAGATGGCGGTCAGCTCCAAATGGAATTCCCTGCGCATCGGGGTTGTCCTGGAGTCTTTGAGCCAGGGGCTCTATGTAAAGAGCAAAGAGCAATGGGGAGAGGGGGCAGCCCTGCCTTGTCCCTCCCCCAACTGCAAAGCAGTCTGAGCGTACCCCGTTCACCTTGACCGAGGCGCTTGGAAAACTATATACCTACAGAAACGTGCGCCCATGCCAAAGCGTTCCAGAGCAGCGAACAAGTAAGGCCAGTGTACCCGGTCGAATGCCTTTTCTACATCAACCGCCAATAACAGCGCTTCCTCGTTGGAGCACTGCACCTTGTCAATTAGATGGCAGATCCGCTTGGTGTTGTCCCCGCATTGTCGACTCGGGATAAAACCAGCCTGGCCCGGATCCACTAGGCCTGGCATCAGAGGGTTCAATCTCTGGGCCAGAATACTAGCAAAGAGCTTTGCGTCGACGTTTAACAATGAGATCGGGCGGTACGAGCTGCAAGATAAAGGGTCCTTACCGGGCTTGGGTATTACGGTAACCGAGGCTTGAAGCATCGAATCAGTGAGGGTACCGGTGTCAGCGAACGAATTGAACAAACAGGTAAGCATGGGAGCCAACTCAAGGCAGAAAGTCTTATAAAAGATCGCACTTAACCCATCAGGGCCCAGCGCCTTCAAAGGTTTCAATCGGGCAATAGCGGTTATCACTTCCTCGATACGTATGGGAGCATCGAGACTTTCAGCCTCGCTGGCCGGCAGGGGAGTGACCGCCGCCACGTTAACATATACGTGAGGGTTCGCGGAGAGAAGGGGTTCAGCGGAGTATAGTTCTGAGTAGCAGGCCCGAAAGGCTGCAGCAATGCCAGAGTCATCGAAGATCTCCGACCCTTGGGCACCTCGCACCGATTTTACCGCTTGGGCATGGTGCTTGCTGCGCAGGCAATGTGCAAGCATACGACCCCGTCTATTCGTTCCCACAAAGTACTTATGCTTCAGTCGGACCACCGCGTGTTCAGCCCTATCTAGATCTAGGCGCCGAAGATGGAGCCGTTCCCTCTCCAGTTGTCGCCAGATACAGAGGGTCCAGAGCGTTTGTGAATTGCCTCAAGTTCCTTCACTTTTGATTCAAGCTCCACCCTTTTAGCCCTTCGGGCCTTATTGTCGTGTGCAGTTTTAGCGATTAAGGCCCCACGGGCGATCAGTTTAATGCCTCCCATACTGAGGATAGAGCTGTGGAACCGTCATCATTAAGTGCAATGTAGTCCATCAGTGAAGTCCGTAGTGCACTCACAACAGTCGGGGACGACAGCAGGGAGTCTCTCAGACGCCACTGCGAGGGAGAAGATGCCGGGGAGGACATGCGCAGAGTCAGGGTAATGTGTGCGTGGTCTGAGTGGGAACGGGCTTCAATAGATGAGGCCTGAGTACGTTCCCAGGCGGAGGATGTAACGAGAAAATGATCCAAACGGGCGTCGGATCCATGGCCAGCAGAGTAATGTGTATAGTCCCGCTCGCTAGGGTGCAAGCCTCGCCAGGCGTCTCTGATCCCACAATCCTCCAACCATTCCCTACCTGATCGAGACAGAGCCCCCACTCCCCGGGTCCTCGAGCCAGAGCGATCCATCACAGAGTCCATTACTAGATTTAAATCTCCGCTCACCACAACTGCAGAGTCTGGTGTGTGAAGAACCTCGGCAAGAGCTTCAATCAAAAACTCTTCCTGGTGCTCATTAGGAGAGTAGATTGAGGCCACCGTGTAGTTAACGGTGCCTGTCCGTACCCTCAGGGCTAACAGATGCCCTTTAATCTTGGCCACAGAGCCCAATACTGTACCCCTAAAGCGCCTGGAGAACAAAATGGCCACACCTCCCCTTTTACCCTTCCCGGAGGACCAATACTGACAGGGAAACCCTCTAGTGTGCATCCTATGTGGGTCCTTAGAGAGTAAATGGGTTTCCTGAAATAAGCATATATCCCCCTCAGAATGCTCAAGCAGGGAGAGTATCGCCATCCGCTTAATAGGGTTGTTAAGGCCACGAACATTAAGGCTAACTATCTTAATCTCCATCTATCTAAGGTGAGTAGTGATTCTATGTGTGTTAGGCTATGATACCATTGAGGCCTAACAGGCCACGGGAGGTGCTGATCAATTAAAAGCACCATAGTAGACCAATCCTTGAGGGTATATACTGTGAGGCTCACCAGAGAGGGATCCCTACCCACCCAAAAACAATACCAACAAAACAAGAAACAGAATGCAAACAGTACTGAAAAGTACGTAGTGTCCATCCCGAAAGGGGGCCAGAGACAATGGGGGCAGCGTAGAGTGCAAGGGACAGCTCCCATCAGTAAGGAAACTCGCCCCGTCCCCCCCCCAGGCCAAATCAGGAGAATCAGCGCACCCAACAAACAATACCTCAATCATTAGAGTCCAGAGAGTCCCCTTCTAAACCAGAGTGTGTCCGGAGCACCGCTGAACGTTCTTGGACCATCGTGGCGGGATCAGGGCGTAGGCAATCCAACCGCAAGCCGGTCCGCGGGCCTCCCCAGTGGCCCCCGACCCCGCGGCTGCAGACTGGGAGGCCAAGCTGTCAAGATCTAAGTTCAACAGTTTACAGGTCTCTGCCAGGGAGCGGAGCTGGTGAAGTTTCCCCTCATAGCGAAAAATGAGGTGAAATGGGTGGCCCCAAGAGTAGGCTATACCAGCCGATCTGAGATGATTGGTCACCGAGCGGAAATCTCTCCGCTTTTGTAGGGTGCTAGCCGCCATGTCT
This sequence comes from Calotriton arnoldi, assembly GCA_963921515.1. NCBI lineage: Eukaryota > Metazoa > Chordata > Amphibia > Caudata > Salamandridae > Calotriton > Calotriton arnoldi. The sequence continues at coordinate 658,443 of CAWUFW010000048.1, read as the reverse complement.
TGAAAGAGCTGTGGTGTGTGATCTCGAAATTGCAAAGGTTGGTTGGAGGGGGCCGCCTTAAGAATCTCTTCCTTCACTTTAAAGTCGTGCACACAAACTAGAATATACGCCGGAGGGCGATTGGGTTGTCGAGGGGGCCCCACTCGATGGCAGATGTCAATTTTAACTGTGGAGTCCGCCGAGGCGTTCAGGACCGCTCGGAATAGCGCTTGGACATACCCCTCCAGATCTTCACCTTCTGCGCCAGTAGGGACCGCGCGGACGCGGACATTGTTCCGTCTTGACCTGTTCTCCAGGTCTTCCGTGTACGTCTGGAGATCCAACTGCTGGTCGTGCAGTCATATAACCTCTTGCTGGAGGGCGGCGATTTCTTCGTATCTGGCCGACGCCGAATCCTCCAAAGCCACGACTCTCTCGCCCACAGCGTCAACATCCCTCCGTACCTCCCTGAGATCAGCTTACAGGTCCGTTTTGATGGCCAGGATGTCCTCGCATTGAGAGGCGAATAGGGACTCCAAGAACTTCCGAGTGACCGCCCCATCAGCGCCTGCACCACCAGCTGCTTGATCACTGCTTTGCGACTCCCCGGCGGACTTCACAAGGAGATCTTGCACTGAACGTTCCTTCTTGTTTTTGGCCGTCGCCATGATTTGGCCCTGGATGTGCCCCTTGCGTGCAAGGTTGCTGTGTTAATGATGGTAAGTCCACGGTGCCCCAGGCGTTCTCAGTGCGGCTCAGAGGAAGGAAAGGCAAAGCTCCCCCGTCGCCTCTCCAGGCTGGGGGTATATCGTGCTACCGGTGATTGTGCAGGCCCAGTTCTGATCAATGCTGGCGTGATGCAGGGCCCAAGGCGCTCCACCGCCCTCCTGCGGGAACTGCTCTAAGGGCCATGTGGTTTCACAATCGTTGAGCCTCAAACAGATGCCGGCATGCGCTGTCTCATCGGGATGGCTCAGCGCTCCGCAGTCCGCCCTCAATCAATACGAATCGGGCGCGGCCCGATGTGATCGTCCGCGGTAGGAGACCGCGCAGGCTGCCCAGTCCGTCACGCAAGGCCGCTGGCTCGGGTGAGCACACCCCCACCCCTGGTCCCCGTGGCGATCGTGCTCTCCACCGCTTCGTCAACTTGGGGGGCACACCCTGGGGCCGCCGTCACTCACCGTGCTGTCCCTGGTGCCCCAGTCGTGTCCCTCACCACAGTCTTCCGGAGGGCAACAGACGTCCGCCTCAGGGGGGGGCCGCAGGGGGCCACAGTCGGGGGCTCAGCGGCACTTAGGCTGCGCTCTGCGGGATCTCTGGGATGTGCCCTCCGCGGCGCGCCACCAACAGCAAGAGACGTGCCACCGGCCAGGAGAGTGCCCGCTGCGTTCACTGGGCGGGCTCGGCCGCACCCTCGATGCGCAGGTAGGCCGCGTCGGGCCTAGGCCTTCACCGCTGCGTCCAGGCTCGGTGCAGTGGGGGTCGTGGGTCTCCTGCCTGGGTGCGAGAGCGTGGTGCAGGCGTGATCGCACCCATGGACCCCGTCGCTGGAACAGAAAAGAGCTTAACAGGGGTCCGGTCGGGCCGCAAGGGGTCTCCCGCTCGGGGCCACGCCGTGCCGCGAGCCCCCAGGAAGGGTCAGGGAGCGAATTTCCTCGCTCCGGTGGACGGGTGGTATGCCCACAATGCAGTGCTGGGATGTCAGCGGTGCCCCTCATCTTCGACGGTGAATTGAAGGGCTGCGGGTGCTGTGAGAATGCTATGGGCCCGGCGGGGACGGAGCTTGAGCAAAACACGTCAGCTCACGCCGCCATCTTGGCAACGCCCCCAGGCCTTCGATTTTAAAGATGGCCAATGATGTTTTATGGCCTGTAGTTCACAAAGCCAAACCCCTAAATATTTGTAAAGAGCAACACATTTGAGTATTGTGTAGGTGCGGGGCTGCACCCTTTTATTGCAAAGAGAAGATCCTTAGTTTTGTCAATATCTATGACCGGCGTGTTCACTCTGAAATTGACCTCTAGGCTCGATAACAATCTTTGCAGGCCAACAGCAGTTTGATCTAATACAATTGTATCATCTGCATATTGTAATAATAGAAGGGGTCGCGTCCCAAACTTAGGTGATAAGACTTTGCAAGTAACAAGAGTTCTACCAAGATAAACAATGTATAAATTAAAAAGAATGGGAGCTAGTACAAACGACTGTTGGAGCCCTTTGCTGGTGTAAACTTTTTCTGATGATGCAACCATAGGGCCTAGTTTGACTCTCACACATGTATCAGTATATAATGACACAATTGCCCTTAAAGATCTGGGAACCCGCAATTTGCAAGTTTAGCTCAGAGTAGGTTCCGATCTACACTGTAAATGCTGTTCTAAAGTTTATTAATGCTGTCTTTCGAGCAACCACTGAAGTGTTAATGGATCTGTGTATCAGCATTGACAATATGAGAAGAATATACAGCCTCATAGAAAACCTGCTTGATAAAAGGAATTAACTTGTTATCTTTAGCCCAGAAACCTGGTACGGTAAAAACAATTTACCATAATATTTCCCATTGCAATCAGACAATAATTTGCTGGGGAGATGAAGGAACCCTTTCTGTGGCATGGAAGTAGAATTGATCTGTGACAACTCTCAGGGATGGTGTTAGGAACAAGATAAAATTGTACAGAGATGTCGACCATGCTACCCATAAGTAGGTTTTGATTTTGACAACTGCTGCTAAGACCTAATTGGATCTTGGGCACCGTTTGTGCACATGGAGAACAAACATTTGGGAACCCTGTTGGAGGAAATGGCTATCTGCAAGCTCTCCCGTTTCATATTTCCAAAATTTACCAGTCACTCTCTTTGCACACAGTAAACAAATTCAACCAGCTCTTATCATTAGCTTCATTGTTTGCCTTCCGCACTGCTTTAGTTTTCTGGTGTTACTTACTTATAGCCTCCATTTTCAGTGCTGTATTATCGTTATCATCATACTCCGCTGAAAAGAGAGTTTCATTGCCTTTATATTGCTCGAGTACTAATGGTTATATGCTGGTCTAGCTAGCAAGGCCAGTACGAAGGATAGTTCAGCAAGCATCTTCTCACCCAACTACAAGTTTACCTTGCCAAAATGTTAGCAATGCATGTCCAGAAGTGGGTGCAAAAGACTCCTTTTTCTTGAACCACATTTAGAAAAGCTCCTTCGTAGAAAGGTCCCATTTAATATTCCAGTTTTTAGATACTTTCTAGGGTTTGGCACCCACTTCATGGAAATATCGCAGGAGTTGGCATTAATGTTAGAAATAAGCTGCGGGAAATGGTCTCTCCCAGCGAACAACAGTTTAAAAATCAGAAATTAAGTCGAGGACTGCTAGCTTTTTGGTGGAAATATGAAAGAAGTGTGGAGGTATGGCCCTGGAGAGTCAGTCATTGAGAACTCTCAATCCCAAGCTATGTAATGTATTTAATGTAACTTCACCAGTTTTGTCTCAATATTGGGAGGGACAGCAATACACCAGAACAACTTTGTGTTAAAATAGTCAGTAACTATTATGGAAACTACTTTATATTTAGCTTTGACTGCACTAATTTAAGCAGTGAGTGCTGAAAGGGATTATTTTTTCTTATTCCTGGCAGGGTTAATATAAGTGTTATATACGATGTCACTTAGGTTCAGTTTAGCCGAGCAAAAACACTCACCTCTGGTTGTAAATGCCCGGTCCTGTTTATTAGAAATAGAACACACTCATAATCATGTACGGGTAGTGAGGAGTTTGTGGTATTGCCGGTTGATAGTGTAAAAAATTCTGTTTTTCAGCTGCAGGGTTATACTCAAATTTTATATCACTTGAGTTTTGACTCTAGGTCCACTGTACTTCGTGGCAAGTGAAATGCATGCACATTCAGCATGCTAGCTTTAGTGGCTGCATCTAAGGGTTGTACAGGAGTAACTGTTATAATGTGTTTTCCCTGTGCAAGAAGATGCTCCTTAAAATGACTGTCTGCACAGCTGTGAGAATTTTTTCAGTCAGTGAATCGTTACTTAGCTGGTAAAAATACATGTGGTTTGTATGCTATAAGGGTAATTTTTCCCTCATTAATTAAAACACATATGTTGCTTGATATGTTTGGAATAACCCTGAAAACTAGGTTCTTCATATTGTCATGTTTGCAAACATTTAATCTCCAACATAACTACTTATAGCTCACGTTAGATAGCCATATCCGTAGCAATCCTATTGTTTTTACAGTAGGTAGACAACATTAAATTGTACACCTGCTCAGCTCAATTGTAGCAACTAAGCCCTTCCAAAATTCAAGAACCGCATAAGGACATGTCATTTTTACTATGTATTCAGGGTTGCAAAGTAGCAAATTTCTGTAAGAAGTCTGGTGTCAGTCCTTTGCCTTCACTGGGTAAATCATATCCAAAAAAAGATTACAGTAAGGAAGACAATCTTTGATTTACAGAAATTAATTTTATATCAGTGTCAGCTAAAATCACCCATTTTGTACGCCATTTCTAAATTGTCACCTAAGCCAACATCTGTGAAACATTACTATTAATTCAATTTGTAGAGCGCACGGCTACCTCCTGCGGAGGTGTCCCGGCGCTAGCGGTAAGTGCAGATAGCATACAGAAGCAGAAAAAATTATGCAGTAAATTGGGTTAGACTGAACAACCAGGTTTTTAAGGCCTTTCTGAACAGAGGCTCTGAGCTCGCCTTTCGAAGATGAGCAGGCATGGAGTTCCACAAAGCGGCTGTTTTCACAGCAAAGGCACGGCCCCCCATCCTGGACTTTTTGAAGCGTGGGGTCACCATTAAGTCCTGATGGTTTGACCTTAGTGATCTAGATTGGCAGTACTTCCGAAGTCTAAGCTTCAGATATTGAGGACCCACATCTCTCATGGATCTGAATGCTAGTACCAATGCCTTGAATTCAATCCGTCTTCTGACAGGGAGCCAATGAAGGCTACACAAGTGAGGAGAGATGTGGTGACGAAGAGGCACATTTCTGATCAGCCTCGCTGCAGCATTCTGTATAATCTGCAATTTTCTCAACAAATAATCTGGAAGCCCCAGGTAGAGACTATTTGCGTAGTCCAATTGAGAGGTAACAAGTGCATGGACTACACTTTTCCTACAATTCATTGGCAGTAAATGCAGAACTCTACGTAAACTTTTTAATTTCCAAAAGCATGCAGAAGAGATTTTACAGATTTGGGCACTGCCCGAGAGATTAGCATCAAATCTAAATCCCAGGTTCCTGGCAGAGTGCACCGGACTAGGAGGGGGTTAAGCTCTGCCGGCCACCAAAGTTCCGAGGAAGGTGGAGATGGTTGATTAAAAAACAGAACCTCGGTTTTTTCTGTATTCAACTTCATGCAATTGTTCGTCATCCATGTCAGGATTTTACGTAGACATAGTTTAAAATTCATAAAAGCTACCTCCGTGTGTTCTTTAAAAGAGAACACAAGCTGCGTATCATCAGCGTACGAGACCACCTTCACCCCACACTGTTCAATCTGCGTGGCGAGAGGGGCCAGGTACACATTAAAAAGGGTGGGGCTCAACGCCGATCCCTGTGGGACCCCACAGCTAATGGATCTAGAGGCTGAAATAAAAGGGCGCAGGAACACATTTTGAGAACGGCCCTCTAAAAAGGAGCGGAACCAGTTTAGAACGGTGCCCTTCACACCAAGGGACTCAAGTCTCTCTAATAAGATGTGGTGTGACACAGTGTCAAAGGCTGCGGACAAGTCCAACAGCACTAACATTGCACTTCTGCCTTGGTCCACCGTTTCCCGTATGGTTTCCGCCACTTCCAGAAGGGCCGTCTCTGTGCTGTAACCCTTCCTGAAACCCGACTGGGAGTCATGGAGAAGATGGTTGATCTCCAAAAACTCTGACAATTGCATTTGGACTACCTTTTCCAGCACTTTGGCCGGTGCCGGGAGGAGAGAGATCGGTCTAAAGTTTTTAGATCTGAAGGGTCCGCGTCATCTTTCTTTAAAATAGGTTGAACATAGGCCGTTTTCCATGACACTGGAAAAGTGCCCCGGCTCAAGGAGGAGTTCCATAAGACATTCAGGATGGGATTGAGCCGAGGAGCCAGTAATTTAAAAAATTTAGCCGGACAAGGGTCGGTCGGAGCACCTGATTTTATTTTACTGAGTTCCGCCAGTGAAGTAGTTGTGCATAAAGGCCGAAATTCCGACCAGATATTAGACGAGTTAGAACTGTGAGTTGATGTTGCTAATAGTGGAGGGAACCCAATTATGGGGAAAGAAGAGTATATTTTCTGAATCTTATCGTGGAAAAAACTGGAAAGATCTTCACATAGAGAGGCTGAGGGGATAATAGTACTCTTCAGGGCTGATGGCTTCAAAAAGCCTTGAACAATCTTGAATACTTCTTTGGTAGAATTATCTGCAGTATTAATCTGGTTGGCTATATAATCTCTAATTGTGTTACGTTTAGAAATATGAAATTTCTTTAATGCCATTTTATATCTGCATTTGGCGTCAGTGTTATAGTTTTTCTCCACAAGCGCTCCAGCTGCTTACATGAACTTTTCTCCGTCCGGAGTTGAGTAGTGAACCAGGGGGCAGAGGGACTTTTCTGGACAACTTCATGCTTTTAAGTGGAGCAACCTTGTCCAGGGCCGATATGATCCAGTTGTTGAAGAGAGAGGCATCTTGACTAGGCTCTCCTGTCAGTGCTGGGACTGTGTCATCTAGCACACAGCCAATGATCTCTGGTATAACCTTCCTCCAATCCCTTCTTGTTTCAGGTGTGGGGCTAACCTGATTCTTATTAGAAGGGATAGTTAAGTAAAAGGAACTAAAAATGGTCTGACCAGGTCAATGGGAGAGGAGTGTCAACTCTTAAAGAGGGGATGTTGGTAAAAATAAGGTCCAACATGTGACCAGCCACATGTGTAGGGAAGAAACTTTTTGAGTCAAGTTCAACCCTTTAAGGGTGTGTAATAGTTGAACGGCTAATGGGCATATATCATTGTCCATGTGGACATTGAAATCTCCAAGGATGGTGCAATTTGCGTGTTTTAAAGAGAGATCAGCAATAATATTAAATAGTTCAGACCACTGAGCAGTTGGTGAGTCTGGGGGTCTATAAACCAGCAATCCAGCAAATGGGAAAGTGGGGGAGATTTGGACACAAAACGACAGTGCCTCAATTATCCCAGTGTTCTCTATTTTCTTCACCGTAATCTCCCAGTCCCATCTATGGATCACCGCAAGTCCACCTCCCAATCTATTACCAGGCCGATTGGCTACTGTAATCCTGTAGCCTTCTGGGACCGCTAAAGATAGATCAGGAAGAGAATGATCCCTTAGCCAGGTTTCGGTTAAAAACATAAGGTCCCAAGAGCAAGACTCTAAATGGAGCCAAATGTCATCAGCATGCTTAGGGAGGGATCTACAATTGACTAAACAAGCCCTAATTTCTGATTTGACACTATCAGTAGGAGTACAGGCTGTCTGAGCGGATACAGGTGGAACCAAAATATTGCTTTCTTTCCCATGTGTACTGTTATCAAATATATAAACATGTGTCATCAATATATTTTAAAAAAGCCAGGATCGACCTAGAGAATTTCCATTATTCTCATTGCAAATAAACCTAGACTGGTCTACTACCCTTGTGGTAATCTTATATAACCATATTGAATACCACCAAATGCGAACACCATCAGGTATTGTGATTCATGTGCTATGTTCTGAGTAAACAGTCCATTAGCAGTGTCAAGTCATCTTGCATTTTTTCCTGACTAACTTTGTCATCAGTTCAGTTCTGTGAGCGTTTCACACTGCATGTGTACATATCTGAGAGTTCACATTTTTGCAGCCCAGAACTATATGGTAGGGATTGTCTGGCTTAACCAATGGAAAGAGAAGTGAGTTCATGGCTGAATGACAAGGTATTATCACTCCTTGATACTGCAATTGTGTTACAATCATTTTTATATGGTGCTTCCCCTCCAGCATCAATAGATATTGAGCCTGCACTGTGACTCACTTTGAAAAGAAATCACATGTGGCATAGAGTCTTTATCCAACCTCATTCTATTTCTATACAATGCCAGAGCTGATTTCAAAGCCCACATATGCACACATTTGTCCCCGAGATACTCAGGCACTAGGGAAGAAAAACTTTCAGCATTCGCCCCATGAAGTGTATCCATTACAAAGAAAGAAGGACAATCCATCATCAGCTAGATTAATGTCATAGGCTTCTGACAAATATGACCAAATAATAATGACGAGTAATGCGCAATATGTCATCCTTTTTTATTTTATTGTGGTCACTCAAATTATAACTGCTCCTCTGGACTTTTGCTTTTGTGGAGATCCAGTCCATGTTTTCTGTTTAACCTTCTGTTTTCCAATCCAACGTTTTTTTTCTTTTTGCGCTCCCTCTGCATCATCCTTAGCTTTGAGTTTTCAGCAAACACACAAAAGGTGACTGGAGGATGCTTGCAATATGTCTAACCACTGGCAATCGCTTGGGGTAGCATTCCAACCTATCGTTCTTTTCCCCTCCAAGCCACCTCAGATTACACCCAGCCATATGCGATTTAGTCTTGGTCAAGCTCCAACCGGAACAGTATAGCCCAAACTGCCAAGTCAGGTTCTCTCTGAACCGGAACACAAGTAACCCAAGACTGGTTTTGGCCCGATTGAACGCCTTCAGTCAGGTGTAGTTTTATTCAGTGGCACAGTGAGCAAGGGACCGACGTCTCGGCATACACATGGCCATTTAGGGCATTACATCAAACATCAAAAAGTTGTTGGGAGGAATGCATGCAATGTCTAGCTACTGGCAATCGCTCGGGTAGCATTCCAACCCATTGTTCTTTTGCCCACCATGCCACCCTTAGATTATACACAGCCATAAGCAAATCTATCTTTGTCCTGCTCCAAAAAGAACAGCCCAGACCAAACTGCCAAATCAGGTCCTCTCTGAACGAAACACAAGCAACCCAAGACTGGCTTCCCCTGATTGGGCCTCTTCGGTTGGGTGTAGCTTGGTTCTAGTTGCACAGTGAAAAGGGGACCAACGACAACAATTTTAGCAAACCTCCGATCCTGCTCAGGTAGCGGTACCATGGCAAGATGCTGATGTGCAGCCAACAGTGCAATGCAAACTTATTTTCAATTGTACCTGGCACCTCCAACAGGGTTTTGTGCCCCCACATATAATGCATGTCAGTTGAAAGGGGTCTCCTATCATGCAGTGGTACCTATTTCTGGAACAATCACCATCTGGAGACAACCAAAATCTACCAATCTAAATTCTATCGACTGACACCCACCCCTTGGATATATGAGTGTTGCCTAGGAACAGGTCCCACCAAGACTATGTCCATTGGTTCCCCTTTCTGTTTGCAAGGACAAGCCTGATGTATGTGGCCTCATGCCCCACAGATGTGGCACTGGGCCCGATGAGAGAATGTGTCCTCCCTCATCCAAGAGAATGCTCAGCAGATGTTTTCCTTCATTGTCATTTCATCTTCAGGTGCACAACATCCCCTGGATTGTTTCTGAGACCTGACTTCTCTGTTGGGCATCCTGCCATAGGCTGGGATTGGAGGCTCTTGCTATCCAAGCTCTATGATAAGTTATAACCATGTCTGTTGCCCGGCGATAGTGCAGGGTCCTGATGTTGCTTTACCCACCTCTGCATAAAGAGGGGTAATAATTCTATTCTTATTCCAACACCATTTCAAACCTATTTTCAGTCATGTCTGTGGTTTTCATTTGTACCATTTATTTGCCAGTTCCTTTAACCTGTGGCGCAATTGCCAGAGTAGCTAGGCGGCTTGAATTAGACTGTCTGAAACTATTGATAACAGGCTTTTTCATTGTAAGAGTCTTTGCAGTACTTCCTTCTTCATCACTGAGGGAGTGGTTGCCTGCTTTGCATGCCTGCTGCATTTCTCAAGCAGGAAAAGGCAGCACATAACGGCTCCATATTTCTTCAGGCCATGTCGTACTAAGCAAAAGTTTATTACATGGCGGGAAGTAAAATAGATGATGACATCCTCCGAAATTTTAAATTACTATTGTATAAAGTCACCAGATGGAGAAAAGCATGCATCTGTTGTTGGCCTTTTGAAAGGCAATATTTTATGCTATTTGCCGACGCTTAAATCGATGTTCAATCATCAAAATGCAGAAACATTGGTCCGCATAGATGTTAAGGCATCACAACATAAATCAAACATAAAGGTAGGTGAACCGCATCATAACTGATAATTCCACCAGTGATAAAGAAAGGAAGGCTGTTAGACTAAGGGCCTGATCTAGATCTCAGCAGACGGCTATCCCGTCCACCGAAATATAAATCCCATAGAATATATTGGGATTTATATTTCAGTGGACAGGATAGTCGTCACTGTTGAGAAGGAGTAACCCGTCCGCCGAGATCTAAATCAGGTCCCAAGTCTGGCTCCCTACACGATCAAAAGTGAACTGCCTGGGTAGTTCTTTTTTAAACTCAATACTCTTACTAGTCTCCACCCCTGCTTTCATCTCTCATCTGAGAAAGAATGGGAAGCCTTCCTAGCATTGTTATGTTTCATATAGGTACTCTAATATAGGCCCAGGGAACATCATACCCTTTCACCTACATCACCTCCCCTACATTACACACTAACGAGCCTTTTAAGGATTGAACGCCTTTTATGGACTGAACCTTTTACCTAGTTCTAGGCCTGGGTGCAGAAGGAGGGTTTTTCCCGAACAATAATGTTCTATGACTTCATCTTTAGACTGACACTGCATGAATGAATATTCATGAGGCTACTTGGAAACCAGGCAGGGGCTATACACCACCTTCCTAATATCTACGCACAAGGTTCATCCCATACGTCATCCTCATACCCAACAATGGCTAACACAAGAACAAGGGACTCTATATACTTTTCTGTATAAATACAGCACCTCTTGCTATCAGTAGTTAGAGGGAACCGAGACTTAAAGGCCGACACACTGACCAGAGACGCGGAGGCTCCTGCATGCAGACGCTCCAGCTGACAGTGGTCTGAACATCCCTTGCGGGGTGTCATACTCGAGACCAAGAAGGGCTCCTACATTCTCACACTTCAGGTAATGGGGTTCGACTAAGTCCTAGAGGGATTCTTTCCTTCACACCTACTCACATGCTAGGTACACTTAGGTACATCTAGATAGGCATTGTAGGAGTACGCACTCTCTTTTATCAATGCATTTTATATTCAGGTATTTATTCATGCGTAATGCAAGATGGTAGAACTGTACTATCCATTTATATTCATAGTACTGTTAATCATATATCTCTGCTACTGTCTAATGGTTGTTGCAGCTCATATATTCTACACAAGAATAACGACTGTTCAATAAACCCTTATTGAAACGCCCAGGCTGTTTATTCTGTGTATCTCTGAGACAAGATAAGTAAGCACGAGTGACTGAGCGAAAAGTAGTACAGTAGAGGAGACACTAGTGGCACTGTGAGCTAGCTTATGCAAACAGGCTAACATTTCTCGGTGGGGGTGCTCAGAATCAGTCTGCCACCAAGCCCACAGTTTATGTTATCCGAACGCGCAGGTCCTGTATGGGCAATATAGGAACTACACGACATGGCGCCGCCAACATTGGTTAGGTACTTATTTAACAGTAGAATCGGAGTAGTTCAGTCGTGCTATTCTCAGAGACCCCTACTCACAAAACGCCAGAGACGTCTGGAGTGGGTGGGCACAAAACTCCGCCACAGCTGAGTAGGCGAAATATCCTATTTATTGGCTGCTGTTTAATCAAGCTTGAAGGACATTTTGTTCCTAAAATTGTGCATAACACCTTATCTTAGTTCCCTTGAACAAACTACTATCCAAAATGACTGAGGACACAACCAACCAAGATAACCCGGTGGTGGAGAGACGCATCTCAGTAGAAGATGAAGAGGTGGATGGAGTACTCATTGCACCTAAATTCAGACGTACTATCACCCTGAAACTACTAGAATATGGGGTAACACCTAGGGGTGGCTTAGTAGCTTTTGTGATTGAGGCACACAAATCAAACAAAACAGAGGTATTCTATTCGTGGGTTACATTCCCAGAAGCAGATGCAAAAACACACACATTTCACTTCTATACAGAAGGAGATGCACCAGCGGAATACGGTCCTCGCGAGGACATAGAGGTTCCACTCACGTACCAGGAACACCTATACTGGTTTAAAGGCGCCCTACCCCATATAAGACACAGAGTAAGATTAGGCCCGCTCTGAGGAGACGGGGGCAACATAGCCAATATTAGCATCCTACACACCACATCCTGACATTGAAACAATGCCGCAGCCAGACTTACTCATACAACACAAAGATTTAATTAGAATCTACAGAAACCTGACGCAATACGTCATGAGGACTTTCACAGTCCAACCAACAACAGTTGCAACAAATGGAACTCAATCTCAGGGTACAGCAACTAAAATAACTCCACAAACATTAACATGCAGTAATGGGCAAAATGCCCACGAAACGTGAACAAATACCATTCTGGGTAGCTCAGAAAATCACTCAGCTCGAGGCAGTATTTCCAAATACTACCACGTTTGAAAAACACAGAATGCTAACAATCTGCTTGCCCATGGGGATAACACCACAGTTAGAGGACTGTACCACTTGGGGTACAGTCTTTGCTGCCATATATACCAGAACTCATGGTATTCCTTCATTAGCGGTAGTACCAGATGTATTAAGACAAATACAAAGGAGTACGGAGCAGAGCCTGCCCTGAACTTAGGGATGAAGTTATTAAATAACTATGACCAGGTATCAGCCATAATACTAGCTAATATTAAAGGAGAAGCAGCATCAGTGGCAATCCGCCAACGCCTAAGGGAGTTCAGTCCGTTAAACCAACCACACGAACTCCCCAAAATAATCGAAACTGCGTATGCAGAATTAGGCAGAGACAGTTTGGGTGGGAAAGCCTTAAAACCACAACTGATGGGCAGTCCTGAAAAGGACACTTCCAAGCAGACACTTGCTTCTTCTAAAAAGAAGTGGGATAATAAAAAACAAAACTTTTCAGAAAAGAGATCTCAATCCCGAGGTTGATCTCCTCCACAGGAGCCCTCTGAAAAGAGGTATAAGCTCAGGAATAGGGAGAATATTAGGAAACCTGACAGGTATCAGGATACTAATACACGTTCCTCTCGTTCCTTTCAGTGCTCGACGAAAACGTCGGAGAAAGAAGGACGGTCAGAACACAAAGAAGAGCGTACAAAGTCCAGAGACAAGCAGCACGCTCAAGATTATACTTCTAAGAAAGAAGAAAAACCAAAATCAAAACCGCAGTTTAAGAAGAAGAAAGTTGCAGGCATAAAAATCAGACATGCCCAGAATTCTGAGGACGCAGCTTCTGAACGGGGAATGGGCTCTGACGATGCTAGACAGTGCGGCAGAAGTAACAATAGCTCGCCAGAACCTGATGGAATTTCTGGTGACAGCGGACTTGAATGATTACATCACGGTGGAAACACCAGACACCAGGGTGAGCGTCCCACATAAGTTACACGAAATAACACTCCAAATGGAGGGGGACAAGCCCATGAAAGTTAATGGTCTCTTTTGGTAAAATCTGTCATCTGGTTATGACATCCTATTAGCCGAACAAGATTGGCCGCCAACATTCGTTATGGAGTGCCCCAGGGGAGAAACTGTAATTTTTCCATCATTCTCCGACCTCGTTCCCATACATCTTAAACATGCTTATGCACAGGAGTGGGCGGTTGCCCTAGCTCCAGCACTATACAAAAATCATGTCGGTTGGGATGAGGATTCAACCCACCACGTGATCCCGTTAAAAGTTTCACCAAATGCTCAGAGGCAATACCCAATAAAGCAAGAAGCTAAAAAACAGGTCAGGGAGATCTTAGATCAACTTGAATACCAAGGGGTGATTGAAACATGCACCTCACCAATGAACAATCCTTTGTTTCCCGTATCAAAACCGGACAACTCATATCGTCTAGTTTTAGATTACAGACATTTAAACTCATGCACAAAGACATTCGCTGTCCAAAATGCACACAGTGCCGCATTAATGAATAACATTGTGCGGAAAAAGTACAAAACTACACTGGATATCTCAAATGGATTTTTCTGCCAAAATATAGCGCCTGAAAGCAGGTATTTGACCGCATTCTCAGCGTTGGGGTCCCATCGACAATTTTGTCGCCTTCCCCAGGGGTATAAGAATAGCCCGGGGGTATTCTCAGCAAGGGTAACTGAGTTACTACAAAATTTTGATGAGGAAGCATTGTCCTATGTGGATATTTATCTGACGGACGATGACTTAAAAAGGCACTTGACCAGGGTGAGCACCAATATTATGGGATTCGCCTTTGAGGGCTACAAATTTAATTTTAAGAAATCAAAAATAGCCCACCTCAATGTCCTATTTTTAGGATATGAGCTTTCAAGTGAAGGGAAAAGCCTGGCAGCTAACTTTTAGAAAAGTGTGCGCTGCTCCAGCCTCCAAAATCATAAAAAATCTACAATCAATACTGGGATTCCTAAATTTCGGCAGAACATACATTTTAGATTACGCAGAAAGAGTAAAACCTTTCTACGACTTAATCAAACCTGACTTTTCAGTCAGACATTGGACACAGAAACATTCAAATATCCTACGTTCATTACAGGAAGACATGACTGCTTCAAAACACTTAGACACGCGTAAATGTACGCAACCTAGTGATCCGTGTAATAGCGGGTCAATGCGGGTACACTTACTTAACCTTCAATGAAGGTGAAACAGTACCTATCGCATACAAATCACACCTGTACACAAACGCAGAAATGCGTTTCACTTCAACAGAAAAAATCCTGACAGCAGTTCAGACCGCTGTAGCAAGAGAAAGAACACTGGCTCTGGGGAAACGCATAATTGTCATAACCCCAGTAGCTTTAGAAGCGGTTACAAAGGCTAGCATTCCAAATGCAAAAGCTTTACATCCGAGGTGGATACAATGGGCTAATTCTCTTACTGCAACGGATGTTGAATACAGATTTTACCCAAGTCTAAAAACACAAGCATTTCTGCAATACGAACAAGAATATCCTCTACCAAATGAGATTTTGCCTCTCGATCAGTATGAATATATTATTTACACTGACGGATCTGCTCAACCGGCCATAGGGAGTAAGCAGCAATACAGCGCAGCATGTGCAATCGTTAAAGGTCGCATGCGGGATGGAAAGTTCCATCCAAGTTGCACCAAAATGCAATCTCTACGAGACCGCACGGCTCAGTTGGCAGAATTAAAAGTACTGATACTGGCCCTTGTAAATACGGATCACGAATTCCCCACACTAATTGTGTGTGATTCTTTTGACTGTGTGCAGTCATACAATGAATACTTGTATCATTGGGAACAAAACGGGTTTAAAGATGCAAAAGGTGGCACAATTAAGCATAAAATGCTATGGGAACAGGTAGTGGACTTGAAAAACGACCTACCAAGGGCTCACGTGATACATACACTGAGTCATCAACGTGATGGCGTTCACGTTGAAGGGAATTCATTGGCTGATGAAGCCGCAAAGGGGGCTGTGCGAACGTCTTCCGTAGCTGCAATCACTCGTTCAAAAACAAGGATAGACGGTGAGATTATGGTGGCTGTTATTGCTTCAAGCAAAAACAGTGGTGAAGTACCAAAGAAATTTCCACTCAAGTACTCCTACAAGTTAGATGCAAACAACATTCCATATGCTCAGATTCCTGGAGTGGGGGACAGAGTAATACCAAATATGGATCGTAGGCAAGGTTTAATACTAGCAGCACACAAGGGTTTGGGCTCTGCACATACAGGCGTTACAGCGACTATTTCACTGTTGAAACAGCGCTACTGGTGGCCCGGTCTAACAAAGCACACTAAAGACTATGTCTTGAAATGCGACATCTGCCAGCAGATGAAAGGCTCCACCAGAACACGCCCGGCGCAGACACCATTACTAATATCTGACAAACCTCTCGCATGTGTGTATCTGGACCACTGTAGCCCCTTACAATCTGATGGGGCTTACAAGTATATCATGGTTGCAGTGGATTCCTGCTCAAGATTCCTATGGGTTTGGCCTCAGCGCTCGGCTGACGCTCGAACTGTTATAAAAGATTTGTGAGTCTTTATCGGGACATACGCAGTTGGCACGTTACATTCTGACCGTGGCCCGGCGTTTAGCTCTCGGGCTTACAAAGAGGCCATGAAAAGTATGGGCGTTGCACTGCGGTACTCCTCTCCGTACCATCCTGAGGGAAATTCGGTTGTGGAGAGGAAAAACCGGGACTTAAAGCAATCTTTAACAGCTAGGGTTTTGGCAAGGTCGGTAGTTGGGTCAGTCACCTTTATGGGGTACAAAGAGCACTAAACAACCAGCCAAGAAATTCTCTAGGGGGTGTCACTGCATATGAGGTCCTATTTGGGACAAGAATGTGGGTAGCTGATCTTAAGTATGAAGGCACAGTGGTGGATGAGAAACCATTTGATATCGATGATCTTTTGGCTGTTTTACAGGATCTAAATGAATCCAGAACACAACAAAGCAACGTTGTCTAGAAACAGACCACCACTGGGGAAGTCAAGGCAAACACGGCAAGATCTGTCTGGATCCCTAAAATCGGGGATCTGGTCAGAGAGAAAATAGCTGACAAAAAAGAATTTGGACCATCATACAGAAAGCCTGTACCTGTCCTAGCAATTCAAGGAACACAAACTGTTCTTTTGCCGCCTTTTGCCGGGAGAAAGGAGAAAAGATTTGTCTCAATCGACTTAATCAAACCACACTATGTGGTGGATACTGAACAGTAGGCCTCGTGGACTCCACAGTAGCAGACGCCCTCCTCTCACTACAATCCAAGAAGTTCAAACAGAAAGACTCATCACGTTTGAAGAGCCTCCTGTGCGGGATGAAGGACTAAGCAACAATGCTATGGAACTCGTTCCCCTTGAACCAGAAGTTCAACTTCAAAATTCAACTCAAAACAACACTCAAGTTGCAATCAGACCAAATACGGACGTCTACGTCAACATGCCTCGACGAGAGCAAAATGCGATTTCAACAAATTCCGATGTAATTCCTACAATTGATCGAACTGCTTCTGGCTACTTCATGAACTTTGACACGTTTTCATTAGATCCAAGTGAACCGGAAACGACGCCAGCCCAAAAATCACGCAAACAGCAAGCTAAAGACTTTCTGAACTTTCTCAAAAAGACTTACATGGTATCACCTTGGTTAGAACTTTGGCTAATTACTGGGATTCTATTTTTTCTTTTCTGGCTAGGCTTAGTAATAACCTTTAGCATGCTTATTAATGGACGATATCTTCAGCAGAGCTCTACAGCCCCGAAAGTTAATTTGATTTTAAAACCACATCAATCGTCTCATCGTGAACAGAGGGACTTATCAGTGAACATCACAGCGGTTCCCATACCGGATGGTATAGTTTGGGACAAGGTTGATTTCGAAATATTTGGACCTACTGAACTTTTAAAAATTACTCATTTATTTAAAATTTCATTAAGTGACATCATTACTTCCAGTACATTTTCTGATGATTGTGTGAAACTGTTAATAACATGTTGTCTGATTTAGAAAAAACTGCTGCATTTCCGAACACTGAAATGTTAGAAAGTAATTCAGACTATGACACTTTGTACTGTTACCAGCATTATGGTCATCATTTCCTGCACAAATCCATTTCGCCTAGAAATGTGTTTGAGTACCATCAGTGGGAACATTGCCCTACACCACCAAAAGGTAGTTCGCATACATTTGCACAGAAATGTTCATAGTTTTCAGGTTTTAACACCACTGACCCAACCTCATACTATTATCGGGTTACTCCAACATCAGCACTGAAAATTATGTTGAAAACACCAAACAGATTTACTCTGCTTCCTTCATTGCCCAACTGTCTGAACAGGGTTTTGACCTATGGAAGGACACAATAGACTTAAAATCAGTGTGGGGTTCTAGGGACTGGCAAGTCCAGGGAACAGAAGCGCTATTTAGAGCATGCCTCATTCCACAGCAGATGATATTTCTAAACGAAACTGTGCAACAGACATCCTGTCTTGGATTAGCCAAGATCAAGGACCTGAACACACCTAGATTTCCAACACCATCACAGATGGGAGGGTGGCAAAATTCGACTTCACAGGAAGGGGCAACAGTAAATGACATTTTACAGTACAATAGATCAGACCCTGATTGGGAAAAATGGGTGGTTTGGCCCTTAGACACAAACATATGTCATAAACGATTCTTGGGTATTACCGAAGGGTACAGTATCCACAGGCCAGACCCACGTTATGTACAAAGAGAACATCCAGGGGCAGTGACATCCTACAGTGTTGGGAAGTTGTGCCTTGATTGGCTAGAAACCTCAACACTAACAGAAGTGAAACAACACTTAGCCTTACTCTCACAAGATATGGATCTTAAGGATTTTTTTACAAGGTCCCAAGAAACAACGTCAGAAACGTTTCATATATGCCGGTATTTATGCTGAATAATGAAAACTGAAAAATATCCCAACAAGAAGCCGCAGAGAAAATACGGGAAATAGACCGTATTAACTTAGAAAAATCGTTGGCTGTGGTAGACAATGGGTGAACAACTTTGTCCTCCAGAATATATTCTTTGGGCAACATTGTATCTTCTGCGATAGATATCCTAGAAAAAGATTTGGCTATTCTACAACACGGGCAATCTCAATTACGTTCCATCATGTCATTGAGCTGGACGCTACAATCTTTGCGTGCAGGCTTTGTGCCTTAGTGTTTTATAAACAGTACGTCTCTGTTTTCTGAATATAATCTAACAGATAAACAGGTTGAAATGGCACAAAGGGGAGCTAAATATACAATGCTGCGTATTGAAAAACTGGACCGACTACCATTTACATTAGCGGAAGGTCCGTCTACTGAATGGCTGATCCATGGCCACATAACTCTACCGGTCACTACTTTTCAGTTTCAATATTGCCTTGAACAACGGCAGGCGGGCAAATATGAAAAAATGGGTAAGGAATACATTAGGGAATCCTGGGATTTACAGTATAGATTTCGATGCCGGAGTGGGGATCGAGAAGTGTTTCTAAGTGGTACTAACTGCAAGAACGCTTTGAGCGGTTCTCTCATGTGCCGGGACATTACAGTGCACGGAGCATGTAATGGTTCGATAGCAAACTTGTCCTGCCACATGAAAGGGACTCCAGCTGCCGTGATTAAACCGGTGTTCGAGCTGCTCTCGAATGGGAGTTTCTTGATGCTGAACGATCAAGGTTGCTGTGGTATGCTTCCGGGCATTGCTTATCTGGTCACTGTGAACTCCAGGGTTACTTGCTGTATGCAAGTATTGTTTCCCCCAACAAGTACAGTCAGGGAGGCGCCGTTATGGCCTTCGTTGAATGTTTCTCTTATACAGTTTGATACTTTGAGCCGACTGAAAGCCATGCTTTTACAGCAAACCGTGCCCTGAACCTCTGCTCGAGAGACCTTTGATCTTCAAATCGCAAGGACCTCGACTGAGATACAGGCACTTATACGTACAAACTGCCCCATTCATTTTGCAGAAATGGTGGGTCATATCTTTAATATGTCTGATACGAGTGGTATTGTACACCTATTTAAGACCATAGGGTCAGGACTTCTTAGCACCTTTCAGACAATCCTCGGAGTTATCCCGAACTTTATACACTCCGTATTTGGAAGCATTTTTGGAGGTCTACCTCTGATACTGCTAGCAATAGCGGGAATCCTGATTGTCATTTACCTGCTACGCAATGGACGGCCCAATTACCAACTAGATGGAAAAAGCGCTCCAGAAGCAGAAATACCGTGAACGCATGGTACAACATCTGGGCACACCTTGCCTAAGGGAACTAAGCGCCTCTTGGTTCCTATCGTTTAGATCAGTCTGGATGGACTGCATCTTACCTGTTTTCCGATGCCTGTTTTGCGGTGAAGAATGCGTGTTGGACCTCTGTCTGACACTTGCAACGGACACGCCTGCGGACTTGAATACCCAGCTGGAACCCCTGAGGGCCCATGCTCGGCAATGTCCCCAGCGTATTCCCATCTTGAATCGGCAGGTGCCTTTCACAACTGGGGTGAGCTTTAGCTCCACCACTAGCACCGAGGTATCGACTACAGCACCGACTGCCTCTACACCAGCTATTGGCAGTACTGAGTATCATCTGTGCTCCATTGACGTACTCTGCGAGGTGTTACAAGGACCGTCCCCTGCAGCAGCAAGCAGCGATGATGTTGCGTCTCCCAGCCAGGACATTTAATCTGTAATTGGCTCATCGTGTGCTGGGAAAAAATTTCGGATTTTCATTTTCTCAAAACTAAACTGCAATTGGAACACTTCCTAAAATTGACACTTTCACTAGAAAAGCATGGCCTTCTAAGAACGCTTGTAGTAGTTCAACCTATATAATCGAACTTATTTAGGACTGTGACAATTTTTTAAAAGTAATATTTCAGAGAACATTTTTTTCCCCTTTTTAACTGTTTTTAAACAATTTTTACGTTTTTTAAACATATTTTAAATGGCTCATTGGTAATTTTATGCGCTGACACCTAGTAAAATGAGTATCTCACTTGCATAATATTATTGTTGACTATTCGGAAGAGGAGTGAGTGTTATGTAGGTACTCTAATATAGGCCCAGGGAACATCATACCCTTTCACCTACATCACCTCCCCTACATTACACACTAACGAGCCTTTTAAGGATTGAACGCCTTTTATGTTAATCGCACTTATAGAGCGCACGGTTACCCTGGGGTGTCCTGGCGCTAAGCACTGCCTACTGGGGAGCGCGATGGAGTATGCTACTGGGTAAAGAGCCATGTTTTCAACCCCTTCCTAAAGGAGAGGAGATCCGAGGCGTTCCTAAGATAGAAGGGGAGATCGTTCCAAGCCTTTGAAGCGCAGGTGATAAAGCTCCTGCATCCCCAATTGACTTTTTTAAATGAGGGGACCAGAACTTGTTTTGCTCCTGCTGAGCGTAGCATTCTTGCTGGGACGTACCGCTGAAGTTTTCGCCTCAGGAAATCAGGTCCTACTCCGTTGATAGCCTTAAAGCGTACTCTTTGTTTGACCGGGAGCCAGTGGAGTTGCTTAAGTTCCTCCTTTAAGGAAACAAATTTCGGAGTCCCTGACAGCAGTCTGGCCGCTGCATTCTGAGCAAGTTGAAGCCTATTGATATGTTGCTTTTGGGCATTCAGATATAGGCCATTACAGTAATCAAGGCGTGACATTATGAGGGCCATTACCACTGTCTTGAGGCTGTTTTCAGTAAGGAAAAACTTGATTTTCCTTGTGATTTTGAGTGCCAAAAAGCAAGCCGAGATCACCATACTTATTTGGTCACCCAGGGTAAGTTTACTGTCCACCAACACCCCCAGATTCTTAGCTTTTTTTGTGGGTGTGGGACAGGTTCTATGGACTGAACCCTTTACCTAGTTCTAGGCCTGGGTGCAGAAGGAGGGTTTTTCCCGAACAATAGTGTTCTATGACTTCATCTTTAGACTAACACTGAATGAATGAATATTCATGAGGCTACTTGGAAACCAGGCAGGGGCTATACACCACCTTCCAAATATATACGCACAAGGTTCATCCCATACGTCATCCTCATACCCAACAATTGCTAACACAAGAACAAGGGACAAAGGGACTCTATATACTTTTCTGTATAAATACAGCACCTCTTGCTATCAGTAGTTAGAGGGAACCGAGACTTCCAGGCCGACATACTGACCAAAGACACTGAGGCTCCTACATGCAGACACTCCAGCTGACAGTGGTCTGAACATCCCTTGCGGGGTGTCCAACTCGAGACCAAGAAGGGCTCCTACATTCTCACACTTCAGGTAATGGGGTTCGACTAAGTCCTAGAGGGATTCTTGGCTTCACACCTACTCACATGCTAGGTACACTTAGGTACATCTAGATAGGCATCAGAGGAGTACGCACTCTTTTATCAATGCATTTTATATTCATGTATTTATTCATGCGTAATGCAAGATGGTAGAACTGTACTATCCATTTATATTCATAGTACTGCAAATCATATATCTCTGCTACTGACTAATGGTTGTTGCAGCTCATATATTCTACACAAGAATAACGGCTGTTCAATAAACCCTTATTGAAACGCCCAGGCTGTTTATTCTGTGTATCTCTGAGACAAGATAAGTAAGCACGAGTGACTGAGCGAAAAGTAGTACATTGTTTCCACGATCTTGAGGGATCAGGGTTGTCATGTTCTGAGGTTGCCAGAAACTAATCTCTCCCCGATAAGAGGAGACACTAGTGGCACTGTGAGCTAGCTTATGCAAACAACATTTCTCGGTGGGGGTGCTCAGAATCAGTCTGCCACCAAGCCCACAGTTTATGTTATCCGAACGCGCAGGTCCTGTATGGGCAATATAGGAACTACACGACAGCATGTTTCCCACCAATCCTAAATGGAAAACTTGTAATACACTGGTCAAGGTTCAGCCTGTCAAAACTTCCCAAATGAATCCCACCCTTTTCTTTTAGGCACTGCTTTCCATTCCTAGCCACTAGGTTTCTAGTGCCTTGCCCTCAAGTAAGTATAATGGGGTGAGAATGCTGCAACTTTTAGTCATATGCCGTCAAAAGGATTGGGCAATGCTAACATCCATCATAAACCTGTAATGACACTGAAAATACCTAGTTGGTGCCAAGGACGATCTCGGTAGGTTGGCCAAGTGAGGTCTCTTAACCCACAAAGACAGAAGTAAGAACTGTCTGACAAAATGCCACCTACAATGTCTACACATTGTGGTCCTGGTTTCCAGATCTTTATTTAGTGAAGCTTTCCTAGATGAGATGTCTTACTAACACCATAACTTTGGACAACACAGGATTACCTTGGCGTCCATTCAAATACACTGTTTGAGACTTCTCCAGACCTAGATCTAATCCAAACTTTGCAAAAAACACTAAAACATATGAACAGCAACAACACTGCTGTGAAAGACCAGTGGGATCACATGGAAAGCATTTTGCCACAGACTAATAAAAGAGATGAATACCTGCCACAACGTCACTCTGACCACTAGGAACACCCCAAAATCCAACACTAAAAGGAAAAACAGAAACAGGCCAAAATCTGTGGTAACTGCTTCACTTGAAGGCAAAACCTTTCTGGAAATAACAAAATTGCAATAATCGTAGCAAGTTAATTTCCATGAATGCTTCAATAATAATCAGATATGCGGTGAAGTCACCCTCAATTCAAAACCCATCAGTGCGTTTATCCTGGTTCAGGAAATCTGTATGTTCCACACAATCTGTATATTAAACTGCTAGAATTATGCCCCGAGCTCTTCACTATTTTGATGCATGGGTGGGAGAGGCAGTCAGAAGGGCTAACACAGACCTCTAGTTCGTCAAATTCAGTTTTTTTAGTCCACCAAGAGAGGGGCTAAGCTAGATGTAAGGATCCTGTCTCTTCCAGCTCCCAAGGTCTGGGCCTATTACCTCTGAAAACATTACTGAAGAGGCTGCATGTCAGGACGGGCATGGAGAATCGGGTAAATTAGAAGATTATCAGTCTCAATACAGATGCAGCTTCTCTGCTGGCTCCCAGCCTTGTAGTTGATCCTGGATCTTCGTCAGAATTAATTTATTTCATCCCTCCTTCCCCTCTCCTCTCTCTTCTTATATACAACTTTTCTTCTCTTCTTTTCTTTATATTGAATTACATTATGTATTACATGTAATCTTATTACACCAATTTGGGTTAATTAACACTGTATTATATCTTTATGAAATTATATGTCTTTAATTTCTTAATAAACAATTATGACACACAAAATTAATTAATATTGATTGACAGATGGTTATAGCTTTGTCTGTTGCGTATTCACAATGTATTCTGAACAGGAAACAAAGTTTCGTCACAGACTGGGAACTCACTAATAACACATTCAATTAAGGAAAAATGTATAACCCTGGCAGCCGTAAGTGGTCTGCTGTCACTGCAAGACAATATGGACAGATATCTTAGGTACTTGAATGGAAGTACTCCAAGCTGATAATAGGTCAACCCCACCTTGAAATACATGAAGCACCAGTAGGATTCTTTGACGTATATGTTGCTACAGGGCAACAAAAATACTGGATAGATGCAATAATCTTTGACATGGGGGCATAACAGGGAAAATTATAAACAATTGGATGCACAAATTCAGCTAACAGACATTTAGGTATCCCGTCACACTATCTGGTATCAAGAATATGAAGCTAGCAAGGAAACTTTTAGGAGAGTACGGCATGCTTTGAATCATGCTTATAACGTATGCCAATAAATACAGGGCAATAAAACAGAAAGCTGCAGGATACCGTAAAAGATAATACTATTAATAGTAGTAAGTACTAAAAATAAATAATATAGCAACCAAAATCTCTGGAGGTATTATCAAATTAGGATTAGACATAGAAACTGCAACTGGCCAAACTAGATATCCTTCAAGAAGCACCAGTTACAGGCACTTCGATTACTAGGAAAACTTAACTTCCCACACATCAGATGACAGAAACATCTTTGGAGATTACCTTTATTTATTGTGTTTATTCTTACCAGGTAATTCATAGTGGTGCTTTCCTCCCCACGACCCATATGTCTGAAAAAGCGATGATCTGCAACTACCAAGATTTTGCATGTATTTTTCATATTGTCTGGTGTGGCTTTTTGCCTTTTCTCCCGATGAAGAATATCTGAGAATACAAAATCATAGTAGGAAGAAAATACCATTAATCTAGGGATAACTATGTATTTAATAACGCATGTGTTATAAACAAAGTGTACAATCACTGAAAAAACAACTGCACAATTAATTTTCAGGATGCCTATAAATACAGAAATTATGGTAAGAATAGAAACTTTTAACCAAATTCTCTGACCTATTGCAAGACATCCCTGACAAATCACCACTCGAATACAGACTGCTTGTGGCACCCATACTTAGATATGCAATATCACTAATATACATGATGTTGTTTTGTAATTGTCAGCCACCTCTGGATAAGCTTAGATGTAAATGGGACCACGATTTGGGCATTAAAGAGGATGCTGCTTAGGGAGAGGCCTGTAAATATCTGTGAGAGATCCCAATGCAACATGGTTTTAGGTTGGTCCAGTTTAAAATACTCCGCTGAGCCTACTACACCTGGCTTTTTAAGTTGTGCAAAGCCATGTCAAATTGCGGTCTTAGGGGGTGTCAACAACAAGGGACTCTAATACATACATTGTAAGAATGCTCTACATTACAGCACTTAGGACAGGGTACAGTGAACAGTGGTGAGCACCCCTGGTTTCGACTTGGAATTAACAAAACAGATGGTGTGCCTGGGGGCCTAGGGAGACAAAACACTCTCTAGATGTACCCTGCTGTTCTATAAGACAACTCTTAGTGTGTCTAAACGTGATGTGATTCGACTCTGGGGTTGTGAAGAAGTACCCACAGTGGCACAGAAGAGACACAATTTGGACTGGTGTATGAACGCTGAGGAGGCTGTCTATAGGGCAAGAGGATGTCTGCAGAAGCTCATAAAGGTATGGGGTCCCTGGAGAGAATCCGGAGAACTGGATTGTTAGTATATTATATGACAGACAGGGCAAGGGGCCCATGTGTATCCTGCAGATTAACATGTCTTGATAATTTTTGGAAACACAGGGTAAGACTGTGCTGCAATGGGTGTTGGGTAGGTGATATGTCAAATGCTCTGTTTTGGTAAATTTGGGGAGAGTCAACCCGTAATTTTATGACAGTTGTACCCAATTAGTATATATACCGTTCTGATGTGATGTTTGTTTAGCTGTGAACCTATGCTGGTATGCAATAGTAAACAATACAATTAGTTTAAAAAAAATAAAAAAGAGAGAATAGAAACTTTTGCAACAGGCATTGGAAACTTCATCTAGGTTACCATTATCCCCAAGACAGAAAAAATGCAGGTTTCCATGTATTAACCACCAAAAAGAAAAGTATGCATATATTGGGGGCAATTTTCATAATTACATATGACTTGCCTTTCATCCTATCATGCTTTATTCGTCGATGACAAGTTCATGTCCAGAAGACAGCTAAACTCCTATACTTTTGACCAGAATTTTAAAAGTGTTTAAACTTGCCTTTAAAGCAGCTAAACGTTCTATTAATCAAAGTGTGCAGGGCTTGCAGAGTTACTGAACAGTCAGGTCTCAGCAAAGCTCCAACGTATCTCCCATATTGAGCTGATTTTTGGGGGTGAAGGCAGTAACTGAATACAGTAAAACAAGTACATGCTTTTCAGAACACGAGGCCTCTGATTTACCAGATGCTTGATGAGCAGATTTTGCCTACAGCCCATGAATCCGGTGTTGGCATAGCATCCCATTGGCAGAAATGAAGCACTTAGGTTCCTGCCGGTGGACACAGTGACAGCATGAAGTATGAGCAAGGGTGCTTTGCCATTTGCCCAGGACAGGATTTTGGGATCTTTGCTTTAGTAACTCAGCGGTCAGGCCTTTAATGTTGCTATGGCATGGAACAAGGTGAATTGTGGGAGCCATAGAGGAACAGGATCATGGTAAATAGTGCTTAATGTCCTGATTGATGCTGTTGTGTTGGATGAGCACAGCACTTATGCAGCGCAGAGTAAATTTGTGACATCAGACATATCCCTAATGACTACAAGCAATGGGAAAGAGGGGAGAAGGGCTGTTCCCAAAGATCAGAGACAAAAGGATACCCATAACAAAGAAAATAAATGTTATATACCATAGCCCCTGACCTCCTGGTCTCTGCGCCGCTACCCCTGTTGCCAGCTCCTTGTGACTGTTGCCTGGTACACAGGCCTTGAGGCTGCCGGTTCAGTCCTGCAGTTCCAGCGGACTGATTTGCATATTTGGTAATTTCTTTTCTGAACCACTGAGCTGTTTATTTTTATTCTATTAATTTTGACATTGTATTTAGCTCCCATTGTATTTAGCTCCCTTGTTCTTCCCCCCCAGTGCCTGTGCCACTGCACTATTAATTTTATTTATTTTGAATTGTATTTAGATCCCTTGTATTTTTCCCCCTAGTGCCTGTGCATCTCCATCAGCACCCCTGCTCCTGGCCTGGCGTTTCTCCCTCTCCTGCCGTTTTCCGATCACTGCTCTGCTGCCTCTCTGACAGCCCCTCCCACCACCCAGGACTAATATAGAGGTCGCTGCGCAGATCCAGTGAGTAGCCCCTGACCTCCTGGTCTCTGTGTCGCTTCACCCGCTGCTGCCCAGCTCCTCGTGACTGTTGCCTTGTGCACAGCCCTTGAGGCCGCCGGTTCAGTCCTGCAGTTCCCGCTCACCGTTTGGCGTATTTGGTCATTTCTTTTCTGACCCACTGTGCTGTTTATTTTTATTCTATTTATTTTGACATTGCATTTAGCTCCCATTGTATTTAGCTCCCTTGTTCTTTCCCTCTAGTGCCTGTGCCACTACACTATTTATTTTATTTATTTTGACATGTATTTAGATCCCTTGTATTTTTCCCCCTAGTGCCTGTGCCTCTCCATCAGCCCCCATTCTCCCGGCCTCTGTCCGCTCCCGTCGTTTTCCGATCGTCGTACTCCCGCCTCCCTGACAGCCCCTCCCAGGACTACTTATGGAGGCCGCTGTGCGGTCGCGCGCAGCTGGCATACCACCAGCGCACCAAAGGCAAGCCCATCTGCCCCTGTCAGCGCTTGGACCGAGCCCAGCGCCAGGAATTCTGGCCCTCTGCACTCCCACAGATACTCTGCTGCAGACCTCCGTGCCCTGGATCCCGGACGCAACAACAACTGCTGCCTCCACAGCGGGACCTTTCACCTGCATTCGCTGCTGGTTCACCTCCACACCCGCACAACCACCACCACCAAAGCTACCATCGCCACACCAGCCCTGACTACAGAGACCTCCCCGGAACACCTCAGCTGCCGCCTGATCAGCGTTTTATCTCTCTGCAAACACGCCATCGAAGTCTGGGACACCATCTTTACCCTCACCCCGATGCGACATTCATTAGAGAGACCTGGCTCATCCCCGCATCCACCCTGGACATCACCACGGCAACACCCATCGGCTACAAGATGAGACACTGTGACCGCACCAACAGACATGGAGGTGGCATCCCCATTGTACACAAAGAATCGATCACATGCACCATCACCGATGACGAAACCACACCGATCATGGAACACAAACTTCCAGCACCGCACCGACGACAAAACCACCATCAAAGGCACCCTCGCATACAGACTGCCCGGACCACAAACTGGACTCAGCAACACCATCGCACGCTCGCCATCGAATCCGAACACTACGTATTCCTGGGAGACCTCAACTTCCACCTGAACTATTCAACTGACACCACTTCAACGACCTTCTGGAAAGACTGAACAACATCGGCCTCAAGCAGCTGGTCACGGACCACACGCACAAAACAGGACACACGCTGGACCCCCATCTTCACGTCCAGCAAAAGAATCCGATAAAGCATCGGAACTCACCTGGCCGGACCACTTTATCATACACTTCACCCTCACCAGACCTCCTTGTTCCACCCCCAACCACCACAGCGCTCCCTACCTTTGCTGGACCAAGGTCACTCAGCAAGAATGGACCAACGCCCTCAGCATCACACAGCCCAACGTCACCACCAACTTGGACCAGGCAGTAAACAACTTCAACACCTGGATCACCAGCGCTGCCAACCAAGTCGCTCCCACCAAACAAGCCAAAAGGCACAGACTTACCAGATGAGCAAACTGGTACACTCCAGAACTCAGCACATCGAAGCACAGGTGCTAACAACTGGAAAGAAGATGGCACACCAGCAGGAACCACACCGACCGAGCCACCTTCAAATCAGCCCTCAACGACTAACACCACTAGCTCAAAGCAGCAGAAAAGGAGGCCCTGACCCACCGGATCGAGACCAGCACCAACCAAACCAAGGAACTCTTCACCATCGTCAGAGAGTTCACCTGCCTGCCAGCCACCGAAAGCTCGATCCCCTCCTCACAAAAACTCTGCGATGCCTTCGCCGACCACTTCCACAACAAGATAGCAACCATCTATAAAAACTTCGATCTTCAACCCTCTGACCCCCTGGACATCCCATCGACCACCACGGCTGAACACACGCTCACCGCACGAGAACAACTCAGCACACCAAACACAACCACGATTATGAACTCCATCCATTTGGGAGCACCCACAGACCCATGTCCCCACCAGCTTTTCAACCTCGGAAGAGACAAGATCAGCCACCAGCTCACTAACATCCTCAACGCCTCCATAACTTCAGTCACCTTTCCCGACGCCTGGAAACACACAGAGGTGAGACCCCTCCTCAAGAAACCATCAGCAGACCCAATGAGCTCCAGAACTGCTCCCATTCCCTGCCAAAGTCCCGGAGAAGGTCATCAACCTCTAACTCACCGAACACCTGGAGAGGAACAACCTACTGGACTTCTCCCAATCAGGCTTCAGAGCCAACTTCAGCACCGAGACAGCCCTGATCGTCGCAACAGAGGACATCTGCACCCTACTCAACAGAGGTGAATCAGCCGCGCTGGTCCTGCTTGAGGTCTTTGCGGCCTTCGACAACGCCTCCCACCACACACTCATCAACGGACTATGCCAGATTAGAATCACAGACAATGCGCTCAGATAGATGGCATCCTTCCTCACTATACGCACCTAGAGAGTCTGCTTCTCTCCCTTAACCTCACAACCCAAGCACATCATCTGCGGCATACCCCAAGGCTCCCCCCCCAGTCCTACCCTCTTCAACATCACATGCGCCACTTGCAGACCGTCAAATTACACAACATCAACATCATCTCCTATGCCTATGATACCGAGTTCATCCTCTCGCTCTCAGCGAACTCCACCTTGGCGAAGACCAACTTCTACAACTGTATGAAGAACGTCTCAGCCTGAATGAAGCACAACTGCTTGAAGCTCAACACAGACAAAACCGAAGTTATGATCTTCTGCAGACATACCGCCCTCTGAAATTAATCCTGGTGGCCAGTGGAGCTTGGACCCACCCCCTCGGCAAAAGACCATGCCCGCAACCTCAGCATCATCCTGGACAGAGAACTCTCCATGAGACGTCAGGTCAATGCAGTCTCCTCAGCCTGCTTCCACACGCTGCACAGAGTTTTCAAGTGGCTCTGTATCAGCACCAGGATAACGGTGACGCAGGCTCTCATCACCAACCGATTTGACTACTGCAATGCACTCTATGCAGGCACCACCACCCAACTCATGCAGAGTCTCCAAACGATCCAAAACTCAGTTGCCAGACTGATCCTCAACCTGCCCAAGAGGACACACATCACCCATAACCTGAAGGACCTCCACTGGATCCCCGTCCAGAAGAGATGCAAATTCAAGCTTCTAACCCACACCTACAAAGTCCTCCACGACCAAGAACCCGCCTACATGAACCCCGCCTGCATTTGCACCGACCTCCCAGAAACCTCTGCGTCGCCCACCTCATCATCGCACAGATACCGTGCATCCACCGCTGCAGCTCCGGCGGACGCTCCTTCTCCCACCTCGCCGCCAAAGCCTGGAACGCCCTCCTCCTCCACATCTGCACCACACGCTTGCTGACCCACTTCAGGAAGAAACACAAGACCTGGCTCTTTGAATAAGACCTGCACCACAGCGCCTGGATACCCTCTCGGGTGATAAGCCGCGCTATACAAGTACAACTTGATTGACTGATTGATTGAGATCTATGAAAACATAGTACTGCACCATCACTAGTAAAGATATTTAACCAATCCTTAAGCAAACTATCCTTAAGGACTGGAAACATTCCAGATGAATTCAAAATCAGGGATAGCTGCCCCATTATTGGAAAAGCTCTTTCTTGATATCAATGATCCAGTTAATTTTAGTCCAATTTAGCGAATTTTCTATGCACCCAAATTGGTATAGAAGAAAATACAACTTTGTTGAAAATACTGGCCTAAGCATGGTTTAGGCCTCACCAAAAGATAGCTGATGGTGGCAGTGTTGGCATGCTGATCAGGTTAGATTTTTCCAAAACATTGACTTTGGAGGTCTCAGGGGCATCAGGCAGACTGCTTAGCTGTGGCACGATCTTATAATGAATTGATTCACTCTTCAAGTAATGGGACCCAGGTCAAGCCACTTAGATCCAACTCAAAACCATTCTGGTGAGCATTCCCACAATAATCCTTAAACTTTCCTTTGCTTTTTAATTTATTTCTGCAAAATGGATATAATATTAACATGTACATGTGCGCATGGATAGACAGATTCTATTTATTCTACAAGAACTCTTCTAAGATTCTCCAACTGATTTAACTGTGGCTGTTGATGCAAAACGCTTAAGAAAAGAAATACATTTCTGGAAAGTGAATCTGTCCAAAACTGAGATCATACTTACTCAAAACCAGCTGTACAAAGAGGTTGGCAACCTAAGGCTCGTTTCCATACCCTAGCCCCCAAGCCAGCAGGAGGCTGTAAGAAATTTGGAGCAGGTGCTAGATCCAGAGAGGTTTCAAAAAATAATTAGCCGCTTCTTCAAAAGCCAGTTTTTTTAAGCATTTGCAAATTCTTCACAAGCTGTTCCCAAACCTCTCGATCTCTTTCCATCAATGCCTTTGTGCAATCTTCCACTGACTCCAGTAATTCAATCTACTTAGAGTTCCAGACTAAGAGTATCCGTCATCTGCAACACATTTAGAATACATCAGTGACACCCCTTCTAGGTCTCAAGAAATTTGACTCGATTTCGGTCCACCTCTGTTGGTTTCACTGGTTAGCATTAAATAAGAGAATTATATTGAAGTCTGCCTGCATGATGGAGCAAATGTTCTTAAAGATGTGGCCCCAGCTACTAGTCAAAAAGGTTTTAAAACTACTCTTGTAGGCATATTTTAAGACCCTGTTTGAGGTTGTTAAAATTAAATAAGAAAAGTGTGACAGTAGAGCCTTCACAATTCAGGGAGCACAGGTGTAAGATTCCATCCCATTGGCAATCAAAGCTGAAACAAATCACCTAAAAGTTTTGAAAAAAAAACACCTTTATCTTTACAATATAATTTGTGGTTTTATCCAATGGCTGAAATATTCATGACTGTTTTTCTGTATATAGCACAACTTTGACAAATACTTCCATAATGAGATGAAATATGATCAGATAAACTCTGAAGACCCTCCTACAAGCCTCTTATACTTTCTTCCCTGCCAGCCCACTGTGCTTACAAAATTGCTACATCCCATTACAAGATCTTAATTAAAAGTTCCAGTCCTTCCAGCACTCTTCAGGTGCCTTCTGCCTCAAGCTATCAAATCGCTCACTCTCTTGTAGAGTGTCCTCATCACTCTTTTCAAATAATGTAATCTCTTCCCCATCATGGTAAAAACCCATAAGTTCAGCAGTGTTGCTACCTGCAAAGAAGAAAAACATGGCAAATCCATTCTTTCCCTCTAGTTATGACTATGTTTCTCAACTGCCATTCTTCACTCAGATTTTATGCTCTTTTTGGATTACAGTGGCTCTATTCCATATCATTAAGTTCATTTGGTGACTTAGTGGAAACTATTCTGAAGGAGGTAATCCAATAAATATCACCATCTCGTAGTCTATGATTTGTTAATTAAGAGTGGTGGAAAGTAAGAAAGCTGAAAGGCACTTCAAACGAGGTAAGAAACAGTTTTTCTCCCTGGTATGTGAAACTATTATCCAACATTGAACATTCAAGTTACAGAATGTATTTTTTGCAAAACATGGAATTATCACAGGCAACCTTTACTACAGCCTCATTTGCTGTTTTCAGCAGCAGATTTAGAGACTTCAGTCCATAAGTATCCATTTCAACAGACACTGTTACAGAAGCAGCTTATTTTATATACCTTAATAAATACACTCATACAAGCATGCTTGCACACATTCATTATGCAGTTACTTCCCACAGCACTTACATTGTTTGGTTATGAGAACAGGTGCACTATCCTGAAAATTTACTACATCAATGTGCAGTTACATAGAATACACTGATGCTAATAAAAACAGAGAATGCCACAAGTGAGAACAATACCACACTGAATAATGAATTTACAAATGTAAATGTCAGGGTTTACAGAAGGATTTATGTTAACTTTAAGGTTAGAGCAAGGTTTAAGCATATCCTTAGTTTTGGGGTTAGAATTAGACATAGATAAGTGGTTAGATTAGGGTAAATTTTAAAGTTAGGCACAAGTTTAGATTTAGGACAACAGTTAGAGCAAGGCATAGGGTTAGGCATTTAGGTTAGACTAGGTTTACAATTAGCGCACAGCCACGGTACGGAGTAAGGTTAAGAAATGGTGTGGGGTTTAGAATTTGGAGAAGGTGGAGGATAAATACTGGAGTTAGGTTAAGGGTTTAGGTTAGGGTAAGGTCCATATAAGGAATAATGTTCACAAGAAAATGTAGGCATGATTCTGGGACTCAATGAGCCACCATTTTCAATCCTGATCGTCATCTTGAAACCATCATGGCAAAAAAATCAACTTTTCACACACAAAAGAAGGGGAGAGGGTATGGTGCTCACCTACCCCAAACCCCCAGTCAAATACTTAAACACACTATAAGGAGTAAGGAGTACATACACATTGTGTTGTGATAAAATGTGGAGACGTGCTATGTGTTTTAATACTGCCCTCACTCAAACCGAAGTGTGACATGCTTCATCATAGGGCTGCTTACAAAACACCCTGGCGCAGCCAACGCCTAGGGTGGAGCAATAGGGTGGGGGGAGACAAACACAACATAAAGAAAAGAAGAAATCAATCTTTTCAAAATGTGACTGGGAAACGTGGAGGTGAAGGTGCAGAGTGGGGTATATTAAAACTAACTCGGAGGCATCCCTAAGTCTATTTTATTCCTGGATCACCCGGTCAGGGTTAAAAACGTGAAAGGATGATGGTGCTAGGGAGATATAATGTGCCCCTTACACCCCTCCATACTGCCCGGTGGTCAACATGTTTCGGCCTTTACAATGTGCCCAATCTTATGGTCACATCGGCCTTCATCAGGACACTCCCGGTCCCAGTCCGTTTTTATATAGCGCAGCTACTCACCCTTACGGGTCTCAAAGCGCTGGGGGCCGTCGTGGAAATTAAGTGAGCTGTTGCCCAGAGTCACATGGTGCTGAGCTGAGCTGCCGCCGGGGATCAAACCGTGAACCCTGTGCTCCGAAGTCAGCTGCCCTGGCCGCTGCACCACACCTCTCCTAGTAAGGAGCAAGGGGGGGTTTCGAGCTAATGATAATAACCGGAGCCACCGGTACAGATCGGTGAAGGGGTTTGGACCACCTATTCAGAAAGGTTTACTTACCGCGTGAGCGGACCGGACTCTATTGGGTATGGGGACATTAATCCACGATTATGGCACATGACTCCGTTTGGAATCACCTATAAATATGACATCATTTATATGTTGGGGTAAACGGTCATAAGATAAGACGACAATATAAATACAATACAACATATGAAGGGCTTAACAAAGGGTCTCTGCTTTTAGCTTTGAGATCAAAGCGAGGCACGGCTGAACGCACATGGGGGGCGATAATGAGATCACATCACCCAAAATGATAGTCAGAGGGGATTATGTATTTGGAATAATGATTGCATAGCTATTTTGTCTCCCGTTTTCTCCTCAAACCTTATAGAGTGTGACTACAAGGGGTCTCTCCTAGCCCACTGCCAATTTGAGCTTTACTCAGGTGTAAACTCGGTGAGTATAGAACACCGTAGGGGTCTTCTGAGTGAAGTAAATAAGAAGTATGGTAAATATGACTAGTGTGTGAATCTCGTTTGGCGAATTAAACCTATTTTTTCCGCAAGTTTTGATAGAAAGGAAACGGAAATACAAATGGGGTTAACCTTATAAAGGTAACCTTGGGCACCATATGAGGTCCCGCGGGGGCCCGGGTGTTTGGAATAATGTTGTGACGCATGCCGAGTTCAAATTCATTTTTTTCAATAAACTGTATTGAAAAGATGGAATACCTTGATTGCAATAACCAGCCGAACGTTAGGATTACTTCTCCTTTATCTTTCTGCTTTGCAGTATATCCCAAGGATCCTCTCGAGGAAATCCCTCCGAGTAAGATTTAGGAGATACCATACCTACAACCTCGATTGGAGGAGTCGGTACCACCACAGGTACTGTGACCGGGAGTGTCCTGATGAAGGCCGACGTGACCATAAGATTGGGCACATTGTAAAGGCCGAAACATGTTCACCACGAGGGGTGTAAGGGGCACATTATATCTCCCTAGCACCATCATCCTTTCACGTTTTTAACCCTGACCGGGGGATCCAGGAATAAAATAGACTTAGGGATACCTCCGAGTTAGTTTTAATATACACCACTCTGCACCTTCACCTCCACGTTTCCCAGTCACATTTTGGAAAGATTGATTTCTTCTTTTCTTTATGTTGTGTTTGTCTCCCCCCACCCTATTGCTCCACCCTAGGCGTTGGCTGCGCCAGGGTGTTTTGTAAGCAGCCCTATGATGAAGCATGTCACACTTCGGTGTGAGTGAGGGCAGTATTAAAACACATAGCATGTCTCCACATTTTATCACAACACGATGTGTATGTACTCCCTACTCCTTATAGTGTGTTTAAAAAAAAATCAACTTCACAAGTCAATTAGAACCAAATAAGAAAACAAGTCAGAAAATGACATCTCTAGGATTATTTTTGCACATGGCTTCTAATCCACCCTTACTTTAATACATAGTCATACTGTCAAACTCACTAATATGTTTAGTAGATATTTTTCCACTGATCCTGCATATGAATTAGTTGTCCAATATAGGTTAAATTGACATTTGAAAGTGCTTTGCATTTTGATAACAGCTAGAGGAATGTACTTTATACACTGTCAGCATCAAGATCAAAGAAAGAACACTATATTATACAAATGTAGTCAAACCAATAATACAATACAACCTGGAATAAACTGATATTTTACTTTCTTTTAGTCTTTAAATAGACACACCTTGCCAATTTAAAAGTGAACAAGAAGTAGTGCAAAAGTACACTTTTTTCAATTTGGTGTGATAACAAACAAACCTTCATCTGAAGCAGCATCCTCTAGTTCTGTGTTCTGAAACTTTACATCATCAGATTTAACATAACCGCACACCTTTGGGGATGACAGTCTTGAAATTTCCTTAATATCTTTGGATCGATAGACCAACATTCTTTCATCACTGGGGTTGTCAACAAATCTCCAAAGTGGCTAAAAATCAAAGGAGAACATAATTATCTAATATATTTTACAAATGTCACCAAAATATAATTAAATGTACATTTGAAGGCGATAATATGCCTGGAGACCTTTTCCCAGGGGCATTATTTACAATGCCTGAAGTTGTGGTTTCATATTTCAAAAAGTTTATTCGGATATGTCTCATTACACAATAGAGTATATATTACACTGTAATGTGCGGATGTAATAATGGAGCCTTTCAGACAAGGTTCAGAGCTTCTAGAAGGAACTTGATCTTAACAGGCTCCTTGCGGGTATAATGTGAAAAGAGCGGAGACAGAATAACAATCATTTTGAGTCAGAGTTGAGAATGACTGTAGATGGAGACTGCAGTTGGCGATTTGTCTCCAAGAAACAGGAAAAACAAAAAACCACAGCAAAGTCAGAATTTTGCATTAAGCCAGAACTTATTTTCAATTTTGCTTTTTAGCAGTAAAAACATGTGATTTTTCAGAGCACCAAAATAGCTAAGATTTGGGGAGAGCATGTAGCCTTACGGCTAGAGCGGTCGACCTCGAAGCTGGGGAACCGGGTTCGAGTCTCTGCAACGACGCTCAACATCCTGTGATTCTGGGCAAATCACTTAATCTCCCCGTGCCTAACAAAAATGAATGTGTCCTTCTGTAACGAAACTTGTGCTCATGTAAAGCGCTCTGATACCTGATTCGGGTCTAGTTCGCGCTATATAAAACTCTGTAAAAAAATAACAGAAAAAGCCATTGCAGACCACTACTCTACAGACCACTACTCAGATCTCCCAGTGTGTGGGCCTGCGATTTTCCTATATGCACAGTCCAGATGGTAGAGTTCGGTGTCTCCTCGGGGTCCAGAGTCAGGAATCTCCACTCGCCTGTGTGGCACTGCGATTTTCCCATATGCGCAGTCCAGATGGCAGTTTGTTGTCTCCTCGGGGTCAAGAATCTCCACTTGCCGAGGCCAGGGGTTGCCCCACACCATGAGTCTCTATCCAGTCCCATGTCTCATCTGGCATGGTGAAGAAGTGCGATTTGCCCCCATGGAGGACTTTCACAGGGAATAAGAGCATGGATCGCATGTTCATGGCTTTCAATTTTTGTTTGACCACATAATCAGGGAAATTCCTCTTTCAATGACAGAATGGAGGTCTCAGAATCAGTAGGAAGCAAAGTACGTTATCAGTATATAATGATAATGAAAAATTTCCTAGCTATCGTAACGGAATGTTTCAATTCTATTAAGGACTTGGAGGCGAGGATTATGCTATCCTTTCCTTGCTTTATTTTTAACAGCAGCCATTTTAAACTTCATAAACAGACCACATTTCCCAAACACCCTCGGGAAGATGATGGTCAGAAAAGAAACAAACAAGGGACAACACATCCCCAAGTCCATGAACCAATCACGGCGCTGAGTGCCTGATATAGTCTCTCTTCCAGTCACTGCCCATCCTCTTTCGATGCACGAGTCATGCCCATCTTCTCCAGTCAACCTTCCTGTTTCCCATAATCACCTCCTGGAATGAAAAGGGCAATATCAGGACTAGAAGACCAACGGGTAAAACAACCCAATGCCTATATATAAACACCAAAGGTACAACCGAACAAAAAAAACAAGCATTCGAAGACATTAGCAGTCTGAGATATACAAGAACCAGTGGAGCATAATCAAACATTAACTTGAACCATTGAGCACTATTTTGCACCATGACAATTAGAGCCTAAAAATTGTACTTACTCCTTAACGGGCGGGCGAGGCAGACAACGTCCAAGGGTGGGATAATCCTCGCCTCAGAGTCCTTAATAGAATTGAAACTTTCCGTTACGATAGCTAGGAAATTTTTCATTCTATGTCAGGACCGGAGGCTTCGGATTATGCTAGTTTAAAGCTTACTTACCACCAAATGCGCCATGTCAATAATAGGCTTGAAATAAAACCTTTTAAAGGTAGAATCTGAGGACCAGTCAGCTGCGTTCATGATATCCTCTAACCTTGCTCCCAGCGTGAAAGCCTTAGAGGCCATTGCTCCCCTAGTTGAATGGGCCCCAAATTGCCGCAGACTAATGCCCGCCTCTTGCATGACCCATCGCACCCATCGTGCGATTGTTGGAGCGGAAACCGCCTTGTGTGGTTTTCTGAGAGCAATCAAAAGCTGCCGTTCTCCTGGAGGCCTCAAC
Source organism: Calotriton arnoldi (assembly GCA_963921515.1). NCBI lineage: Eukaryota > Metazoa > Chordata > Amphibia > Caudata > Salamandridae > Calotriton > Calotriton arnoldi. Next base: position 619,873 of record CAWUFW010000048.1, on the reverse strand, counting down.
CCCAAAGACATTTCCTCATATGCCTTCAAGCAGCGAACCACACACAGCTTAGGGACGTCGGGGAATGCCGGGTATTCAATTATTCTAGCATGACACTTAGTCCGATGCCTGATCGTAAAAGACACTCCCGAAGGAGAAAAAACCCTGCCCGTGATGTCCAGGGCTCGTACATCGGACACTCTCCTGCAGGAGATTAGACAAAGAAGCATCGCCAACTTCGCCGTCAACTCTTTCCTTGACAAATATTCGTTAGGTTGCCATGACAAAAACAAATTAAGCACCCTATTCACATCCCATAACTCAGAATAACGAGGTTCCGCGCGGAGTCCTCGCAAGAGACGACACACAAAAGGATGCTCCCCCACCGGATTACCCTGAATTGGCACATGCCCCGCTGAAATAGCGGATTGAAAGGTATTTACCGAACGGTATGCCAAACCCACCAGAAAATTCAGCACGTGAACTAAATCTGCGCCCACGGGATCACAACCCCGTCGCACACACCAACGACACCATCTTCGCCAGGCAGATCTATAGCGTTTGATGGTGCTATCCGCCCAGGCCTTGGACAAGAGGCCCTCAGCGAAGTCCGAAAGGCCAGGGAGAGACCATCTACTCCTGTAATCCTCCACGCCATGAGCCGGAGGGCTCCGCTGAGCACCATCTGATGAGGGATCAGATCCGGGTTGAGAAGTAGCTCTGGAAAGTGGGGGAGTCGGATTGGAAAATCCCAAGAAAGTTCCAGCAGAACTGGAAACCATACTTGCGAATTGGAGTGATGAGAACCACGTTCACTTTTTGTCTCCTGATCTGGGCCGATACCCGAATGATCATGGCGTACGGGGGAAACGCAGAGGCCTGTTCCTGCGTCCAATTCTGTAGGAACGCATCCGTGGCTACTGCCAACGGGTCTGGTCGCCAACTGAAAAATCGGGGAACCTGGTGGTCCAGCCTGGAGGCAAAAAGATCCACTGAAAAAGGACCCCAACGTACCTGTACTAGAGAAAAAGCGTCCGGATGTAACTTCCAGAGACTGGAATCCGTGAAGTGGCGCGATTGCCAGTCTGCCACCTGATTCTCCCGACCCGGGAGGTACTCTGCCTGTAACGAAATGTGATGGTCCAGGCAAAATTGCCGGAGGGTTGTTGCTAGATCCGACAGCACCTTCGAGCGGGTGCCTCCTAAATGATTGATACACCGGACCGCCGATATATTGTCCATCTTCAACAGGACACACGAAAGGATTCGCTCCTTGGTCCAGCACTTTACTGTAAAGGAGCCTGCCAAGAGCTCCAGCCAGTTGATGTGCAGTGTTTGCTCCTGAGGAGACCTAGACCCTCCTGTGGAAAAATCTCCACACCTGGCGCCCCAACCGGACCTGCTGGCGTCTGACTCGATGACCAGGTCCGGAGCTGAACCGAAAATCGCCCTCCCATTCCAGGCTTCCATGTGGGTGAGCCACCAAAGAATCTCCTCCCGTGCCTCGTCCGACAGGGAAACCGGATGGGAGTAGGGACAACCTTTCCGCAAATGCCGAGTCTTGAGGCGCTGTAAGGCCCTGTAGTGAAGCAGGCCTGGGAAAATCGCTTGGATGGAAGCGGACAGAAGCCCCACCACTCGGGCGATCTGTCGAAGGGGAACCACCGCTTGGTCAGAGTGCGTCGCAACTCGTGTCGGATTTTGTTCAACTTCCGCGCCGGAAGGCTGAGGGTCGCGTCGATCGAGTTTACCGCAAACCCTAAGAATGTGACCTTTTGAGACGGGACCAATAACGACTTCTTGGCGTTTATTACAAACCCGAGGTCTTCCAAGAGATCGACCGCTTGTTGTAACTGAGCTTGAAGCAAACACGGATCCTGAGCCAACAGAAGCATGTCGTCCAGGTACACGATAAGACGGGTTCCTCTTGCCCGGAGGTATTCCACGACCAGTCGGAGGACCTTCGTGAAGCACCACGGAGCGGAGGAGAGCCCGAAAGGAAGAGACGTAAACTGGTACACCTGATCTCGCCAGAGAAACTGAAGAAACCGTCTGTGCGGCGGAAAAATAGGAATGGCCAAATAGGCATCTTTTAAATCGAGACGGACCATCCAATCCGCGGGACGCAACACATCTCTGAGGAGATGAATGCCCTCCATTTTGAAGTGGCGATAGACGAGCCACTCGTTGAATTCTCGGGGGTTCAATACTGGGCGCTGGCCCCCATCCATCTTTTCTACCAAAAACATATTGCTTAGGAAACCTTGTGGATGCAAAACGGTGCGACAAATGGCCCCTTTGTCTAACAGCGCGGACACTTCTGCGTCTATCAAGGCCGCCTCTTGGCGGGAGAATTGGAGAGGTCGGGGTGGAACTAACTGTCTGGGATCGCCGCAAAACTCTATGTGAAACCCCTGGATTGTTTGTAACACCCAAGCATCGTACGTGACTGTTTCCCACAGTTTCACAAAACCGGCCAGACGGCCGCCCACACGCACCAGAGACTCTGAAGAAACACTTACCGGCGGTAGAGGAGTTGTCCCCTCCTCTGAAACCACGACCTCTGGAACGGCGTCCGCGGGAAGGGTAGAAATTATTGTACCTCTGCTGGTTCTGGTACTGCCCTTGCCTGGAGCCTTGCCCCCTGGAGTTCTGGGGGGCCTGGCCGGTCGAGCAGCCCCTGCCTCGACCGGCCCCACGGAAAACCCGGGAGGAAAAAACCTTTTTTATAGAAGACTGGGCTTTGTCGAGCGACGTGAACGTGTTCACGAATTTGCCCAACTCTTTGATAAAGGGCTCCCCGAAGAGACCCCCTTGGGCCACCGCTCCTGCCTCGGAATCCGCTAAGTCCCCAAGTTTCGGATCAACCTTTATGAGAAAAGACCTCCGAGGCTCGGTTGAGAGCGCACAATTCGCGTTTCCGAGGAAGGCCACGGCCCACTGAGCCCAACCGGAGAGGGCCTCTGGTGAGATAAGGGCGCCTGACGTTTTGGCGTCTTCTGCCATATCTAAGACGTCCAACAATTTGTCTTGGCACGCCCTCCAAGATCTATCTATCCCTTTCTTGGGATCTTTAATGAATTTCGCTAAAAAAGTCGCCATCCTAGGATCTAACTCGGGGGTCTGCGCGACTTTCCCATCCAAAGAGGGACGGGGACACTCCGACCGGAGCCGGCTACGGGCGTCTTTCCCCATGGGAGTTCGAATTCTGCCCGCCACGTAGCTTGCCACTTTCGCGGAGGGGGCCCATTCCGAGGACCTGGGATGCATGAGGAGTTCGGGGTCTAACATGTCCGAAGTACCCCCTGCTCCCTGAGGCTCTGAGGGTCCTGTCCCTGATGCTGGGCGCCACGGTCTAGAGGTTTCAGGCTCTTCGTCTGTGTCGGCCTGGGTGTCATCCCCTTGGGACGAGCTAACTGGGTTAGTGTGGGCCGGGGAAGGAGTATTATCTACCGGAGTGACCAGAGGCTGTCTCTGCGCCAGGAAGGCCTCATGCAAGCACGCAAAAGCGTCCTGGTCCACCCCGTCCACCCTGGGACGTTTAGCAGGAACAGGGTCAGCCCCCTGCGCACTCTGGGGTGTAGAAGGGGTAGTAGGCGCTGCACCTTGGGGTGTAGATGAGGTATTGGGCGCTACTGGAGCCCACCGAGCACACAATTGCTCAAGCTTCTGGGACAAACGCTCCTCCATAGGAGCCATTACTTCCTCAACTGCCCGGTAGATGGACGCATCTACTGCGTCATAAAACTCATCGTCCCAGGGCAGTTGGGCCAGGGGATCCTCCTCCCACTGCATGTCAGCCTGGTTAGACATGCTCACAATCCTAAGAAGTGTGAAATTTGGCTGAAAAAGATTCTTAGCGCCAATAGTGCCTCCACAGCCAGAGAGACTGCGTTCCAGGTGCTGGGGACCAGCCAATTGACCAGGGCAGAGCCCTAATTTAATAATTATGGAGGGCCAAACCACCCTTCAGGGACACCACCTGCTAAACTAGTATTCACAGGCCTAACAACCCTGGGAGCGTGTCCCTGCAGGTCTTGCTTTAACCTGCTGCTGGCAATAGTACACCCAAAGGACGTCAGGAATCACACACACACCGACTCAGGACTCAGCCTGAGCGTCAAAGTAGCCAGCTGAAGCACTACAGACCCAGGCAGGGCGTAACTCTCCAGGGCAGCGGGGCACAGGCAATGAGCGCGGAGTAAGGAGAACCCGACTAACGGCCACTGTCAAACTCCGCGCTCGATGCAAACGAGGCGAGAGAACGCGCGTCGCGCGTCCTACAGTGCCCCCTAGCGGTTAGAGGCAGACCGCACCCCGCAGCAGGCAATAATGCGTGGCGTCGTGTAGGCCCCTCAACGGAACCGGCGAGCTGGTGTCGGGAGGCCGGCAGACACCGGAGCACAGCACTCGGAATCCCATGTGAGCGCGCAGAGCCGAAGAACGACACCTGGGAACAACACATTCACGCCATTCCCTCAGGTAACCGTGAAGCGCCGGTCCCGTTCAATCAGGGGAAAAAACACGATCCAAACAATATTAACAGCAGAATACAGTGCGTATTGAGGCAAACCAATTATAAACATGCAACATGAAACGCGGTCGCGGGCGCCCGAAAGCGGCCTGCGATTGCGTTATGAATTGTAAAGCACACGCAGACTATGGCATGAGGGTAAAGAAAAACACTCATCTGAGGGCTGCGAGCAGCAAAGAAAGAGAGGATGGGCAGTGACTGGAAGAGAGACTATATCAGGCACACAGCGCCGTGATTGGTTCATGGACTTGGGGATGTGTTGTCCCTTGTTTGTTTCTTTTTTGACCATCATGTTCCCGAGGGTGTTTGGGAAATGTGGTCTGTTTATGAAGTTTAAAATGGCTGCTGTTAAAAATAAAGCAATGAAAGGATAGCATAATCCGAAGCCTCCGGTCCTGACATAGAATTTGAATTCTTGCATGCCAATCTTGAACCTCTTGATGTTTGGGCTGTTCTGCACCCTGTGAATGAAGGGCTCCATTGTTAAAGAGAATATTAAGGGGGAGAGGGGTCAACCCTGCCTATTTGACATTGTGATGTGCACCTGGTTCCCAGTGGCTTCAAAGACCAATTTTAAAACTATGCCTTATGCACAAGACTTGTTCCAAAAAACGCCCATGGTAAACCTATGTGTCCTATTATAACTTGCTGGAAATTGCCAATCTTCCAGCTCACACTTGAAGCAACAATGATCCTTCAAATGATTAATGCATACCATTGCACCAAAACTTCAGGGGTTTAAATACTGACCAATTGCATAACCAAAGTCCCTGTGCTTTAATAAACATCTTAAAACAGAAATGCAGCTACAGAGAAATTGGACTAACGTGCAGACTTTGCCTAAATATAAGGATGTTTTTTTCCTGTACTGTTAAGCACTGTACAAAACTACATAATTTAGAAAAAAAGTACAATTATTTGTAGCACTCAATCCCACAAAAAGTCATACATTCAAATAATACACAATCTCACTTTCAATTGGTTAGCTACCATAAAGTAAGGGGCTTATTTCTACTGCTTTTTCAGAATGGATTAGCGATTGGGGATTACAGCAGAATATCTAGTACTTTGTACAATATAATGACAGCAATGAAATTATTGATCAGTGGTAAAAACCACAAACCTAATGGAAGCCATTATTGCCAAACATATATGTTTAATGATGGTGTTTAAAAACTGAATTCTACAGGAATAAATAGTTCCTCAAAGTTGTATGTACATGTTCAAAGATCATACTACCAGATAAAATCTTTGCCTGAAATCCTTGCTCACAGACTTCAGTGTCCACAGTGTGAAGTGGTGCTACAAGCGTGAATTAGTAAAGTAAAAACTGTTGAAGTTTAGTCTAGTGTATGATGTGGTGAAGCCTCCAGAAGGTGTGATATGATGGGTTGTAGTTTGTCTTACTGAGGTGTGGAAACACGGTTATATGGTAATATAAGGCCTAGCGTGGTATGTGTTGACTGTTGATGTATGGTGTGCTATAGAACAATTTGATAGGTTGTGTTGTAAACTAGTGTGGTATGGTGTATATAAAGAGTAGGTACCTGGACGTAAGTATTATATTACTGAAATAAAAATATTGTCAGATGTGAGAATGTAATGAACATAGCAACAAAATCGTCAGACACTGGCCAGACGTTTCAAACAAGAAGAGGCCAAAACAAGTATCAAACACATTAAGGAAGAGGAAAGCAACACACTTGAAACCAAAACGGAAAGTAATAGTGAAAAATTAATTAATTCTATATTACACGGTCATTGGATTCTTTCTTAAAATAGGTTGAATAAAGTAACCATTACAGAGAGATAATGTGATTTATAGAAAATCCTCCATTTGAATATGAATTATTAGGGCAGAAGGCAAAACTACAAGAGCCCGGAAGCATTAGTAACCTGAGCAATGCCAAGGCAACTGAACCCAAGAGGCGTAGAACCAAGGTGTACAAGCAATTTCATTTAGTAAAGAGAGACAAGAAACAGGAGCCCGTGCAGATTAGAAGTAAACTACGAACTATTTCCCAAGAGAGGGTAATCTGGAATCATGTGCATCCTAAAGTCTGTCTGTATCCTATGTGAACACAGAGTTCAAAATAGGCTGTACAAAATTCTCTCTAGAAGAGTCGCATAGTTTATGCATTTGATTAGACCAGAAAAACACACCTTTATGCTACACTGCAAAATGCATGAATATGATAGTATTTCAGCATTAATCACAGTTGATGTCAAAAAGCTGTGAGGATGCCAATTGCTAATACCTTTGGATAATAATAAAAAATGAAGGCCTACTGCGAGAGGGATAAAAGTAAACAAAGCACTGTTCGAATTATCTCTGGACTCCATAACAATGAGTAACTTGCACATACTGAATATAAGAATTAGAAAAGGTACATAGCAGGGATGCTTGCACTGTAGATAGTATGTCTGTATAAATTCATTTTAAAATTATGGTCTTGCTGCTCCGGATTACGCTACTTTGCTCAGACAGCAGAACTTGATTAAGATGTTATTACAATGGAAAAAATCATTTAGGGTAAAGGCAATGACTCTTGCTATACCATTATGATGACTAAGCATTGGCAAACAATTGTCTGCGCCCTTCCATTACGCACTTTGAAAATAATCAAATAATTTTTGGGGGACATGGCAGTGGGCACATGATAAAAACGTGCACAGTCTTAATCTGAATAGGTTTTAAAAAATATGATATGATTAAAGACTTAATATAATGCCTTACTGGGGGCACAGCCACACAGATGACTGACTCACTATGCTAGGGCTAATGGATCAGACATCAGCAGATTAAAATATACCACGTAACGGAGCTATACATACTTTATCTGTTGAACATATTTCATGCTAGAGAATAGACTAATTTTCATTCTGACAACTGAGATCACACACATAGAGAGCATGGAGCGAGAGCATGGAGTGAGAGGTATATCCGATCAGTCTACCTTAATGCTGACAATTGGAACGCATAATAAGCACAACAGCAACACATGGCAATTAGACACCTTAAACGCCTTGGAGCTGAAGTACAGGGAGATCATCAATATACCGACAGAGGTTACTAATAACTATGTTGCAAACAGTATAGGGTTGGTTTCATCCCAGGTGACGTTATGGGAGCTCTATAAGACAGTACTTGGGTACAGAGCTCAATGAAATACTGGATACAAGAAGGGATTGGAGAAAATACATGCTCCAGAAGCTGACACAGTAGCAGTGGAACAACAAATGCCCACCATCCTCCCCCTCGAATGACACAGAAACGATGCAGCTGGAACTAGTCCAAAAGGCAAATAAAGATGAGGTAACTAATAGGGCAAAGATGCACCATCTTAGTACACCAGAAACGCTATATGTATACAAGGCAGACAGAGTTTGGCCTGGTTAAGCAGGAGATAAAAGGAAGCAAGATGGGTAGAGGAGATAGTCAACAAGGAGGGCAAGACAGTGCCTTTAGACGAGGAAATTGTACAGGATGTTCACCAATTACTATACGGACCAGTATGCTGAGGGGAAAGCATGAAATATCAGCCCTTTTATGGAAACGACATATTGCCAAATTAACAAATGAAGGTACAGCTGCCCTAGATAACATAACTAATCTACAAAGTTGGGGCCAAATAGTCCGCCCGCTGAGTTGTTTAAAAAATTGGCATTGCAAGTGGGTACCTACTTGCTGTGTATGCATAAAGAGTCTTATAAAACAAGCATTGGCAAAGCCAATATGTCTTGCCTATGCAAGAGATATTGGTTTTGTCAATGTGTTTTAGCCATGTTGTACAGCAGTGCGGCTGCTGTGCAAAACTTCAGGGGGAAAAAGCACTATGACATGGCAAGTGCTAACCGTGCCATATCGCTTTTTTTCTTGTGGAAGGGGTCGAAGTAGTGAGGGGCAAGCAACAACGAGGGTAGAGTTGTGGGTCTGGGGCAAGCAATGACAGGGGGAGGGAGGGTGATGGGGCAAGCAATGACAAGGGAGAGGAGTGGGGGACAGAACAAGCAAAGCAGGGGGAAGGGGCATGGGGGAAGCAACAACGTGGAAAAGGGAGAGGAATGGGCCAAGCAACAATGCAGAGTGGAACGTGGGGAGGAGAGAAACTCCTGCAAACACATGCACTCTTAGGGAGTGCTGCAAGTAAGTACCTCCAATAAAGCATGAGCAGTAGAAGGACACTGCACAGGATAAGGAAGCAGTACTTGAGTCATTCTCCAGGGGTGGGGGAAACACACGAAGAAGAAGTGAAGCTGGCACACGCTGACCAAAAAGGAGTCAGCAAATAAGAGTGACAATGAAGCCAACCAAATTGTAAGCAATGGCCAGGCTCTAAGCCTCCTCTAAGCTAAGCAAATGCCTCGCAAGTGACAGCGCATGCACTTTCGCAGGTAAGATCTTAAACGGGACCTACCACCAGACCTTAGACATGCTCTCATTTTGGTCATCCATACGAAGGGTAAACCTAAAACCAAATATTCATCATACTGATCTATATCCCTGCTTACTATAGAAGAGTACAATTTTGGCTAAAATACTGGCAGACAAGACTCTTGTTGGTCATTACACAGCAGATGCACCTGGATCAGAATGGCTTAATTACTCGTAGCTCTACAAGGCTGAATCTCAGAAGTTTACATGATTGTTTAGACAAATCAAGATGTAGCAGCAATCAACCTATGATTCTTGTCCTCGATGCAGAAAAGCCTTTTGACTCCACAGACTGGAGATACTTTTTCTAATTAGGAAGGGCACAAGACAAGGTTGCCTGCTCTGCCCACTTCTACTTGCACTATCTTTGGAGCCTCTGGCTGGATGGGTGAAAGCGGAGCCTCAAATTAAGGACTTCAATCTGGGCAATGAGTTGGTGGACAGACCCTTTACTGATGATATCATTCTTTTGGTACACTTAAGGTGCCGTATAAACCGGGTAAATCCACTGTGTTGAAATCAGAAGGGATGCAGAGGTGATACAAACCTGTGGCATCAATGTAAGCGAAGCAGGGTTTAAATACCTTCAGAAGAAATTGTCATAGAAAGAGAGGGATCTCTTGAGTACAACCTAGACAGTTTCCTGACTAATTTTAGAGAAGAAGATGTGGTGAGATAGTGTAAATTTGTTATCTTGATGCTGGGAAGGTCTGCTGTATTAAAAATATAACACTACACAAACTACTATACTTCTGCCAAAATACTCCATACCTCATCTCAGAATCTTTATTTAAAAAACTGAAAGCAGAAATTTGTGCACAGCTATGGTTTGAGGCATCCCCACAAATAGCAGTGGCAGCCCTCTACAGAACTGTTTCAATGGAAGGTATTGCACAACCCAATGTCAAACAGTGATACTGGGCCTCCAATTCCTGGTTATTAACAACTGGGTGGATGCTCCAGTACAGAACGACAGATGCATATGACTAGACAGCTTGGCCACGGAAGACCACGTATCAACAATACTTATACAGTGGAAAGGGGAGGCACATACTAGCACAAGCAATGCAGGCAATGATACAGGTGTGGGATAAAACTCGCATGCTGCCAAGAAAAGATCACAAGGCAACACCCCTTAGGGAGGGCACATTACTGAGGGATGTACCCACGCTAAAAGGCTTTTAACGGTAGGTCTACACTGGTTAATACAAGGTTGGGGATATAAGTAGAGCGGGTGAATTGAATGAAGACTTTTAATCAACTGCAAGAGGAACACATCAGGTCTCCTTCACAAAGATTACAGCTGAGACGCACCCTGGTGTCATGCTCAATGGACTGCTCCAGTCTGTCGGGGGCAGCCTCCCCAGAAGATATGGCAGGGATACTGACCAAGGGGGTGATATTGTGCATTTAAAGAAAAATCTCATGAACAACACACCTGACTGTCTACAGCATATGAAAAGCTTGTGAGAAAGATGCAGAGCAATGACATAAATGTTAGATGCCTGAGCTGTGATTAAGGAAAGGATACACTATCACTTAGTACCGTTTTATTTGCTGTATAACATGGTGTAATATGTAAGGCCTTGACTGCATCTGAAAAGTATGTTCTGTTTTCCTCTATCAATCTGTTAGACATTGTTCATTATAATGAAAAATAATAAATAAAACAAACATTTCTGCACACACTCTGGTAATGCAGGGTTATTCAGACATACTGAAATGAAAAGTGGAAGAAGTGTCAGCGATAGTAGGTATGTCTGTTACCTGTGGCTCATGATTCCCAAAAATGACACTGCAAGCAAGCGGGGAAACTGAATATGCCCGATAAAGTCGAGATGGTACAGTGGTATAGACCAATATATAGCAGCTGAACAGATGATATATAAAGCCAGAGGTTGCCCCTAGAAATGTAGGAAACTATGGGGACTGTGAGGGGCTTATTATAGATTGGATGACCTGGATGAGAATACTCTTCCTGCTTTAGAGACTGCTTGACACTCTGGAAGTAGCAATAGTGGGCCAAGGAGACTAACTGGATGAGACTACAGGGGGTCTTTTGGTTGGTTATGACTAAAAATGATTCCACATAACTACACTCTGGAAGGAACCGACATGAATACTGTGGTACTGTGCAAGGTTACTGGCATAAATGTAATGTTCACACACTGAAATAAAATGAAATAAAAAGTCTTGAAAAAATATCGATTATTGGGAGAATTAATAAATTAAAATGATGGAGATTGGGCTATTGCTTCATAGAATAAAAATAGCACGTGAATATCAACTGACAGAAAAATCTAATCATCAAGAAATTTATTACAGAAAAAAGCCACAGAATCTGAAAAATCTGCCTAAAGCAAACAACTTTTCAATAGGTTACACTATTCGATCTAAACAAATTATTCATTTTTTATGGGGTAACAAAAGTGAATATGCGAAGGCAATGTAAAATATAGGTGGATAAAAATATTAAAATTTACAGTACCACTGTTTGAATATTAAAATACTGTTCTACAAATGCCAAATTTAGTATTTTTTATAATAGTGAAGATGTTTCCAAATTTGCACCCAAGACACAAATTAGGAAAGCCGGAATATTTCAATCTTGGCATTTTTCACAATTCCGGTACTGGGGCAGGCAGTGCGCTAATGCAAAGTCCTATGTATTCATTTACACTTTCAGTGGTAAATTAATTGCACCGTTTAAATCAGCTGCAGAATGGGCTGAATGGTCAATCTGGAGGAAACTGCCTGTCCAGCAAGGTGTCCCTGTGGTGAACAGTAGCTTTGCAACACAAGTATCCCTGACTTTCATCCACTGAACAGACTAGTGTATATTACTTAAGGTTTGGCATGTTCATCACACCCTGCAGCAACTTGGAAAGCCAGTAGTGGAATTTATCGACTTCCTAGAAGACCTTAAAGGAATTCACAACGCAAGGAAGTGTCACCACTTTACATCCTGCATATCTGCCCATTATCAATACCAGCAAGTGAACACACACTGGATCCTTTTAGGTACCCCTAGCAGTCCACACTGCGGTGATTTCAGATTTCCATTATGTTCACAATCACCATGTTCTATCATGAGCAGTTCTCTAATCATCAGATACGATTTGACTCATGATTTGAGGTCAACAAAAGCTGCTACCTTCAATATGTTTCAATTATTTATCTGTACCAAACTATATATCATGATTGCACAAATAATAATACCATTGGTATGTTAGTGTGAATTCAGTCTAATGACATTAAGGAACAGCTAATAAATAAATATTGTATTAAATAGCTGATTACCCTAAATAAAACACAATCTTACCTCTATGTTGTACTCCTCGCCATCTGTTTGGATTCTGACAGTGAAATCTCCTTCTCCTATGTGTGCAAATACTTTGGAACTGTGTTCACCTAACGCACAAAATGAAGACAAATAGACATGTACTTTATCAGAATATACTGCTTTCACAGAACCATCATCTACCAATAAGTAGAAATTTCAATTTGGAATGGTCATTTTCAAGATGACGCATTAGTTAATATTGCATAACTGGCATTGCTTGAATATTTAGACTTCTACCTCTTAAATGGTATTCATTTACAATTAGTTATTATTTCACTACGGTCCCAGTACAATTTGAATAATTGTCAAACACGTTAAAAAATGTGTCAGGTCATAGTCAGATTTGGTCATAGTGAGTTCTGACCAACCAATCCAGCTGCCTACCATACTAGGTGATCAGCAGGAACTTAAAGCAATTACAGAGTAACATGAAATGGACAAGAACATCTGAAGACCTTCCACCAAAATATTACTCTGTGCCCAAAAAGTCTATTGATTACCTTAAGTAAAAAATCATCATTCAAATATTGGGAAACGTTAATATAGGACCAGAAATATTTTTGAGATTTATAGTGAAGAAATACAAGTGGCCCAACAAGTGTAGCCAACAAAATGGAGTATCACTTCAAAGAAAAAAGTAAAATTTGTTGGCACTCTAAGAGGGCAGAGAATTACAGAACTGTTAGTATCATTGTCAGTACCTTGTATGCATAGTCTACACATCACTATTTATTTATTTGGTTGATTTATAAAGCGCACAGCTACCCAACAGGGTCTCCTGGCGCTGGACAAGGCGGAGTCAGAGCCACACAAGCGCTAGGCAACAGGCCAAAATAAGAATCAAGCTTGGTCGCTAAAAAGAAAAGTCTTTAAGTTCTTGCGGAAAGCTAGCAGAGAGTGAGAGTTCCTAAGATCAATTGGGAGAGCATTCCAGAGTTTAGGGCCCAGGTAGGAGAAAGAGCGGCCGCACATACGAACAAGACGAAAGCTGGGAACTGAGAACAGTGAGAGGCTGGAAGATCTCAACTGTCGAGCAGGCACATAAGGTGTTACCAATCTTTGGATATAAGAGGGAGCATGGCTAAATTTGGCCTGATACATGTAACACAGAACCTTAAACTCGATGCGTTTGTTCACTTTGAGTCAATGTAATTGCTGGAGCAGAGGTGAAGCAGAAGCACATCTAGGCAGATGAAAAAGAAGACGCGCAGCCGCATTCTGACTAACCTGCAGCCGATGGACTGAGGCTTTATCTGCGCCCAGATATAACACATTGCCGTAGTCCAGCCTGGATATTACCAGAGCCTGCAAGACCATTCTCTGACCTGCCAGTGGAATTAGCCATAGAATTTTTTTAATCCATTTGAGAATAGCAAAGGAGGTTGCAGTGACCCTAGACACCTGAGATTTGAAGGAAAGATTTTTGTCAATAATTAAACCCAGGTTTTTCACTTTAGGGACCGTGGCAGGCAACGGGCCCAGAGTGTCAGGTCAATGTTTAATTCCCCAAAGCTCAGGGTTATTACCCAGAATGAGCACCTCTGTTTTAGTGCCATTTAGCTTCAGGGCATTTCTGGTCATCCATGAGGAGACATTACTCCGGCCAAGCTGAAGCAGGGAGGGATCTTGATGCTGAGCGGTAGAGAGTGAAAAAATAATCTGTGTATCGTCAGCATAAGAAAAGATGGTCAAACCCGACTTCTCAGCATTGTCTGCCAGAGGGCGAACATAAATGTGAAAAAGGAAAGGGCTCAAAATTGAACCTTGAGGCACTCCAGAGGTTAAGGCTAAAGTACTTGATCTTATGTCATTCGAAAAGACCTGGAAGGTGCGGTCTTTTAAAAAGGAGATCAACCACCTTAAAGCCAAACCCTCAATGCCCGAGGTTTCAAGTTGGTCTGCCAAAATAGAATGCGACACCATATCGAAAGCGTAGCAAAATGAGGGCGGCAGTACCACCCGAGTTGAGTTGTTGCCTGAGGTATTCAGTGACCCCAAGAAGGGCAGATTCGGTACTATGGCCCGATCTGAAACAAAACTGTGAAGGGTGCAGCAAATTGCGAGTTACAACAAAAGAGGAAAGTTGAACATTAATATGCCTTTCCAGAATTTTAGAAAACACAGACAAAAGAGACATTGGGCGGACATTGGCCCAACAGAGAGGATCGAGACCTTCCTTCTTTAACAGGGGAAGGACAAGCTCATGTTTCCAGCTCTGAGGTACAAGTCCTGTGCTTAAGGAAGTGTTGAGAAGGTCGAGGATCACAGTAAGGGCAGCCTAGTCCAAAAGACTAAGTTTAGAGGGAGGAAGGGGCTCAAGCGGCTAACCGGACTTAAGAGATCTCAATAATAGCTGCAAAGTAGACAAATCCAAAGGGACCTGTTCAGTGTGGATTATACAAACATGGGGAGAAAAATCAAAGTGCCCCTCAGTTTGGATTATGGGAAACGTTAGATTCCCTTGTTGGGAGGCATCAGCATCAAGTTGTCAATGGATGGACTTGACTTTATTGTAAAAGAACGTCGCTAGCTCATCGCATTGATGTTGAGAAAGTGAGGGATGGGGCAGAAAAGTACTGGCTGCCGAGAGTTTGTTGACAACTTTAAACAACGTTTTCTGACAGTTTTGGGAACTCGAGATCTTCTCAGTAAAGAAGGTTGCACGAGCCGATCTGCAAAGAGTATGGTATTTCTTTAATGCTGCCCAATATTCCAACTTTGCATCAAGTAAATAGTGTTTTCTCCATTGTCTTTCTAAGGCTTTACAGCGTTTTTTCTCCTGTTTTAGAGAGTTCGTAAACCAGGGGGCAGGAGGATGCATTCTGAGCTGTGGCTTAACTGAAAGAGGTAGGGCAGAATCGATGGCCTCTGTAAGCAACTGATGCACTGAAAGTCGGTCTCGATCAGGTAGGGATACAAGGGAAGGGTTTTTATCAAGAAGCAGTTTGTTAAGCACCGGCATATTAAGTTTTGACCAATTCCTAGTTTTAGGTAGTAAAGTCAGCCGGGTAGAAGAAACGGAGAGAAACTTAATAGTAAAAGGAACAGCAAAATGATCCGTCCAGCAAAGTTGGACGGGTGGTGCAACAGATAAAGTAGAAAGGTTAGAAAAAATAGGGTCCAGAAGGTGCCCTGCAATGTGAGTGGGTAACGAGATTAGGAGCGAAAGATTAAGAGTGTTGAAATCCTCTACCTTGATGCTCTTGGTAGAAAATTAAATTGAAAGGTGACAGTGACTAAGAAAACGTGTGTGTGAAAAATGATAAAACAACACTGTATATCAGCCATATTTGAATAAGTAAATTAAAGCTACTTCAGAGTTAGCCATGCATTACCATCCACAGCTCTATCAAATTACCTTGAATACTAAATCCAGAAAGGGGTGTACTTGCATGTGTGTGAGCAGCAAGTTGCCAATTATATTGGTAACTAAAATTAAACATATCTATGAGACACTGCGATCACTGATAAGTAAAGAGCTCCCTAAAACATCACTAACCTCGAAAAAATACCAATTGAATAGAAAGTCTGGCATTTTTCTCCCTGAGGAGCATGAAAATAAAGTAAGCGCTAGATGATCAAAACTTGTCAAGGCATTCATCACGTGCGAGTGTCCCTGTGTTCGAAGTACTGGGTAGGATTGAACAGCCCACTTCTCATTTCAAAGGAAAATTAGACAAGAAAATGCAGAGGGAACATAGGATACTGAAAGTAGAAACAAAATTAGACGTTGTGATGAAGAGAAAAAAAGAGCACATCAAAACAGAATGGAAGACCGAAATTCTAGTCCGATTTACAGGGCTGAGAATCCTGGCCTCCAAAATGAGGGCACACATGGACAAATCAAGCTACTTTTTCAGGATGGATGGAGCCACAACTTTTTTTATCTGAAAGTCGTAAAGCATCCTCTATACACTGATGTGTGCTATAGAATCAAATTTTAAAAAGTAGAATGGCCAGGAAAGAGAAGTGAATCTGACCCTTAGAAGATACTCTGCCCTATAAGGAAAGTAAGATCTTTAGTTCACAACTTCCCCTCTTCCCACTTGTATGCAACCTCTAAAAAAATCTTTGATATGCTCCATCTCCTTTTCTCCTTAAGTCTCCCTACCAGTTATGGTGTGGCTAGCCAAGCAACATGGCGGACACGTTCATGTAAAGTGCCGGTCCCTGACCCTTAATCCAACAATGCAATATCCCCCCTCAATAATTGACTTTCAAACAGTGGGGCTTGGCCCAGGCGATGTTTCTTCAGTTTGGGTGGCTATAAAGAAGCAAAACCCGGAGGATAGGGTCTGACCTGGGGTAGACATTTGGTGAAGCCACGCTGCGTACCAAATGTCGGCAGCTGTGACAGAGCCCATACAGAACTGAGTGCAGTGGTACACGGCCAAGAGCAGGGGGCTGGAGACTGTGCTGCAAGAGACAGCAAGACAGGTGAGCAAGAAACTTCTGGGGCCAGTGATGCCACTCCTCAAATCCGAAAAGTGCCAGGCCTCCTGAATAGCAGCGAAGGTGAGACTGGGCCGCACACATTTGTGCAGGGTCTGAGGTGCCAAATCGTGGCAGCGATGTGCTTCAAGAAGGCCCTTGGACGCAAGGAGCCTGCAATCCTAGTGCTTTCCTAACTGCTGATATATTCTGAAATATGTACAGTACATTAACAAGCTAATTAAATGTTGTGTCTTACAAAAAAACTGACATCCTGCAGCCTTTCATTTCTCACTCCCTGCAATGTAAACTCATATCCAGGATACAATTAGCAGCAATATGTAAGAAGACTTAAGCTGACATGTGACCTCGGTCTTCGAGCGCACAGCCAAAGCAGCGAAATACAAAGAAGAGTTAAAGGCATCTTTATTGCTCATTCAATTTCTGAATGAACATAACACCTGTTCTTTACCAGCTCTTGCCAGAATGGGCCAGTAAGCCCTAAAAATAGCTTGCACTGATAAAATCTGACTTGCCAAAGCGAGTGGTTAAGTAGATTTTTCAAAGCCTGCAAGGCAGACTGATTAAATTCCCAAGAGCAGTGCCCCAGGCAGCCTCTGCCGGCTAATGGATGCGGGACAGAAAGAGATGAGATTGTTTCAGAGACAACACCGAGAGACCGCCTTGATCTTCCAAGCATCAAAGGCACACACTCGGCGTTGGAGACCCAAATAGAAGTGGGTGTAAACTTGACTCTACAGCAGAAAGATTCACAGAATGCTGTTGTCAAAGTCACGGAGATGGGACAAAGAATATGTGATCTAGAAAACACCTCTGCACAGACACAAGTTTTACAGCAAAGGGTCACAACGACTACCATCTCGCTTGAAGACTGAATTGAAGACGCAGAAGGACAAGCCTGTTGCAATAATCTCTGCATTGTGGGGATGCCGGAGGGATGAGAAGGCAACAATCCAGAGCAACTCTTGAAATACTGGCTGTGCACCCTGGTGAAAACTGAGAGCTTGTCCCCATGCTTTATTATAGAGAAGGCCCCTCGGGCACACATGCAAAAACCTCCCCCACGGGCCCCGCCGCAGCCAATCATTGACAGGTTTTTTAATTACTGGAACAGTGAGAAAATACTTACAATGGCCAGAGACTGTAAAGAAGCTGTTTTCAAGGGTGAGAATGTTATATTTTTCTTAACACTAGGGCGCTGCAGTAAAAGAGATGCTCCTTTGTTGAAGTGAAAAGAAACATGAGGGAAATGAACATTCAGTACATGCTCCTCCTTCTGGCCCAGGCATCTTGAACTCCAAAACGAGCAGCTAAGGCAAAAAGCATACAGACCTTCCAGCAGTAAAGAAGGGTCAGGAAGGAAAGTCGGACTAAACATATCCTAAGGAGTAAATTGTGTGACCCGAATTGAAGGGACAGTATTAAGAAACACCAAAGTTACATAGTTATGGTATGGGGTGGGCGACAGACCTTTCTGGAGTTGGGGAGGCGGGCAGTTTTGAACCACTGCACACGAGGAGCAGGGGAGGGGGGAGGTGAAGGGTAACACAGTTAGTTTGCATATTTGTGAGAATTTATATTTACACCATACTGGCCAAACAGAGGTTGGTATAAATACATTGGATGTGACACTGAGGCAAAAAAAGTTCTGGAATTGAATGGAAGATCCCCCAGATGAGCCCAAAAGTCCAGAACGTACGATTTTATCATGGAACATCGAGGGCTTAACTA
Source organism: Calotriton arnoldi (assembly GCA_963921515.1). Lineage (NCBI taxonomy): Eukaryota > Metazoa > Chordata > Amphibia > Caudata > Salamandridae > Calotriton > Calotriton arnoldi. Next base: position 601,399 of record CAWUFW010000048.1, on the reverse strand, counting down.
ACAAAATAAAAAGAGTGGTGTTGGCGCAATATGTACGCAGACAGGCCCCAAACTTGGTATGATTGCAGGAAACCCACCTCAATAGGGGACAATACAGACTATTGGCAAACGCATGGGGCTCGAGAGGACAGCCATTCTGGTGAGGAAACATCCCCCACCACTTTCACATTATCAAAACCTGGGCCGGCCCTGGTGGATGTTAGGTGGGAGTGCAGGATACATGGGGTAGACATACATTGTTGGCTCTAAGTGTATATACACCACCTAAACGGCTAAAAATGGTTTACTATAGACTAGGTCCTATACTCTTGGAAGTAGATGCCACTATGTACGTAATAGGTGGTAATTTTAATATGGTAATGGAGAGCGTGCTAGACAGGACACATCTCACGAAGTGCCCATAGGTACTTATGAATCTGGCGCAACTTGTCCATGCACTGGGTCTGTAGGACGTTCGTAGGCTTAAACATTCCTTGGCTAGGCAGTTATCATTTTTCTCAGGTCCCTTTCCCATCTGGACTATATATACATCCCTATGGGCAAGACTATGGTGATTGGAGAGGCAGAATACCTGGCAAGGGGCATCTTTGACCACTTAGCCCTGCAGGTTATACTGGGTAAGAGGAGGGTTGCATGAGAAGGAGACATGGAGGCTAGATGCATGGGAGTTGAAGACAAGGAAACCGTGAGAAGCCTCCAAATCTAAATCTGGTATTTGCAAAGTGCGAACTACTCACCCCTAAGGGTCTCAAGGTGCTGGGGTCCGTCGGGGAGATTAAGTGAGCTATTGCCTAGAGACACATGGTGCTGAGCTGCAGCCGGGGATGAACTGTGAGCCCTGCACTCCGGAGTCAGCTGCCCTGGCCGCTGCGCCACACCTCTCCCTTCGATTCCACATTATACTTCACAGAGACTGTAGACAAGGTAGCTTCATTAGTTACACTTAGGGAAGTGTATAAAACTGTCCTCATCAATAAGGCACAGAACCTATTCACACAACATAAAAGACGTAGGACGAGACAGCTAGCAAAGTAAGAGGAGGAAATACCAGAAAGGAAGAGTTAATATAATGAAACCAAACTATGTGACATCCTGACACAGGCAGTGACTTGGACAGAAAAATATCATTACACTGCCCATGATGCAGCTAGACAATACTATCATGCGACCCAGAGGAAGTTGTATGAAGACTTTTTGCCTGCTAGCTCTGCTAGGGAAGAGAGAAGAAGCAATTGGAAGGGTGGGGGGAATTATATAAGAAGATGGCACTAGGATTAAAGAGGACAGAAGTACTGCACAGGCATTTGCACAATACTACCATGTACTGCCCAAGACCAGAGAAGCAGACCTGGAGAAGGCCATAACAGAGTTCCTAGGGAACTAGATATGCCAGCATTAG